>CM076578.1:1085000697-1085453490 GCA_034641835.2 Pinus albicaulis
TCAACCATTAGGGATGATGTCATCCTCTAAAATGTGATTGGTTCTCATAAAGTGAGTTTTGATTGTACATTTTCCTTAGGAGACCCATTTTAGACCTCAAAATTCCCCTAATGGCTAGCCTAATATTCAAGCCTATGGCCCTCAGCCTAATAATAAAGTCTATGGCCCTAGTATTGCTATGCAATTCATGGTAATGTCTATGGTCCTTTATCTTTCATTTTAATCCTTTTACTTAAATTTTTAACATTACTATGAAATGACTAAGGATGTTTGAGAGTGGTTCCAAGCTCATTGGATTTCATATGGTGAAAGTAAAATTTCAAATTTCACTCAAAATCCAGCAGATTTAACATCTTTTCAAGATTTCAGGATTGGGGAATTGCAACGTTTCCATTGAATATTGTCATGTACGAGGGCATGGAACAAGTATTTAATAAATAACACCAATCCCTCTATGTACTTTGATGTTAGTGACATTGATTGTCAAACTCCTCTTTCATGAATCTACTAAAACATACCCATCACTCAAACAAAATATTGACATGACATGCTATGTTTTTTCTATCTTATTTTAATGCCTAAATGGTTATATTGATGACAAAGACCCCAGTATAGGAAATGGTTTTGATGATATGTAGACTTTTGTTGTAGCATGATTATTTTGGATGCTAGAGGCCATCTAGAGCCTATTTTTTGATGTATTTTCGGTTTAAAGATGGATTGCAATCGATGCTATTTTGGTTATGTGCACCCTTACATGCTATGTAAATGAGAACTTTTGCATATTTGTGTATAAATGGTTTGGATTCATATGGATGCACATGAATATATATATGTTTTTCTTTAAAATATGAATATTGTATGTGTTTTTGGTAAACCATTTTTTTTCCTATTTTTTACTAGTTCCTGGTCCACAAGGTTTTTCGGTTCGATCACTAGTTCGGTTCTGATAACATTGGTCACAACCACTTTCACCAAAAGAACTTAAAATAATACTAAATGACCATGACAAAGTATTAAGCCCTATAATCACAACGATCAAGCGAGGATTTAAATCCTATATGAATATGAAAGATGGAATTCTCTACAGTATTGAGAAGACATGTATAACAAAATCTAGAAATTCAATTTTCTTATGAGAGAAGCTTATCCTGCAAAAGTAGCGAGACACTTTGAAGTGGAGAAATCCACCTTAAATTTACAAATATATGTTTATTGGATAAATAAGCAGACTGATGTGGCTACTTGTGTTAAATGGTGTATATTATGTAGCATTTTAAAGCTTATCACAAAATTTTTGGCATTGTATACACCTCTTCTAATGTCCAACAAGCCTTTGTAAAGTATCCCTATGAACTTTTTTTGGTGGAATCCCCAAATCTACAAAGGGTTATTCCTATCTCATTATCATAGTGAATATGTTTAGCAATTAGTATGGCAGTATTTATGAAGATAACAAATGAATTTGATGCAACAAAGTTGTTTTGCAACCATTTGCGAGTACCTTTTGGGAAAGCATAGTCCATTGTTTCAAACATGGACAATAAATACGGTATGGATGTACTTGAGCAAACAAAATATTCAAAGGTGAAGGTCGTGGTCAAAAGCTAGTTTGATATAGACCTCTCCAAATATATAAGAAGATGGAGAAGACACTTTTAAATTGTTGTTCCTACCCTATATACATATGTATTTTATGATAAATTAGCATACCCTCACAGGAGAAGGGAAGAGGAAGAGGATGCGATTAAATTTGGATTATATGTAAATGTATTGAATGAAAAATTAATAATTCATTTCAATCAAGGGAAGGGTATAATGAAGAAGAAGACGAAGAGATTAAATTTTGATTATAAGTAACTGTATTGAATGCAAAATTAACAATTCATTTCAAACAAGTGTTGTAGGGCAACTTAGTTCCTACCACTTAAGTTAGAAATTATGCTCTAGAAAAATTGCATAAAACATTATAACTTGCATTGGTCAATGCTAAATTAACAATGGTTAATATGCAAATTGAATCCCATAGTCTTGCTTTGGGGAGAACTAATAAATTGAGATTTCTACACATTTATAATTTTAATTCTACATAAATGATGGTGAGAAGTAACTTCTTGTAAACCTATTTATTTACATATTATTTATGTCCCTTTTTTATGCAAAGACTTGCTTAAATTATGATGAAACTATATTTTAATATTTTAATTTTGGATGGTTTTCTTGCAAAGTTTAAGAATAAAAAATCACTACACAATTATTTAAAAGTCATGCATGAATATCACAACAATATCTATAAATTATGGGATAAAATATGTAAGACAATTATCCAATATTTGAAAACTGATTTTTTTAATGATATTAAAAAAAAAAATTGAAAGCCAAACATTATAAATTGCATTGATATGATAAGCTAATTGTGGTCAATGAGAAAATGGATTGCTAGAGTTTTGGTTTGGTAGGGACAAATAAGGCCAATGTCTATTATATGACCAAATACTTATGTCATCAAATATGAAATCATGATTTGAACAAATATAAAAAATACCATTCTTGATATAACTAATTATATAAACTTTAAATTAAACTTCAAACTTTTTCTTAAAGCATTGATAAATAATTTAAATAACTATGCAAACCAATAACAATGTGTGTTTGGAAAGATAGATACTATGTGTGGCAAGGTCATTCCTATGGGAAAATCTCCCTTCCTATGCCATTGTGTGACTTGGTGGGCCGGGCTGTCTATCCTATGTGTTAAACAATTAGAGGATTTTCCGCGGCTAGATCATCATCGGTGGCGTAGAATGTTGCGGTTGAGGGTGATGACAGATCACCCACAATAAATGAACTGGAAAGGGTTCATATGTGTCCGCTACCTTTGGCATGCTATCAAAACAACTTTGGAAAATTCACTCTGTCCATCGTCTTTGTCTTCAACCCATTTTCCTCTTCCCCAAGGGCATTGAGTTTTGTAGTGCAAAAAAAAACGAGCCTGTCAGAGAAAAGGCTAGGCTCGCGACCAGTGATCAAATTTGAAGGGCAGGTCCGAATTTCAATTAGAAGGGCATATATTTATGTCGCCCTTCTATGATGAAAAGCTTAAAAAAAAAAGCTTTTCAATTGACCACAATAAATTATTTTTACATTTCATTTTCAGAAAGACAAAACCATCAATATTTATGTTAATAAAAGATTGTTGTGTAATGTAATTTTGACTTTGTCTGACAAGAGCAAGGCGCAGCGACATGAAGCTCTGGATTTTTCTTATAGAACTCTTTTTTATATATTTGAAACGTTGTTTACATATATGAATACAACTATGAAATTATGAGAACAAGGTAAATTAAAGCGGAGAATCATTTGACAAAGGGATCCCAAGGATTAGACATCTAAGCCTGCATTTAATGGAAATTTTCAAGTGAAATCAAACGTAACAGAAATACGCAACTAAGACTGCCATTTAATGGCAAATTTCAAACCTAAAAACACAAAATAAACCCATATATGTTAAAATACCATAATGTCTGCAAATAAACAGCTAAAACAAAGCACAATGAATGCAGAAAAAGCATTTTGCAAAACGATCTGAAGAATTAAGCAAATATTAAACAGAAAATTTCAATCAACAGATCCGATCCTTACCAGTCCAAATTCCTTCGCAAACTTGGCCAAACTCATGTTCGGAGCCGTCAAAGAAAGAGAAAAAGGAAAAGCCTGTCATGCGCCTTTTCAAACTCAATTTTTTTCCCAGAAAGCTACCACGGCAACCTCGGCTATATTATCCCCATAAAATAACAAAAAAATTACCAAAAATCTCCCCCACACATTTCGCACCCTCAAATTCACTCAAATACAAAAAAATTACTTCAAACTTGTTATATGTGGTAAATCTCTCCCATATATTGGCATCTCAATACATAATATATTGTCTCGTACGTCGTGAGACTTATATATTTTTAAATATAATTTGAATAGATATAGAAAAATGAAATGTATCGGAGGCAACCCTGAACATCTGCCCATGTTGGACAATGGAATTTAGAGTGGACTTATTCTTGTATCCTGTGCGACATCACATTCAATAATATATATATATATATATATATATTTTTTTTTTTTGCGACATCACATTCAATATTATACTCATTGTAGGTGTTAGGCCAGTCATAGAAACTGCGACTCTCAAGCTGCTGCCACATCACTTCGATTTCTTTAACCATATAATCCAAGATGACTTCCATATCATTAAAGCTCAAACTCATATTCTTCATAATTGACTTTGTAACCTTCACTAGTTGAGATCTGCTTCAGGTTTTCGAAAGTAGTGCGGACCAAATGACACAAAGTGGGGAATCTAGTCATGCTTGTTCCTTGTGAAAAGGCGCAAACACACATCATCATATTTTGGTGCATTGGTTGCAATCTTGCATGTTTGCTTCAATAACATCTATCTCATGAGTTCACCCACCTTCCCATCACAATTTTCTACAACTTACTCTTTCCATTCCATCTTTTTAGGTATATAAAGTATATATTAACTAGCCATTGCACCTTTTTTTAAGGTATACAATGTATATATTAACTAGCCATTGTCTTTAAAGGTGCAATGATATACCAAAAGAACAAAAGATTTAGGAAGATAATATTGCCACTAACAAAGTTGATTGTTGAATACACACATAGGGTTTGTCAAACTCTCCAATGCAAGCACCACGAGGTGAGTCCATTGTTTGCAACTGGTGCATGAACACTCAGTATTGACAGACTTTGCCCCATAGTTGTCACTCCTTGATAGAAATCCAAGAGTATTGGAGTCATGTGTAGGAGAAAAGGCACATAGGCCGGCTTGGCACACCTCAGGCAAGGTATGGCAACACTTTGTGCTCATGCAACTATTTGCAACCTTGTGCATGAACACTGTGTGTTGATAGACCTTGCCCAAAGGGTGTCACTCAATGACAAAAATCTAAGACTACTGGCTTCATGTGTAGGAGAAAAGAAACATAGGCCAGCTTGGCACACCTTGGACAATGTATGTCAACACTTTGTGTTTATGCATAAGTTGTGAGCATTGGGCTGGCGGCTTAGCTATGACATTGGAGAGTTCTATAAACCTTATGTACATGCATTCAAGATGATCTTCCCAAATCTTCTATTTTTTAAATGTACCTTTACACCTTTAAAAACAATTACTAATATATATATATATATATAACTTTAATATTGAACAAAAAAAATCAGTGAAATAAATAAATGATTTTTTTTAAATACAAACCAAATAATATATATATATATATATATATATATATATATATATATATATAAAATCAGATTTCAACATATATTTTACTACCAAATATATATTAAAAATTATAAAATATTATTACAAAATATTCTTGACTGCGCAATGCATATTATTATTCATAAAATGTTATTTTACACATATACCGTCAGATAAACTTCTTTTAATAAACATTTAATTAAATTTTCCCTTCAGTATTCATGTAAGAAATTTATGGAAACTAAGACTGAAACTAATACGGTAAGGAATGTAAGGGTGTCCTTTACGTTATTTTATCAAAGTGATCAAAGTGATCTTTGTAATGTCTTATGAAGTATACAAAATGAACTGGTACATAACATAAATTAGAATTTTTTTCTTTCTGAAAAAATAAACATTTAATTAAAAAATTCTGCGTCCCATAACAAATTTCAAAAAAATATTTGAATTCACCTTTTATTTTAATAAGAAAACACCTAAATTCCTCTACAGAAACACAATGATTGAACATTCAATGGAAGGAACCCAAAATTAAACAAAACAGAGCAAAAAATTCTGACAGTTGAACACTGACCAGCAGCCCGAAACTGAGACCAATAATGACAGTCGTGGAGATAGTAATAGCAGCAAGATCCAGATCACCCAAGTGCCCTGCAAAGGCTTGCGTAACGAGGTTTGTCCCGTACGTCGTGAGACGCGTAAAAATGGCAGGGCCTGCAATCCGCCATAGTTTCTTCGACTCAACCCAAAATCTCTTCCTCAAACCACCTTCTGCTTCACTGTCTTCCTGGAAGATTATAATACTGTCACTTCCTTCTTCCTTCCTCTCCAGAATTGGAACTTGCAGAGAATCCTCGTCCATTCTGCCTCCGCTTCAACTTCTAATCTCTTGCTTCAGCCGGCCGGTCAGAGAGGAGGGGAAGGATAGGAAAGGAAGCAACAATGCGCTCCAGACTCAATAATAAGTCTTGGCTTCAGAGCATGATTAAGACTTAATGGCAAGTTGGCTACGTATGTAGCAAGTTAACATATGAGTTACATGGTGGAGGATTTGTATAGGATTTTGCGAAACAGGATCACCCACGAAGAATTGAAGGTAGTGGCCGCGCTGTGAAAAAAACAGGAAACGAACAGCAGAAGATAGAGCGCGAATGAGAAACCGAAACGCGCGAAGACCGATTTTTGAAATATTTGGGGAGGATGGCAGCATTCAATGCGTTTAGGTTCACGTCTTTTCCACTGGGGGTGGCGGATTGCGGCCCGCGGGGAGGAGCGGCGTTCCAAATTCCAATCGCCGTGGTGGAGGAGGCGCTCATCGCCGTTTGCTGCCATCCGTTTTCCACTTGCCATTTGCTGCCATCCGTTTTCAACCACCGACTATCAAGACACTTCCATATTAAACCACCGATGGAATTCACTATATTTGAAAATTTTAAAAAATCTGACGCGCTGACAGGCTACAGCACTTCGGGGAAGTTTTATAATATTATTCAAATTTTTTTTCAGACTTGTAAAAATCTAAATTTAAATTTTTTTTGACTGGTAAATTTCTTTCTGTACTTCTCTGACGTGCCAGAGGCCCTTTGAAGGGCTCTGACGTGTTCAATTTTGATCACTGCTCGCGACACACTGGTAAGGCCAAGATTTTGGTCCTCGTCAATTTCGATGGCACCCAATTTTTGTCCTTCCGTTACTCATTGGAGTCCATTGAATTATTCAAGAATGTAAACTAGAATCTGTACAATACGACCAATGTGAGGGCCCAAAATATGGGTTCTTAGGCAATCTGGTTCAGTTGGAAACATCCCACTAATACACTGACAATCGAGAAAATTCTTCGAATCGGGCAGAAGCTGGCGAGTAATGCCTCGCCCACCAATCCCTAGGAAGGGAAATTTTTACCGGTCACAAAGAAAGGGGACCTTGTGTTTTATAAAGATAATTTTCCTGGTTGGGTTTGGGGTTTCCGGGGTCTCAACTATGAATTTATAAAGAATCCCTGCATTAATTTTGGAACTCTAATTGCTCAGTTTTGTATTATAAGCGGAAATTTTATTTACTCTAGACAACATAGGAAGTGCCTCGATAATAGGCAGGTTTGAGAATAATAATATTTCATGCTTTCACACTTCTATGTTACTCTACCTTTTGATACCATTAGGTTATGGAATCAATCCTCGCTAAGGTTTGCGAGATTGGACATGTAAGATTAGACTTTGACGGCAACCTAATAGCATATGTGGCATTGCCGATGATAGCTGACATTCATATAATTGTTCTTATCATGTTTTCTTGCTAAACTAAACCATATAAAACTTGTGGAAGAAAAGGTGAGGCTCGTGCGTACTAGTAAGGCCGTAATTTGGGTCCTCGATTCCAGTGTGTAAATTTATGCAGATGTTCTATGCTTGATGCAACTTTACTTTCTCTTCAATACTAGACAACAATCACATAAATCATTAAGTAAAATGCTGATAGAACATACCAAAGGATCAACAGAAGACAAGCCAAAAAAAAATATATTTGTTGGTGTGTTATGATGATCAGCAGAATGCTTCAACTAGCAAAGTCTCCTTGGTCAGCCAGCCCAGAATGTGTCACAACAACCCTCAAAACAACCAAATGGTCAAATCAAAGTCAACCCCAGAAAAGTCAATGCAAAACAAATATATCAAGTAAAAGTCAATGAAGCACAGTCTACGGTCAACATATGACCTCGATTCTTGTGCCAAAAAGTATAGACTGCATAAATCGAGTCTATGCCAAAATTCAGCTCCTTTAGACCATGCGTTGACCAAAGTCAACATTGGTCAAACTTGCGATGGAAACCCTAGCTGCAGTAGAAATATCTTCATCCTTCTTTCCCACGTGTGAACATAAAACTGCCTACAAGGAACTTGAACCAATCAGAAGAGGAGAGAGGATGTGTGAGGATGAGATGAGTGAAATGTCCTCCAACATTGACTCTATTTATATCAATCACTGAGGGTGTGTAACACATTTGCTAGGGGTGTAAAACCTTAAGGGCGACCTGCACATATTTTGAAAGTATTTAAAATAAATTCAAAATAAGTGTTCTGCTCATCAGATCAAGATGATCTTTAGATCAATCTTGCACCTCTCTGAAAGAGGAACCCAATAAAAATATTGGTGTCTTCATCTGAGCTTCACAACATGGAGTTTGGACCTAGTTGTCCAATTTAACACTCCCTCTCAACTAGGGAGAACTGCATCCACCTGTGTAATCAAACATCGTGCGTCATCCCGCTGTAACTTGCTTTGCTGGCCTCTTTATTTAAGAACAGAAGTGGGCCAATCACAAAGACATCATTCCCAGCTGACAGATTCAGCCCAGAGGTCTGAAACCTCTATAAGACTCACAAAGAGTCTCATACCAACTTGAAGTTGGTTTACCTGACCCGAAGTTAGTTGGAGGTCCGAAACCTCACTATACTTGATCCCAGATCAAGTGGTTGGACCGTGCCATACTAGATAGAGAGTACGAAAATCTCTTATGCATCCATTAGTGTTTGCTACTAGTCTCTAGCTTTTCCCACCTCATTGGCCAAATGAGAGGTACTTCCCATGAACCTTGAACTCAATGGGTAGGATGCATATGGGGCACAAATAATGAGAGGTAAACTCAAATCATAACGGTGGAGCAGAAACACCACAAGGTTTGGCAAGCCTAGCCCTGTGAGTGCTTATAGCTCTAAGAAGCTATCCCCTGAGCCCCCAGAGCTCTCAGAGCTCATCTTCCAACAAGACCCACATCATAGGGTCGTTCCACAATACCAAGACTCTCACGAAAGGTTAGGAACTTGACCTTCCCCAGGGGCTTTGTGAGAATATCCGCAAACTTCTCATAAATTCCTATATGATCAAGCCTTACAACGCCTTGATGTACCGTATCCCGGATAAAGTGGTACCTGATATCAATATTCTTGGATCAATCACAGAATACGGGATTCTCAGACAAGAGAATCCCACTCTAGTTATCATAGAGTATCACGGTGGTATCTAGCACATGTCTGAACAACTCACTAAAGAGCTTTCACAACCAAACTGCTTCACAACAGGCCATACTCGCTGCAATGTATTCGGCGTCCGTGATGCTCAAAGCCACTGACTTCTGCTTCCTGCTCATCCATGATATTGAAGCAGAACCAAGATTGAAGCAACATCCCAATGTGCTCTTACAATCCACCACATAGCTAGCCCAATCGGCATTAATATATCCAAGGAGTGTCACGCTCTCGACAGTGTATCTCAGCCCATGGTTTATCATGCCCCGAAGATATCTCAAAAGATTCTTCGCACCAACCTAGTGAAAGTGATGAGGCTCAACCATCTGTTGACTCAAATTGTTCACTGAAAAACATTTATCTAGATGGGTGTTCACTAAGAACATCAGGGCCCCTACGAGTTGACAATACTCGGTAGGATTTGCTAACACGGGCCCAACAGTGCTGCTGCTTAACTTATTAAAGTTGAGCTCCATTGGTGTCGACACGGACTTGCATTCCACCATACCAAATCTTTCCAGAAGCTTCACAATGTATTTTCCTTGAGAAAGGAAAATCTCGCCAGGTCTCTGCCAGACCTCCAGGCCTAGGAAATAGTGCATCAGTCCTAGGTCCTTCATCTTGAACACAACAACGAGCTCCAACCTCCCTCTTGCACTGATGAATGAGAATGTCAACCCCTGTTAGGAAGAGGTCATCCACATACAACACCAGAATGAGAGGCTTCTCCCTATCAACCTTGAAGTAAAGGTTCGGATGAGCATTACTACGAGTGAAGCCCAACTTCATTAGGTAGCTATCTATCCTCTCATACCAAGCTCTAGGTGCTTGCTTCAGCCCATAGAGGGCTTTCTTCAACCTGCAGACATGGGTGTCTCGATCCTAGACTTCGAACCCCAGAGGTTGCTCCAAATATACCTCTTCCTTTATTGCACCATGCAGAAATGCGGTCTTCACATCCATCTAATAGAGACTCCATCCTTGCGTAGCAGTAAGGGCTATGATAGATAGAATGGTGGTATATCGGGCCAAAGGTGCAAATATGTCATCATAGTCTATGTCTTCCTTTTGAGAGAAGCCACGGGAAACGAACCTTGCCTTGAAATTTTCAACACTTCCATCATTTCCATGCTTGATCTTGTAGAGCCATTTCGAGGTGACAAATGCTTTGTCTTTTGGTCTTGGAACCACATCCCAGACATCATTCTTCATTATGGACTCGTACTCTTCATGCATAGCATCCTTCCAAACTTGATGCTTTATGGCTTCCTCAAAATATCCAGGATCAGATTGTACAATAGTACTCATGGCTGCTAGATACCCATGGTATCTACTCGGCTTCTTTCTTTCACGGATTTTCCCCCTTGGGGCCATAAGTCCCTCAGTATCCTTGAGAGTGTCCCTGAGCCATGATGGTCTCTTCCCTAGTGAAGGAGGTGGATCAATCGTGTCCATCGGTCCTTCAACATCAAGCATCGTCTCATCCTTTGGTTCTTCTTGTTTTCTAGGCCTTGCTTCATGATCTTCCTCAGATCTCAGAATATTGACTACTTTCTTCAGGGAAGCATCTTCATCAAAAGTGACATTGTGGCATATCTCCACTTCCCTTTGACCAGACACATAGACTCTATAGGCCTTCGAAGTTTCGTTGTAGCCCACAAACATTCCTTTCTTCCCAGAAGCATCTAGCTTGCTCCTTTTCTCTTTCAGCTCATGAAAATAAACAAGACATCCAAAAACTCTAAAATGTGAGATGTTAGGTTTCTTACCAGAGAAAACCTCTTTGGGAGTTTTGGAGTCCAGAGCGGAATGCGGGCATCAGTTTTGTATGTACACATCAGCGTTTGCAGCTTCTCCCCACAAAAACTTCGGTAGACCCTGGTCACATAGCATGGTACGGGTAGCTTCCACAATGGTCCCGTTCTTTTGTTCAACAATGCCATTCTGCTCAAGATTATAGACAATTGTGGTCTCCATTTTTATTCCAACTTCTCTGCAAAAGTCCTTGAACTCATTTGTCTCATATTCAGTGCCATTATCGGTTCTCAAAATCTTGATCTTCTTCCCTGTCATATTTTCCACCAAGGCTTTGAAGGTACTGAACCACATGAAGCCTCATCCTTATTCTTTAAGAAGTATATCCAAGTTTTACGAGAGAAGTCATCTATGAAAATCATATAAGAAGAACATCCTCCCAAGGATGTCACGTGCATCATACCAGATAGATCAGAATGGATCAATTGCAAGACATCAGATGTATTTGTGACACTTGAGGGGAAAGGTCCCCTTGTATGTTTTCCTTTGGCGCAAACCTTACATACACCTTCATGATTATTTGAAAACTAGGTCATCCCTATCACCACCTTCCTTGCTTTGGGAAGGGCCTTGTAGTGAAGGTGTCCAAACCTCCGGTGCCATAGTTCAGTTTTTCGGATAGTATCACATGTCATCGCTCCCAATGGACTTCCTCCAACCTGGTAGAGTGTATAAGCTCTAAACCCAATTGTGATAGCTTCCTTGAAGCTCTTCTTTCACATGCGCACCTTTTCCATCAGTGAATGCCACATTGAAACCTTTGTCTTCCATGGCTAATATAGACACAAGGTTCTTCTTCAAATTAGGTACATAGAGTACATCTTGCAAGCGGAGGACTTGACCTTGAGACAAGTGGAGGGTCACAGTCCCTGTCCCTTTCACGGGATATGTGGCATTATCTCCAAGGATAAATTCCATATTAGTATCCTTCTCAACCATATCAGAGAGTGCTTCCTTGAACCCAGTGATGTGCCTTGAGGCACCACTATCTATCAACCAGACATCCATAGTGTTGGGTGGAGATGCAATAGAGAGGGAAAATACAAGAATGTATTCATTTCTTTTGTCAACAACATTTTATTCCTCATACCTGGATTTTCTTGACCTTTTGAAAGGTTGATCATTTCCACCGGAGGGAGCCTTCCTCTTTCCCTTGAACCTGTTGTTCCTTTGATTTCCATTCCTCCAGTTTTTGTTGTTGTCATCGCCATCAGGAGAATCCTTCTTGAAAGGGCATTCTCTAGCATAGTGACCTGGCCTATGACAAGTGAAACACTTGCCCTTCTTTCCTTGGGCCCATGCTTTTCCTTTGTTCTTTGGACCACCAAAGTTCTTCTTTCTAGAATGAGCAGCGTAGGCAACATTTCCTTCCTTTCCATACTCCTTCATTCTTGTCTCTTCTTGAACGCATCTCGATAGTACTTCGTCAAAATCAGGTATCACATTATTATTTAGAATGGTAGTGTTGAACACATGCCATTCGGATGGGAGCCCTCCAAGTGCAGTGAGTACCATCTCTTGATTAGTTATTGTCTCCCCAATAGCCAACAGATTGTTCCTGATCTCGTTTAGCTTCATAAAGTATAATTGAACAGACTCATCCCTACCTTTCTTCAGATTCTTCAGTTGGTTATTGAAGAATAATAATTGATTTTCGTTGTTGGCCTTGAACATGAGGACCAACTTATCATACATCTCTTTGGATGTGCCTAGCTCAGAGATGTAGGCCACCAGACTCTTATGAATGGATTCCCTGATCATCAGCTTTGCTTTGATCTCCCCCTTCTTGTACTTTGTTTTGGTAGCAACAGTAGAAGTGGATGGAGGTTCTTGGATTTTACCCTGCACATAGTCCATGACATCTTGGTCTTCCAATTTAAGATCCAATATCATCTTCCAAGCATGGAAGTCATCCTTCCCAGTCAATTTGTCATCCTCCTTGAAGCCATAGTTTGTGGAACCCATTTTCTTCTTCGATGATTGCTACAAATTAGGACTTTGTCTTCACCTCAGCTTCGATACCATGTAAATTTATGTAGATGTTCTATGCTTGATGCAACTTTAATTTATCTTCAATACTAGACAGCAATCACATAAATCATTAAGTAAAATGCGGGTACAACATACTAGAGGATCAATAGAAGACAAGCCAGAAAAATATATATTTGTTGGTGCATTACAAGATCAACAGGATGCTTCAACCAACAAAGTCTCCTTGGTCAGCCAGCCTAGAATGTGTCACAAAAACCCTCAAAACAGCAAAATTGTCAACTCAAAGTCAACCCCAGAAAAGTCAATGCTACACATAAATGTCAACGCAAAACAACAAGAAGTAAAAGTCAACACAACACAATCTACGATCAACCTTTGACCTTGGTTCTTATGCCAAAAATTACGAACTGCATAAATCAAAGTCTATAAAAAAATTGAGCTCCTTTAGACCATGCATTAACCAAAGTCAACGCTGGTTAAACCTGCGGTGGAAACCCTAGCCGTAGCAGAAATATCTTCGTCCTTCTTTCCCATGTGTGAACAGAAAACTGCCTCCAAGGAGCTCGAACCAATTAGAAGAGGAGAGAGGATGTGTGAAGGTGAGATGAGTGAAATGTCCTCCAACGTTCACTCTATTTATATCAATCACTGAGGGTTTGTGACACATTTGCTGGGGGTGTAAAACCTTAAGGCCGACCTGCACATATTTTGAAAGTATTAAAAACAAATTCAAAATAAATGTTCTGCTCATCGGATAAAGATGATATTTAGATCAATCTTGCACCTCTTCGAAGGAGGAACCCAATAAAAATATTGATGTTATCATGTGAGCATCACAACATGGAGTTTGGACCTAGTTGTCCAATTTAACACAATGGCACCCAAGTTTGGTCCTTCGGTAACTTATTGGAGTCCATCGAATTATTAGAGAATGGAAAATAGAATTTGTAAAATACGACCAATGTGAGGGCCCAAAATCTGGTTTCTTACATAGTCTGGTTCAGTTAGCAGCATACCAACAATAAGCTGAAAATCAGGAAAATTCTTCAATCCAGGCAGAATCTGGTGAGTAATTCCTCTCTCACCAATCCCTCAGAAGGGGAATTTTCACTGGTGGCAGAGAAAAATGGGTTGGTGATTTATAAATATAATTTTCCTTTTTGGGTTTGGGGTTTCCCAGGTCTCAACTATGAATTTACAAAGAATCCTTGCATTAATTCTAGAATTCTAATTGATCCAGTTGTGTACGCCAGAAATCTGTTTAGTTTGGATAACATAGGAAACGCCTTGAGAACAAACAGGTCTGGGAATAAGAATCTTTCATTCTTTCCCACTTATTTGTTTGATACTCTGCCTTTTGGTACCTTTGGGTAGGGGGTCAATCCTCGCTAAGGTTTGTGAGATTGGACTCTGACGAGAACTTGAGAGTGTGTGCGACATTGTCGATGACATTTTGCTGTGGCTGGCATTCTGAACTTTCTTTGAAAGAAATCACACTTTGTTGAAATGACTTATTTATTAGTTATAATATTGAATACTAATATGCTCATAAGATATCAAATTTCTCAAATTTTGGCTCTCATAAGATATGCTCATTGGCCCACGACCTTGTTACCATTGGTAATGATTTGTAAAATATGGACGTCCCAATTGATACCCAATCCACTTTGGTTTTCCTAGTTGGCCTAATTTTTTTTAAAGATGTCATTTTCAAACTATAAGGTCTGTAAAGTTGGTTAATGACATGTGTGATATTTTATCTATGGTTTGACATTTACAATCAAGTAAAGTCATTGGACATCATGGATACCATATCATGGACAAATATATTTATCAATAAATTCATGAATGAACTGATTTGATTTCTTATTCAATGTTGTCTTCACACATGCATGAGAATGCTTTTGGAATTGGCTTGCCTGGTTTCAACATATAAAATTTGGTTTGATGTATGTATGGCTTGAACTTACATGATTTTATTGGTATACATATAGATTTTATTGGAGAGGAGTTGGGCTGATATAGATTTTCTCTTTCTATCCAAAGGATATTTTTGTGTCTGAAAGCTCACTTGCTGAAGTAAAATGCCAAAAATATCTTTAGAATTACATGAGGGGTTGTTGTAAAGCACAAAGAAACCCACAATATCAACAATTATGATACTATATATAAAAATATGTTGATTCATGGAGAAAGGGACCATTCAAAGATCCAATTTCATGATGGAATTAGTTTTTCCCTATTCATGGTAGCTGGTTCAATTGCTGGCATGGTAGAGCATATGGTTATGTTTCATATTGACAATTTGAAAACTTGAATGAAAATGTTGGGTAGATCGGGTGGATGCTCATGTGGGTGTGGGTAGAGCCCTAAATTTCATAGTGAAATTAGAGGGGCCTCTAGGTCTCTATAGGGGTATTGGAGTAATGGGTTTGGGAGCTGGACCTCTGGGTCTCTATAGGGGTATTGGAGCAATGGGTTTGGGAGTTGGGCCTTGGGTCTCTATATGGGTATTGGAGCAATGGGTTTGGGAGCTCGACCTGCTCATGCTGTATATTTATCTGTATATGAGACTTGCAAGGAGAAAAAGGGAGGTAACAAATGTGGTCACCATCATTTTTCCCATGTTGTATATGGCGTTTTAGCCACCATTGCAAGTGATGCATTATTTACCCCATGGATGTAGTGAAATAGAGGTTACAACTCATATGGAGGAGTGATGGATTGCATCAAAAATATATTGAGGGAAGAGGGGTTTATATATTTTTATTCATCCTATATAACTACATTGATAATTGATGCCCCCTTCACTGTTGTTTACTTTGCAACTTACAAAGCAGTGAAGAAAATTTTGAATAGAATTTCTGTTGAAAATTCAACCAAAGAGCACCTCCTTGTTCATTAGGTGCCGGTGGTGAAACTGGAGCATTAGAAAGTGCTATGAAAATACCTCTTGATGTTGTAAGGACTCGTTTGTAGTGCCAAGTTGGTATCTTGTTCTAAGTCATTGTGTTGTCCATCTCATTAAGTAGACATTAATAACAAATAATAAGAAACAAGTGGTTTTGAAGTTTACACATGAAGTTTATCAATTTTGATGTTTGGAATCATTCAAATGATCCATATGGTGAATGGCCTATATGAATTGACCAGATTAGTACATACTACATATAGAGAAATTTAATTGCACATAAAGAAACATGCACTGTACAACCCCAAGAAGGGATGTGTCATGTTTATAGGTGAGTAATATCGTGAACCATTTGTTAATGAAAATTATGAAAATTATATAATAATAAAATGAATTAGTATAGCTTTATTTTACACTTGTTTTAAATTTTTTCAGAGAGTTTAATAGGAGTGGATTAATATAAATCTATTTTATAAACTAAATTTTCAATCAAGATTAAAAACCAATTTATCAAAAAAAATATTTAAGATATGAAAGAGAAATTTATTTTGATACCATGGCCAAGAATTAGTAGAACTGTTATTTATTCTTTAATCAAGACTTGCTTGAAATTGTATGTTTATTAGAAATTTCTCCATGCCTTCTCTGGTATGGAGGTTTTTATTTTTAAAGATGAAATATGCAAACCTTTTCAAGCCATAACGAGAACATGAATACCTAGTAACTATATATTTACATTAGAGTCTTGAGATTCCTGGGATCAAAATCAAAATCAAGGAAACTATTCTCTTTAAAAATGGTCACATGGAATGCAAATATCACTTATGTTTTTCCCCGATGTTCCAAATATGATCTTCTTAGCGTATCATCTTAGCTCATTCTTTTGATCTTGTCATCGGTTAGAGAATTTTTTATTGTCATTGAGGTCTGAAATATGATGGATTCATACTGTCATAATCTAAAAACCATTATCAGTTATCCTTTTTCTATCTTAGCATTCTTTTGGTCCACACTAGCCAACTTGCAGATAATACATATAATATTTGAAGAAAAAGTAGTTTTTAATTGAGATGGTCTATTGATAGGTGGTCATTTAAAATGGGTATAATTTGTTAATTTTTTTAGTTCGTTATGAAGGATACATTGAATTAGTCTTTGCACTAAAAAATAATATTGTATGATAAGTTATGGGTTTTGTCATCAACAATTATGAAGTTCTTTCACATTTGCCCATATTATGCACAGAGTTTTTGGCACATATAGATTCATTAGTAGCTCAATAAGTGATGTTGTGGGAGAATAGTAAGAAAGGAGGGGCCCGCAACTTTGATGAGAGGGTTGAAGCCTAGAATATTGTTTCATGCACTTACAACAACCATTTATTGGTCTACATATGAAGCAAGTAAGATCTTTCTACATAATGTGAACCAAGCTACAACTCGAGTATAGAGCTTACACTATCTTATATAGTTCCTCTAAATAAGAGAGCTGCAACTTGAGTATAGAGCTTACACTATCTTATATAGTTCCTCTAAATAAGTGATCCCTATGAAGCAAGTAAGACCTTTCTACATATTTTGAACCAAGCTACAACTCGAGTATAGAGCTTACAATATCTTATATAGTTCCTCTAAATAAGTGATCCCTTGATTTTCCTGTCAAAGGGAGTACAATTATCTCATTGTAGCTCTTCTTCAAACTAGATGTAAGTTATACCTATGCATTTTTTAGGAGTATCTAAGGGCATGCTATTTGATTTGTGTCTATATCCCATCAATATTCATACAAAATTAAAGCATCAGATTTACATTATGTAGTCTAAGAATACCTATTCATACAAAATTAAAGCATCAAATTTACATTATGTAGTCTAAGAATACCAACCATCGTATATTCTATCTACATTGAAGAATAGTTCTTCTTCACTGTTGTTCCCATGGAATAGTTTGACTGTACAACACAACTAAATACAATTGTGTCCATTTTCATGGCATGGGAGTTGTTTGGCCTCCACAACGAAAGGCCTTCATGTTTTCCTCATTGGGCATATTTTACAGTGTCATAATGAGATGGATTGGCCATTCTTCATAAATTTGATAATGAAACAAGCGTTATAAGTCACAATAATATATAATCTATTATCATACTTTACAAACTGATTCTTGTTTATTTGTTCTTGGGATGTTGATCACGTGCAATCATAATTATTTTGTATTTTATTATCTTTGCACAACTCCCTGGTTGGTATACGCCAATTAAATTTATTTTTCCTTATATAATATGTTTTTTAATTTTGGATAAGATATACAGGAGGGAAGGTATACAAAATTAAATGAGGAACTAGATAGGCAAGGTACTTTTCTTATATTGGACATTTTGTAATTTTTTTATGAATCAAATACATAGTAAGCCATCATAAATCTGCATACATATCTACACACCAAATATGAACATGAAGCATAGTTCATCATACACCAAATATGAACATGAAGCATAATTCTCAAAATTATTATTACGATGAATCATGACTCATTATATATATGTGGAGAAGAAGTCCACATAAATCCATTCCATCCAAGTAGAATAATCAGAAGCCATTGTGTCCAATAATAACTCTGAATATTTTATAGTACTAATTATCCTCATTGTTCATGCGGGAGATCTCTTCAAAGTGTTTTGTTCTCAAAGCTGTGTAGTTAAAGCATTTTCATATGATGAAACCGAGAATTAAGTTTTCCTCATATTTTACTCTCTTAGATGATAATTTATTGTACTTGTGAGTCTTTGATAATTTTTTGTTGCTTAGTGATTCTTCGATGCCACCTTCCATAGATGTAATTGATTTTTCTATCTAATTCTTATAAAGCGAAGATGTTGTTCTTGTTGTTAAACTTTCTTAGTAATGAGGATGTCCACAAGGTTTCCTTCATTTTCAACACCTTTATCTACAATATTCTTTTATTATATAATGTCCCTAGATTTTCTCCTTAATCTTCAATTAATTTTGTTTTTGAAATAATATCATCATATTTGACTATAAATCCTTAAAGTGGATCTCAATGTTTTCAATTATTTTTAGTGATTTTTTTTGTATGTTTTCTTTTTCTTCTATAATTGAGGCGTGATGTTATCTATTAATTTCATTTCTCCTTCTCGAATCAACACTTGTATTTTTATTTTTTTTTACATATATATTTAGGGCTTCTTTAGCATTCTTATAAATTTTCTCTTCCAACATTTTAGTTTTCTATTTATTCATGATCTTTGATTCTACTTTATAAAGTACATGATTTACTTGTAAGGTTATTGAAAATTATAAAATCCCACCAAAAAATCATAAACCAACTAGTTTCATGCTCACTCGATTGTTAGTATTTGATCATTTTCCATATTGTCGATACTCCAGTATACATTGCCCAAATTTCACTTTTATAAGGATATAATACTATTTCATGTGTTTATATAGCTTGCATGCTAGTTAGGACTTATTTCCATATCCCATATCTGAATGGACACAATATTGTTACTTAGCTATCTCTTACTGACTCATATATTAAATTTGATCATGCTTAAACCATGCCTACAAAATCCAATTTGCAGGAAGGTACTCAAATCAGAACAATAAGGATGGAAGGATGAAAAAAAACCTATGTTGAATCTCGCAATTCAGTTGATGTAATCCTTCAAAATTCAAATTTAACCCAACCATTATTGATTTCCAATGCTGGAATTACATGTTACAATTTTTTCATTTATTAAAATTAATGCTAACATAAAACGGATTTTGCATGATCATGAACATCTTGTGAGAATCATTACTAATATACACATATAATAAGAGATCACACTTTATATGATATGGCGCTATTTCTAAATTTTTAAGTCAAAATGATTTCTTTTAATTAATGCATATTTTAAAAAATGTGTATAGTATTGATACTATCAAATGTGTATACTATTGATACAATAGTTGTATAGTTCTAAGAAGCATGGTTTTATGTGGTACATAAAGTGTTTAAAAAATATTTTTTATACACTGACCACTTAACACGTAGAAGTGACAATATTTTTTTTAAACTTTATAGATTTATAAAATCTATATGGATCATATCGTTGATCCTTTCTAAGTGACAATGTAACTAATACTTGCTGAAGTAGTTCATACACATGAGGGGAGAAATAAATTGTTGATGATTTGTCCTTATGTTTTTAAAAGTAGAGTTGTGTTTGCAAATTAATATTAGAAACTTTTTTGAATTTAATTCTCGAGATTAATTTAACAATAACATAAGTTAGCATTTGTAGTTCCAATTTCCCATCATTTAGATATCTAAATTTTTTACTTCTTCATTTAAATCTTCACATGATAAATGAAATATAGAAATCCAAATTATTAAAAGGTTACCCCAGTGGCAACAACATTAAAATTTCTCTTTGACTCAAATTGGGTTACATTTATATCGTATAAAATATCACATCACTCTTCATCTATGCTCTTTTTTCATATGCTACCTGTTAGCAGTCCACCAGATATCTGAAGGTTGAGAAGGAGACCAAAAAAGGTAACCACATACCACTTTGACCTAGTAGCTAGCCCTACTAGCATGGAGAGGGCTCTCTCCGTGATATCACAACCAAATTGACATGATAATGAATATTTTAGGCTAGGTATAGTAGGTTCTAGGTTTTGATTGATTTGGATTTGGTGTTGGATTGTAAATTAGGTCTAGGAAAAACTAGCCCAGGACACTGAAAATCAGACTTGCCGAGATCTGATGGGGCAAGGTAGGCACACACTTTAGCACTTTAAGTTATCCTGGTGAATATGAAAGACTGATAGGGTTTCAAAATGAGCATAGGAATTATGAATTCATTTATATCAAAAGAAAGTGAAACATATTTGTGATAATTTCTCTAAAACATAGCATCAAAATAACGAATTCTGCTTATCAAACTTAGAAATCAATCATATAAGACATGGGAATGAAATATGGAAGAAAAAATACTTTCAAACATATGAAAACAAAAGAAAAAACACTACTAAAACACATACCACATGAATCCCACCAAAATAGCTGCAACTCTGTCCATTAGTTCCTGCCAAAAATCATTTAATACACTAGTGTTGAAAAATGAATTACACAACATCCAACCATTGCAATGAAAAAGAAAATGAAAGATATAGATCAAAACATAGTTCTACCACTCTCAGGGGTCGAATCGATTACTTGTGGAGCTGTTCCCTAAAATCCTCAACTGGAATCCTAATGACTAGGGAGCTCAAAAAAATCTCCCTATCTTGGTGAAACTGATTCATTTGACCCAAAAATTCATATTCACTTGATGTATCTACCTTTAGTAACTATAAAATACATAGTTACATTTTTTTAAAACATTTAAACCAGTAAAACTTCATGAATTTCATTAACCAATTGAGAAAAAGTCATATCTTTGAAGAAAATAGGCAATTGGAGAAAGCATAGCATGCCCTTGAAAAAAGTGTAGCATGACCTTAAAGCTGACTTTTGACTACCTTGATGAATTCCAAATTGAGCTCAAGATAGCTCATTGAAAATATGTTCCTATCTAGTTGTCCAAAATGTCCTCAAGCACTGGAAATTATGGAGTTAAGCCCCTCAAAAGTGAATTCTCCCAAGACTGGTAAAAAATCAAAGCGTGTGGCTGAAAACACTAGCAGAAAGGTGTTTTTTGTGATGTTTTTGGGCTTTTCCACCTGTCAAAATCTAAAATTTTGGATTTCCAGTAGTCAAAATGTGATGTAGAGGCCATTATATTTCCATCCCAAGTGAGTTTTCATCATTTAGAGGCCTCCAGAAAAAGAACAACGTGGCATTGCAGACCACTTTTGGAGGCCTTATTGAACTCCAAATTGAGCTCATGAAAACTCATTGGAAAGCTCTTTCTGTATTGCTATCGTTTGACCCATCAAGAATGTCATTTGGAAACTCTATGATAGAGAAAATACATTTTTTCCCAAGAGTACTCTAGAAGTATAACAACTCTCCTGTAACAACTATATTTTAGGCATTTATTTGGAAGATTGAATATTTTTGAAACCTTGAAATATAAATTTTAAGAACACGAAGTACTTATTACATATAGAAATATAAAATCACATTTTTGAAATCAAATTTATCGATGAAATTACTTTATTTTCACTCCTCCACTTGTTGTACTTTATGCATGGAACTATGATTTGATGACCTTGGAACCCTAAAGATCTAATGGAGACCCTGGATTGATAAATATGACTGTAATGATGATGAAAAATTATGAATGATTGTACACTCAAATGAGAGGTGAAATGAGGCAGCATTTAGTAAAGTTTTGGAAGGAGTAAAAATAGACCTATATCTACATCAAATGACCAAATATTTGCATGATGACCTAATGAAATGACAAAAAATTGACTTAAGGACCCTATTATAACATGATAAGATCATTTTTTATCTAGTGACAGGTTGTATAGACTGACACTAACATTGGCTCCAGCTGGGGATGGAAGCTCCTTGGAGGTGTCAAGAACACCGTAGACCAAGTAGCCTTTCCATTGGGCATGGAGTAAAAAATTATAAGGAAAATTTAATACTGAAAAATTGACTCAATAAACTGACTAAAAAATGGACTGACTAAAATAAAAACTTAAAAAAATTATTGATGGCAACATATCACTGAGACTCGAGGGCTTCAAATCCTGATGACAACCACTTGCCTGCTGAAGACATATGTACAATCATCTGAAATTTTCCTTCTAGTGTAACCAATCCAGCAGATGGCTACTTACTTGAATTCTTCTCTCACTTTCCTCGAGCAGGTAGAGAAAACAAAAGATAGGCAACTCTGAGTGTCCACTGAAAATGTGCTCATGATCTAGAAATACAAGAAAATTCATATCCCTTGTTGACTGTAGTAAATCAATGTAAGGATCTTCAATAATTTGAAATGTTACCTTGTCATGAGATCCAACAAAAAAACAAGCACACCGTTCATTCTGATATGAAAGAACACTTGGTTGTTGATCCATAGGAAGGCATAGGGATATATGAACTTTTTCTATCTGAGTGTTCACTGTAAATTCCTCAAGCATGGGCAACTCTGACTCTATCTCTTGCACGCTATCTATCTTAGGCTCGTACTCCTCAAATTCATAGTCTAAACCATCCTTGAACATAAAAAATTCTTCAATATTGTTAAACATGGCAGCCCTATCATTTTCATGAAAGAAAATAGTCCCTGTTAGTTGATCTCCTTGCAGGAAATCATCATCACAAATTGGCTTACTCACAAAAAAATCTTGTATAGTTTCATGAGTCTCATGACAGTCATCATTTAAAATCATATTTTCATTTTCAAAAATGGAAGAAGTTTCACTGACACATTCTTGACTATGTCAAAACTGCAAACTTGCATTAGCTTGGGCTGTAACATGACTTTTCAGGAGCTGATATATCTCATCTTCAGACTTATCAAATTTTGGATTAGGACCTAAAATTAGCTAAAATTTCAAAGTGCTCAAAATTGCTTCGAACTTGAACGACTGGATAGAGTTTTTCACTAGCATTCTGGTCCAACTCGTTTCATCAAAATTCGAGTTTGTATGACTGAGTTATCGTCTACTGTCCATTTTCCAAAACAGGCAAAAATGTAGTAGAACAAGTAGAGTGATGATGTGGCAGGTACAGTCAGCATTGTAGGGAATATTCTCCAGATTGCAACCAATGGCAGTGTGACAATTGTCATCTTCAAATTCGCCAGATGGGTTAAGTGAAGAGAGAAAATGTCCAATGACCTCCAATATCCTTCCTAAGTTGGAAATTTTTTTTTTTAAGGCTGGAGTACAACCCGACCAGAGGGTGCCACGTGTCGTATTTAGTGGGCCATATCCTAACATATGGGGTCGGATTATATGTTATATTAATGTTGGACATTAGAACTTATGGTGGTATTATTTTAATATATATATATATAGTTTACAAACCCAATTTTTGGTGGAGAGTAAACCAAATTTGGAGGAGTGCTAACTAGCAAGTGAAGCAGGTTTAATATGGCGGCGTTGACAAGTATGGCCGAGCATCTCCAACTAAGGCGTAGCAAAATTTATTGCGTGAGGTCGGGCTCAAACCCCTGTTCTCATGCCTACCATCCACATGTCTTCCCGTCTCTCCTACCGAGTGTTGCTTACCCTCTATGTTCTCTGATTATATTTGAATTAACATGGTCTAACGGTTGGGGGTTGGAGGGGGCCAGCCCCGCGGGCTAGCTCCCTCCCCATGTGGCCAGAAGTGCAGAACCGAGAGCTATTCCAAACAACCGACGAGATTCTTAATCACAATTAATTAAGTTTAAACGTGGTTTAATGGCGTTAAACTATCATTAGCGCTAAACGCGCTTTATCCATTAAACCCACACTTATCCACCCGTAAAACGCGCTTAATGTTAATTAAACCCGAAGATTATGTTGGCCGGATTTTCGGAGGACATGCCATTATTGACGGTTTTCTAAATTTAGAATTTTAACTAGCAGCTCCTCCACTTTTAGAGGAGAAAATGGGGCAAAATATGTTAAACGCACACATGGTGTATGAAGAAAGATAAACACACACATAGAAAGATAGGCATTCATTTCATATTTATTACACATAGACGTACATTTATAATACAATAATGTGACTCTTGGATTCATCTTCCAAGGTCACTTGGACTCCTTTGTGACTCTTCACCTTCCACACCTACCCATAGAGGATTAGGTGTTCAACATTCCCCCCCTTAATCCGAAGGGGTATGTGTGAGTCCAAGAAGAGAGTTGTAATACAAATCTGCAAAGTATGCATGGAAACACTTAGGCTGAATCATCTCTCTGAAATGTTGTCATAAAGAGGTGGTTTCAGGATGACCACCAACACTGGAACACAACACTTATTGCAGTTATAGGAACTCTTCCAAAACTGGCAAGAAGCTGAGGGCTTCTGCTAGAGGAATTGTCCCTCATATTTAAAGGGAGACCTTCAACCTAAAAGAAGAGAAGTCTACAACCTGTGATGGTTTAAGGATGACCACCAACACTGGAATGTTTGATGCAATTCTTGGAACTCAACCAAAACTGGCAAGAAGTTGAAGTCTTCTGCTAGAGGAATTGTTCTGAAAGAGGAATAATATCAACCTCACATGGATGGTTTAAGGCTGTCCATCAACCAAAGGCATGCTCATGGGCATCTGTGTCTCTGGCTACAACTTTGAATCTGGAATGACGAATTGTGGCTCATGCTCGCTTGAACTGCTGTGTCTCTGGCTACAAATTTGAATCTGGAATGAGATATTGTGGCTGAGGCTTGCTTGATGTGGCATCAAAGCTTGTAGATGACCACCATTTTGCCCCCCTGTCAAGTACAAGGTGAGATGATGGCGAAAACTCAGCTGCAATTTTGTTCAATATTCGAGAACAAGTTCTAACATGTGACTTAAACATCTTCTTGGTTGTCGATGCCCATAACCAAGAAGAAATCCATCCAAGATGAATCTTTGTTCTTGCAGGAGGCTTGTTTCTGAAGCATCTGTGTGAAGAATGGGTGTGCCAACCACAGTGCTTGCATGGATGAAGATCAAAACAATGATATTTCATATGGCCAACTCAATCACAGTGTTGGAATTTTACAATCTGTTGTTGTTGTGGAAGTGGAGTAGGATCTGGAACAGCTATAGGTGAACTGTCATAAAGAAATTTGGCACTCTTAAATTTGATGGGATTGGAGTAGTCCAGAATATGAAAGGAAAAATCCTTGTCATATCCAAGACCAGTTCTGTGCTTGTTATGGACAAGCTCTTCCCAAGGTTTGATGATGGGCTTGGGAAGTGCAGACTGAGCTGCTACGTCTACATGTAAATTTGTTCTTATACAAGGAACTGAATGTGAATCGTCTGCAACTTTATATCTTTGCTACTGATGGTAGTCCTTCTCAATTTTCTGAATAGAAACAGGTTCAGAATGATGACTCTTTTGCTGAAGTTCATCTTGCTGAAGTTGAGACTCCAACTGCAAAAACTCAATCTTGTCTTGTGCATCTTGCAAGCAAGTTTGAATATTAAAAAGAGCATTCTTGCTCATTTTTACCATGTCATGAACAATGGAATGAATGAGGTTATGCAACAACTCTAATGCATCATTGATTTTAGCCATTTTTCAACAACTCAGGCTCAAGAAATAAAGGGTGTTGGCTTCAATTGATAATGCACCCGTTTACAATGTGATTCAACTTAATTTCAAAAGAATACAAATGACTTCAAAGACCATTTTCTTTCATGAAATTCCAATTATGGAATTCCCAAAGAAAAAACTCTGCTACTCAAATTATGGAGGACCTCAAGGTGTAAACTTGGACGTCTGATCAGCGAGCAACAATGACTTACATCATAGAAGTGTTTCAAAAATTTCTCAAGAACTCAAAGTTATACTTCAAACACTGATTGAAACTATGAACGAAGAAGAAATATCCACTCTCAATGTTAGTACAATACTGAAAATATTTTGTAAATGTGCAGCAAAGACCACTGTGCAATAACCCTTTAAGGCAGATGATTTCTCTCTTCTTCAAAGAACTGTTTTACACCAACAACTCTAATTCAACAAAAATATGTTCACAAGCTTGGATGCTTCACTATCTGAGTAGATGGTCTTGAGCTTGTTGTGTTACTTCACAATAAATATGAAGGAAAAATTATGAGAGAATTTATGATGCCACTGCTATTTTGAAAATGATGACCAATTTTCAACATTTGCCTTCACGTTGTTAATCTCTTTGAGAGAGTCACCCTTCTATACATGCCACAAATCTTGGTCATACAACACAAACTTCACTTTTCACTATATAAAACCATATATTCATTTATTCATATACCATTTATACCATCTCCTCTCTCTCTTCTTTCTCTGCTGTTTTTGTTTTTTTTTTTTTTTTTAGGGAATAAAAAAAAAACAGAAGTATTATCTAGGGGAGGTTTTAAATAAGGGAGGTTTTAACTGGGAAGGGATTTATCTGGGGGAGGTGAAACTGGGGAAGGTATTTCTAGGGGAGGTTAATCTGTAAAAAAAATTTAAAAATTAAAGCATTTGCAGATAAAAAATGGGAGATAATTAATTAAAAAAAATGGGAGGGAATTAATTTAAAAATTGGGAGGGGATTAATTAAAAAAATTGGAGGGAATAATTAAAAGTGGGTGGGAGGGAGGGAAGGCCGAGCGGCCAAGCGAGGGGGAGGGGAGGGTTGCGTGAGGGGGATGGGTCGAGAGGGGTTAGGGAGAGGCCGAGGGAGCAATGGCAGGGTCGAGGGCGGAGAGGTGGTGAGGGGGCGGGTGGGTAGAGGAGAGGGCAGACGTGAGGAGGAGTGGGAGGGGAAGGGAGTGAGGAATTGGGAGTGAAGAGCATAGGGGAAGGGGTGGGGAGAGTCCGTAAGGGGGTTGGGGAGTGAGCCATGAGGTATGGGGGAAGCGTGGGTTGTGGAGAGGAGAGGGCGGGTGGGTGCAGAGCTGGGGAAGAGGGAGCGTGAGTGTAGTGGGGAGGGCGGATGTGGAATGGGAGCGTGGGTTGAGGGCACTGGTGAGGGGGTGTGTAGAAGGGGGGGGGGGGAGCTTGCATTTGTGTGTGGGTTGAAGGGGGAGCGTAGGGAGGGGGCAGGGTTGAGGGATGTGAGGTGAGGTCGTGAGGGGGAGCCGTGGGATGAGTGATGAAGGGTGAGAGTGTTGAGCACAGGGAAAGGGGTGAGTGTAGGTTCGTGAGAGGAGGGGGGAGATGTGAGGTGTGAGGGTTGAGGCCGAAGGCCGAGGTGAGGGCCGAGCTGCTCATAATTTTTTTATTTTTTTTGGTTTAGTTTAAAACAGTAAATATACAACAGAGAATTGCAAAGGGTGAGGGTAATTGCAGATTTTGCAGAATTTGTAGAAAATTTCACAAATATACAGCAAAGAACTAGACATAAAATAGAATTTGCAGAAGAAGCAGGACAAATTGCAGAATTTTTTTCAAAATCTTCAGTAGAGACCCACTTTAAACAGTAGCAGAAAATATTTTTTCCAGCAGCTCTTCAATGTGCAGAAATAAAGTAGGCAGAAATTGCAGGAAAAATTCAGAATTTGTTTTTTTTTTAGAATTGCAGAATGGAAGGAGCAGTGAGAAAACCTACAGAGTTTAAGATGCACAACGCTGATTTTCATAAAAATAATTTCTGAATGCCGCAAAATATTTTTGAATGCTGCAAAAATCATTGCTGCAGAAAATCTCTAAATGCTGTAACAATTGATTTCTGAATGTTGTAAAGGATTTCTGAATCCTGCAAAAATGACCAGAATTTTTGCAGATTTACACAGGCCACAAAAACAAATGGCTCACACAAGGTTGAGCAGGTTATGAACGTATCATCTTTGATACCATGTTAAACACACACATGGTGTATGAAGAAAGGTAAACATACACATAGAAAGATAGGCATTCGTTGCATATTTATTACACATAGATGTACATTTATAATATAATAATGTGACTCTTGGATTCATCTTCCAAGGTCACTTGGACTCCTTTGTGACTCTTTGCCTTCCACACCTACCCATAGAGGATTAGGTGTTCAACAAAATAAATTTTGGTCATAACTCACTCAATTTTCACCTAAATAGAGCTCAGAAAGAGTCATTCTAGGCTAATTGGCATGTTGGGAACTCAATGGAGCAGGTTGCAGAGGCATAAAATGTCATCGAAAAGTGTTTTAGTGCATTTGAATATTTTTGAAGGTCAGGGCCACCAAGTGTTGGGGTCATTACCAGAGTATCCAGAGTCCAAATTGAGAAAACAAATAGTAATTTTTAGGAGATTATAATGATGATTTAAATTCATTGGAACAGGTTCCAAGAGGTTCTGAAGATTGTAACAACAATTTGAGGACACTTGAAGCTAATACAAAGGTCCACACTATGAAGCTAGACCATGGAGATGTAGCCCAGGAGGGGTGAACTCCTTTATCAAAATTCTGTGTGTTAAGCTCTGTTATGTGTGTTTGCTGTGTTTTATATTGCTTCTATTCTGTCATTTACAATTATTCTTTCTAAGCTTATGACAAACTCATAATTTCACCAAGTACACTGATTTGAAAATCACATGCTCATAAAAAAACCTATGAAGGATAAGTAAAACAAAGCAAAGAAAAGTTTATATCTGATATGAAACTAGCACAACAATAACTAGCATTCATTTTTAGATCACAGAAAGAGAAGAAAATTGAGTTTTATAGAAATACTTATTGGCTTGATGATTTTCATTTTCAGGACTGGGAATAGGCATTTCTCTTTTTTGGTCTGAGTCTGTTTCATCCAAGGAGGAAGCTACTGATTCTTTTTGGGAGGAAAATTCATAAAGGGATTCTATGATCTCATCATATAGACACTCTTTATCTGCATACAAATTTTCAAAAAACTCAATGAAATTTTTAGAAATCTCACAACAACTATCAATCATTGAAAAGGAAGAATTAGAGCTTTAATAATGTTGAAATAAAACTGAATGAAATTACTTCAAGGAATATAAAATGCTAGATGGTAGAATCTCATACCATGATCTCGGTTTTTCCTCCAACATAGCCATGAAAATCTTCATCAGACAATCTTTAGGAAACTCAATCTTTAGTCTGTGAATATGATAATGAAATTTGACCAAATGAAAACTAGCATATTCTTCATCCTTACCTTTAAAATTTGGCAGTTCTGTTTGCCAATATATACAAGGAATATGATTCAGAAACCAGATATATGAGCTCGATTCATAGGCGCATACCTTCTAGCAATTGAATCCATTTTGACAACAGTGAGGTCACCAGGAATATCTTCAAAATACCTGTTCTTGAACAATGGAATCACTATGAAATTTTTGAGCCTTTGTATTCTTCGACATTGGAGTTGCCAATTGAATGATGCACAACCTTCTTGTGCTTGATCATTTTTCACCATAAATAATCAAATCTAATCCTTGTCGTTATTTCCTAGGGAATATTTTTCACTTTGTTCCCTAGTATGGTCGCCAAGATTTTAGCACTCCACTAGATCTATGAAGGCTGAGAAGGAGACTAGAAAAGGTAATCACAGAGTGCTTTGACCTAGTAGCTATCCCTACTAGGCTGTAGAGGTCTCTTTGATCTAGGGTAAAATTCTGATACCCTTAACCAAGACCTTTTACTTCAGCTGATAAACTAGAATTGCATTAATTAAATCGTTAATGAACATAAATAAACAACTGCATGATGTAAATAAGAGGAACATAACATGTCAAGATCAACAATCATAAGAACACATTGCTTGATAACGGATTTGTCCAGGAGGGACTACATCTCTGGGCCTCGGTGTCAAGATGGTGTAGGCCGCCGCATTAAGTGTTGTAAGAAGAATATGTACATGGATGTGTTTCTCTGACATACAAAGAAAATTCCCTCATGCAGGAGTGGCCAGACCTCTCTACGAGATGTTCCACTGTGGAACTTTCATGCATAAGAAGGACTCCTATCAGTATGACAATTGCTCATGCATAAAGACTGTGAGTATCTTGCCAACATGGCAAATAAGGGATCTCAATGACATACGTGTGACATGGAGTACCCCGCCAACATGGCATAAAAGGGATCTCAAACAACATACATGAGTATCCCACCAATATGGAGGGATATCTAGGATAATACACGACCATGACAGAAAGTACATCAATAAAAAATAAAGACAATATCCCACAACTCATACATCAACATGTATCTGTACAGCACTAAGCATCTTAGGAAAAAAGAAGTACATGAAAGAATCACATCATATACCTCACGCTGAAGATGATTGAAGAATGGTTGTTGTTGTTGCTAGATTTGAAAAAACCATCACAATCGTGGCGTTGAAAGGTGTGAAATTGACTGCTCACTTGCTGAAAACTGACACCTACAACTTCACTTCAAAAAAAATGACCGAAAAATATAATTCTCAGATGAAAAATTTGAATATACCATTAACTTCGTGACGTCGAATAGTGCAAAAAAAACTGTCCATTTGCTGAATTATGAGAAAGTGAAGATTTGGGGCAAAAAGGAATCTTTTAGATTCCCCCTAGATTCCTCCATATAGTTGCTCCATGGGTGGACTGGAACTCTACAACTCGAAAGGAAAATCTGACCCCGCCATTGCGTTCCCTGCAGAAAAACTTGAAAAATGACTATAAACTTGATAATATTTCGACATGTTGAAAACATACCTCCCCCAAGAAAATTTCGAGGCTCATGGTTCCACCTACATAATTACTGCTCCACGCTCATGGTTCCACCTGCAAATTTACCTCGACCCGCGTGTGTGCTGTTCTACTCTACCTGGTCCTGGGCACACTGGGAAAATGATGGGTTTATATATCTGCAAGTGGGCGGAATTACCAACATAAGGTCGTTGGGCTAGTGGTAAAAATTGCAATTGGTTGAGGAGGGGTCAGGGGGTCAAATCCCGCCCCTCCTGTTCTCAGCATATTAACCATTTTTTTTTTTAAAACAAACCACATACATTTTAAAATTTCAAGTGGGTGCCCGGGCCCGCATTGGGTGGCCCGCCCCTTTATCTCCGCCGACAGTTCGAACGGTGTCAACATACGTTATATATAGGTTGTGGGTTGGTTGGGGTCCGCGGGAGTCATGGCCTGTTGGCCTTAACAACAATTTTTTTTGTTTTTGTTTGAAATAGCATACGTGAGGGTGGGGTGGTGGTGGTGGTGGCCCACCACCCCTTTTTTTAATAATTTTTGTTCATATAAAACAAACTCTACATTTTTTGGAAATTTAGATTTTGACTGTAGGAGTCATTTTAACGACCCCACAATTTTTCCTGGAATCTGGCCAGAGCTGGCTGGAATCCGGTGGCCAAAAAAGTGCGAAATTGTGCCTTTCTTGGTGATTGGGTAGGCTTAAGAACAATCCTCACCACTGAGGAGCTTTTGGTCCTCCATAAGCATCAAAAGAATCTGCACTGTTGTGTACTATGTCTGCACCACAAGTGTCTTGAAAAGTCACCCTTTCTTCTCCATCACCTTTTTCCTTCGGAGCCTTGAGAGATGAACTTACACCTGCATCCCCTGCAAACCTGTTGTACAATCCCATGAAAATACCTACACAAATTGACCAATCTATGACCCAAATATTCCCATACTTTCCACGAGTTTATAAGATGTACTCGGTGGTCAAGTTTACATCAAAAGGGAATCATACCCCAGCTATCATTACAAGACGAGACATCATTGTCGCATTTCGAAGTGATGGAAAACACCTCATCAATTTTACATGAAATAAAAGCATCACACGAGTCATAAAACAAGGCCAACAACATCTTCGTCGCATTTCTAAGTGATGGCAAACACCTCGTCACTTTTACATGAAAGAAATGCAACATACGAATTATAAAACAAGGCCAAAAAATATCATTGTCGCTTAAAAAAGTGATGGAAAACACATCATCACTTTCACAATTAAAAATGTGACAAATGATTTACAAACATGGCCATGAAAAGCTAACATATCTAGAAAAAAAATCTAGAAGCACCATCTCTCACTTATCAAAGTGAGTGGATCATTTCCGTGTGGCGAACTTGCTTGTCGATTAGCTCTTTCGACTGGTGTATGTGTTGGAGGATTAATCCGTCTTGCGGACAAGACCGATCTCCCTAGTACTAAAAGTATCTAGCAACAAACAACCAAATAAACTAATATTTCTCTAAGCATATACGATCTATGAAAAGCTCTATAGAGGTGTTAAGGACTTACCATTTGTCCAGTGCTTGTTTGAAGTCGTCGTTGTCCTTCGTGCGCTTGAAGGAGTTTTCCTCATAAACCTGCAGTCACAAACAAGAAAAATATTACATAGCACCTGTATAGAAATCATCATAAACCATGCTTATCATAGTGATCAAGGAATCTATGAAATAAACCATTGATTGAAAGTTTATTGAGAAAAATGAGTATATTTGTATTAATTTCAAAAGAAGAAAATCCTTACAACCTGAGCCTTGATGTTGCACAAGACTTTCCGGGGTCCGAAGCAGGAATATCCTTTACTTTGATAAGCTCTGCACTTCTCCAATAAAGACGAATAGAGGTATGTAATCTTTCCTCACAAAAGTCTTAATCAACTGAGTCTGAATCTCAACAGCACTTAACTTCAAATATTCTAAAGCTTCAACTCCCTTTGAGGCTACCCAATGCCTCTTTTTATAGTAGAATAGAGGAGGTTTTTTGTTCCAACTATGAAGGGATAGAATCCTCCTTCAAAGGGATAAGCTCCTCACATCAAGGAGTTAGCTCCATAAGGTAAGGGATACATGCACCTCATAAGAGCGGTTCTATCACCGCAAGATATTTTCTGGAAGCTTCTAGAATTCACTTTTATTGAGCTTTTTGGAAATTACTTGTGCCTTTTTTATCTTACAGGGGTCCACACCTATAACAAAGAGAAAGTGTGTTCAGGTACGCAGGATAGCTGAACATTGGGTGCGGGACCACAGGCAAGATAGCGAGAAAGTGCGATACCAAAGTTTAGGAGACTTTTAGGAACTTTTCTCTGATTTTCAAGGCTTGACATGAGGAACTGATATGTTAGACTTGCAAAGGGAGAAGTATGAGTAATAATGAGCTCATACACATAGCAGAATGTCAGAATGACAATATTCAGTGTAACAGATTGCCCCCTAAAGCGAAAAGTCTGGAATAGATGATGCTGAAGTCTGTCATATATGAAGAGTGCAGTACTTTATCATTTCAAGGATCATCCTGTGGTCACCCCAGTTGGAACCTGTAAAAAATTCAATGCAAAATATATATATATCATCGCTGAGGTAGGCATTCCCATACTCAGATCAAAACTAACTAGAGACTAATTTAAATTGTTCTGATACAAGAATGATTTTGAGTACATCACAGTATAGACACGTGTAGACACAGTATGGACACAGCCATCTGTTTGTAAATAGTCTACTGTATAAATGATAACAAAATTCCTCGCAGCCTGGATGGTAGAAACTAGATCCAGGGTCTTGATTTCCGCATCTCGAACTAGTAATATTCTATCCATGTGAATAAATGTGTCGAAGTCGAACATGGTAGAAACCACTTGATTACCAGTCAATGATGTAAACTGTTAACAAGTGTGAGAGTAACTACCAGTAATGTCAATGGCTCTCAAAGTACCTAGTACAATCCACGAAATGTGAATGAATGAGCTGAAGTTGAACATGTCACATAATCATTCGATCAAAGGTCAATGATGTAACCTGTCGTCGAAAGCGAGAAACCTGCCATTGAGGCATGCAGATTTCAAGGTACTGACGATTTCTAGATCAACTTCCTAGATAATGAGTTGTCATCGATAGAAAGTGATCTGTCATAGGCAAGCCCACAACACGAAATCATAGATCAAGTTTTGAAAATATATTGGCAAGGACTGACTCAGGGATGGTCATAAATGGATGACAGATATTTTGCAGATGAATGGTTTATTTGAACCGTCCTCTTGAACACATAACGACACTGCAGATGGCTTGGTGACAGTTGACCCAAAGCTAATACCCAAAAACCAGATGAAGACTTCCAAATGAGGTTCAATTATATGTTAGGCAAAGGATTTCCCAACCCAGGTGATTGAAAGTGTCATGTTCAAGAGTGGTTAACTAGATTTTCGAAAAATCAAAATACCACAAACAAGTCATTTTTCTCTCTTTTCCCCCACCATTTCTGGCAAGTACCTCTTTATTTTTGACAAGCTTGAGGAGGATAATATTTTCTTGTTTATAAGCTCATCCTTCGGATGAGTCCAACTTAGTTTAAGATTCGAACCCTAAGAAGGAGTGGTTCGTTCCTGCTGAAAATTAAACAGGTCCTTTACTGTTAAATTTTAACGAGTCCAGTATAGGAGAAACTCGGTGTTTTTCAATTTTAGGGAGTCAGAAGAAAAAACTTAAGAAAACTCCATGGGTGTAATTTTTCATAAATTTAGTCTCTCGAGCCCGAAAAAGGATAAAATAATGTGGGAGAGAACTCTATTGACCGTAATTAGTCAACATATACCTTTTTCGTAAATAGTCTATTTCAGTCCGTAAAAGGGGTAAACTTATACTGAAGGGACGATCATTCATTTACTTTAACGAGTTCTAACAATCAAGTACTCAGCAATCTTTTCATGTTTAGAGAGTCTAAAAAGGGCTTAAAAGAGAACTCCAATGTTTCGCTTTTTCATAAAATTTTGAAAGAGTTCGAAAAAGTGATAAAAGTATGCTCTTTGTTGAAAAATGGTCAATTCTCGTGATAAATCCAATTTCTGCACAAAAACTTGAAACATTACACATACCTATTTAAAATAAGTAAAAATTCTTTCAAAATACCCTTTTTAAAGTGAAAAATAAATAAATTAAAAATTCATCTATTCGAAAAAACTTATAAAAAGGACTTTTTCAAATTCATTTTTATCGTTCAAGTTCAGAGTGAAAAATAGAAGCTTTTGGGTAAAAAGTTCCTGTGAAGATTCCGGAAGATCCATCCGACGAAATCGAGAACCGTCAGTCCCAAGTAATCCATGACCTCTTAATCTTGCTTTTCATCCGTTTACAATTCTTTTTAGGCTTTAGTTTTCATTTTTTAAGGGAAAAATATGTTTAAGAAATTACCCGCGGGGGTTCGCAGGCACAACACACATGACCTAAGGACCCCGACCTTTTTCTATGTAGAAAAAGGTCATGGGTCTAAACTTTTAATATAGAATGCGTGCGTTCCTATGCACTGTGTATGAAAGAAAAGTGCGGTCCCCGCGCAATTGAATTCCAAAATCAAATTTTCCATTTCCCGCCCAAAAATTTTCAAATTAGATTGTTCTAACTTATCTTTTTATGCATTGTAGGATCAGCAAGATGTTGATTTGGAGAGAACGTGAGCATGAGGACATGGATGACGCTGTGATGCTTCATTTGCCCACAATGCAGGCTTTAAGAGCATGCGGTTTGTATAAATTTTGGGCCATTCAGGGCATGAGGGCACAGGTAGACCTCCTGACATGGCTAGTAAACAGATGGAATGTGCAGGACCAGTGTTTCATTATTGGCGGCCACTGGCTCGAAATTGAGCTGGAGGATATTTATTTTCTGATTGGTTTGTCCAAGAGGGGCGAACAACTTTCCTTGTTTGGGACTAGGCCAGGTGGCCAAACTGTCGCTAGTCTTCGACAAGAGTTCTGTAATGATGAAGCAGACCCCAGGGAAAAACGGATTGATATAAAAACTATCATCCGTCCCGAGCTGAAAGTGATTGCATATACTGTTACCAGACTATGTGGGAGTGCCGCACTGCATGTGGCTACTGGTTCCCAGATGCGTATTGCTGTAGACTGTTTCCGAGGCACCATTTTCAACTGGTGCGAAGATGTGTTGGCCAATGTAAAAGGCCAACTGACTAGAGAGAAAAATGGAAAACTAAATAAATTTGGATATGGATCCATCGTGGTCACTTTTGCTCTAGAGTGGGTACCCATGCTAGCTCTGCAAAGTATTCCTGTTGATGCTGGTCGACCCCGAGAACCTAGGATGGTTTATTGAGGGCACTGAGATTGTTCGATTTCCTCCTTCATATTTTCGTTGGCTGGACCGCCAACTTTTTGTCATCGAGGACTTTCCGTATGCCGGGATAGATTTCTGCGGTGACCAGGAGATGACTCTCCCAGTCGGGAAACAATGGGATGAATCAGGTAAAAACATTTTCAACGAATTCTAAATTCTAATTTTTTTTTTTTTGATTGTCTTATCAATTAATAACCAATTTTTTTTTACGAATGCAGATGTGGGTCCACGACGACCAGCCCATCTCCAGCCTTATGACAGAAGACAACCAGTTGCAGCCGCACCAGCCCCAGTAGGCCAATCAGCGGAAATTTTGTCTGATTTAGAGCATCATCTAGAGTGTCTGACTCTAGATATTCCAGAGACGGACATAGATGAGATCCCACTCAGATTGCAGAGATACGTGATTGATGTTCCAGGACTTTTTAGAAGGTTCCTGTGTAGGGTGGCTCGGGCAGTGGTTTCTTATCGTGATCACCATCAGTGATGGGATGATCGTGTTGTAGACTTATATTTTGACTTTTTGTGTTACCATTTTGCCAATCATAAGGTGTTTCCAACCTATGATCGAAGACGATGTATATTTTTTGAAAACTTTCTATGCTATGATATATCACTATTTACCAGCTATCTGTATACATATTATGGATGTTATTTGTTTTACTACTTTGATCATTGCAAATGTCGATTTATCATACTAGAAGCAACTGCATCCGCTAATGTATTTAAATGTCTTGGAATATGTTGATATTCAATGTAATCGAATTCATGTTCCAAGAGACGAACTCTTAAAAATAATCGTAATAACACTAGATTTCTAATGGCATAAACTCGGTTCAATTGTAATACAACAAGTTCAGAATCCAACCTAACAATCAAACTCCGAATTCCAAATGATATGGATTTGGATAATAACTCAATCACTGAACTATAATCGGCAATGTTATTTGTTGTTTGACCAAGGCTTACCCCATGCATTGATACTAACTCATCAGAGGGTGAATAAATAACCCAAGCTATGGAAGAAATGTTTTGTGTACTACGACAAGCACCATCAGCAAAAACAATGTAGGTTTGAAGAGACGTTGACATCTGCAATATTAGGAGTAAAACTCAGATAAGCAGGAATAGTGATAAAAACACACTTCTAAACTAAGCACACTTTTCTAATCTAAAACACACCAGCAGTAAAGAAATCTAATCTAAAAAATATCTCCATACCAAGTGAAGCATAGTATCGCTTGAGATAAAGTCCATTTCTGGGTTTATCTAAAGGGACACTGTCGAAATCTATCAGCTCATAAGCCCCTTTAGCTAGCTTTCGCTTGACAATAAAAGGGCCATGCCACATGGGCACGAATTTCCCAGCTCCTAGCTTATCGTTGGCTTGATCATAAACTAAGACTAGGTCTCCTTTTGAAAAATTCTGAGGAGTAACATTTCTATCATACTGAGCTTTTATTCGTTTAACATGAGCCTCGTTTTCTATTACAGTATTTCGTCGATTCTCATCCAGCTGAGCTAAGTACAGGAAACATTTCTCCTCCTCAAACGTAGCTGGGAGTAATTCTATGGCTAATTTCAGTGACGGAATTTCGCATTCAATCGACAACACAGCTTCCAAACCGTAAACGAGTTGAAAGGGAGTGAAACCAGTTAATGTTTTTACTGAGGTTCGATATGCCCAAAGTGTTGAAAATAACATGGAATGCCAATTCGTTTTGTCAATACCAATAATTCATCTAATCATGGTGACTAAAACTTTATTTATGGCTTCAACCAGACCATTGGCTTGTGGTTAATACGGAGTGGAACTATCGTGACGTAGGCCAAGTTGATCTGTCAGTTCCGTCATCATGACATTGCGAAAATGACTTCCATGATATGTAATAATGGCTTGAGGAATGTCGAATCTAGAAATTATGTGATTAAATATGAAAGTTGCATCAGTCTTGCCGTCAGCCGAAAATGTAGGCATCGCTTCGGCCCACTTAGTAAAATAATCTACGGCTAAGATAATATATGCATGCCCCCCGGCCGAGTGAGGGTTACATGTTATAAAATCGATACCCCATTTCGTGAAAGGACCAACAAAAATTATGGGATGAAGAGGAGCGGGTGCGCGCGCATCTTACAATCAAAAAGTTGACAATTGTGGCATTTCCAGATTGCATAGATACAATCTTTGAATAACGATGCCCAGAAATAACCAGCGCGCAATATCTTTTGGGCTGTGGCATACCCAGACATATGACAGCCACATGCTCCAGAATGGCAATCATTTAACACCTTTTCAGCTTCTTCATGAACAAGACAGTGTCTGAAAATAGAATCTGCTCCACGACGATAAAGTGTTTCACCAATGATATTATACTGTTGGGATTGGAAGCCTATTTTCTGTCGCTGAGATTGTGAGATTTCAGGCCGAAAAGATTGGGTTTGGAGATAAAAAATGATATCTCCATACCATGGATCTAGCGTATTGATAAGAAACAGAGATTCGTCTGCAATGGGCGCTTCTGCCACAGTTTCAGTATCAGTAGAGGGAAAATCACACATCAGTTCTGCAAATACCAAAGATTTCTTTGCCTTGGATTTCTCAAACTCCAAGTCAAATTCCTGCAGGATAACTATCCATTTGGAATACTTTCCCCCTAGCAATTGTTTGGTTAAAATATACATCATAGGGTTGCAATCAGAAATTACTGTGGTTTTACGTAACAAGATGTAGTGCCTAAATCTCTGGACAACTTGAACAACTGTCAATGACAATTTCTCCACATGTGTGTATTTGATCTCGGTTGGATGCAGATTCCGACTAAGATAGTAAATCACATGTTCAGTGTGAGGTTCATGTTCCTAAACTAACACCATCCCAATGGTGGAATGAGAAGCAGCGAGATACAAAATGTAATCCTGGTTGTAGTTGGGAGGATGCAATAACGGTGCATGGGTCAATGCATGTTTAAGTGCATCGAAAGATTGATCAACAATCTCGTCCCAAAAGAATGTTCTGTTCTATTTCAACAATCGGGTGAAACCCTTTGTAAGCTCGACATAGTTAGGAATGAACCGACGTAAAAAGTTTGCTTTCCCCTGCAAACTTTGGAGTTGGCGTAAAGTCGAAGGAGGAGGTAATTTAGCAATAGCTTCGACCTTCGACGGATCGACTCGAATGCCTGATTTCAAGACAACAAAGCCCAGTAAACGACCCGACTCTACACAAAAAACACATTTGTGTGGATTCAGCCTAATCTTATAATGCCGACATATCATAAAGATATCTCGTAAATGAGTGAGATGGTCGGCCCTGCGTGATGAATGAGCAGGTAAATCATCGAGATACGGCTGCACAATGTGCTTAATGTCATGAAACGCATAAGACATTGCCCTTTGAAAAGTTGCTCCAGCGTTCTTCAAACCAAAGGGTAGTTTGCAATAAGAAAATGTCCTCCATGGACAAATAAAAGCTGTTTTTGGCTGATCAGCAGGGAGTATGTTTATTTGATTATACCCGGAAAATCCATCCATAAAGTAAAACATTTCGCGACCGGCATAATCATCGATTATCTGATCGATATAGGGAGTTGGATAATTGTCTTTGGGACAATCTCGATTAATATCCTTATAATCGATACATACTCGTATCGTTCCTTGTTTTTTAGTCACAGGAAAAATATATGATACCCAATCCGTCAAGGGAATTGGATAAATAAAACTTGCACGAAGTATTTTTTCAACTTCTACTTTGACAGCAGCAAATTTTCTAGGATGTATTTGACGTAAACGTTGACAACCAGGTTTGGCATTCGGGTAAGTCTTGATTTCATGTATGACGATTTACGGATCAATTCCTGGCATTTCTTCATAAGACCAGGCAAACACATCACGAAATTCTTGAAATAGGGATTTATAAGCTTTAATTTCATCTTCAGTACAACAAGCACCTATATGAATGTTTTCAATTATTCCTGGTTTTACTGAAATGTCAATTGGAACCATTCGAGAAATATTTTCCAAATTTAACTCAGAATCATGATTTTGCAATGGATTCTGGGGTTCTTTGACATATTCAGCAGTAAAAATTGAAGCGAAATCATCTTCAAAATGATCTGGTTAAGGTAAAAACGAAGATCAATGATGCAGATCTTCCCATGGTACATCATCAACAGAAAAAAATTCACGAATCTGCTCATCAGTATGAACAACATCCGGAAATGTAGTTGTGGCTGAACCAGATATAGAAAGTGATTCCTCAGGGATCCCATTCATTGGAACAATTCTGGTTGAAGAGGTGTCGGAAAGTGACTGTACGGCCTGGTATGCAAGTTCAAATGGACTCAAAGGAATCATGCCATCAATTGAATCTAACTCGGATTCAGAAGGTATGATCCAAGGATCATCAAACATAATAGTATTTGACGAAATCATGTGAATAGTTGCAACAACAGGCGATACATTAGGAGAAGGAAAAGAAAAAGTTCCCAGTAAACCAGAATCTTTAACTAATCCTACTCCAACATCCTTATAAGGGATAGCTGCTTTACCAACGTGCTGGATTCTTTCTATAGAGGCTAGGTCAGAAGAGAAATAAGTTAACTGATCTATTGTGACGATATTTCCTTGATATGGAAATTTTATGAGTCGAAAGACCGAAGAAACAACAACAGTCATCGCATAAGACCAACTGTGACCTAGAATAAGGTTATAATCTAGAGGGGCATCAACCACTTCCACATCTATATTTATGGTTTTACCTTCGACCCCTATGGGTAAATCCTGCAAAATACCAAAAGGGTGGAAACCTCGACCATCAAAAGCCTTAAGAATCGTCGGAGATTGGTTAAGTGTAGGAGAACCAAGCGATTTTCAACACTGAATTGACATAATACACGTTGAAGCTTCCTCATCAATCACAGTCCGATAGATTGGTCTATTTTTGACTAACACTGGTATCTGGAAAGCCATTTGATGAGGTAGACAAGGTGTACTATTTTCTAAATCGAAGATTATAAGATTAGAATCCTGAACATCTACAGCTCCTATAGCAGACAAAAGAAATTTACGATGTGCTGGGCATGATTGCAGCACTTCCAAAGTCGACATTGCTGAAGGGGAAATAGCTAAGTCTTCAACAATGTTGTAATTGTGAGCAGCTCTCGCATGTGGATTGAAAGCTAATTTATGAAGAACACATTTAGCAGGCGGTTTGATTATTAAGTCTGGATTTTGTTTCTCGATTTGTAGCGGACCAGAAACAAGAGGAGGTGTAGTTGATGCATTTGCATTAGAAGATTCTGCTTCTTTCCCATCAACAGGATTCTTAGTACCATAATCTTGCGATCGTGTAGCAATCCTTACATGAGACATCATCAAAATAGGTTCTTTTGAAGCAGTCGAAGTGGAACCAACCATCTTGCTATCTTGAGTCGAAAAAGGATCCTTCAAGACAGCAGGTTGTTGTGAACCTTTAACGAATTTTGCAACCTTTGCACGATGTGGGCATTCCTTAGTGAAGTGATCCTCGTCACAAATGTAACAAGGGTAACAAGGTTTGCGCTTTTCGTCATTGGATTCATTTTTATCAGTTTGCTCTTTCGATTTTTTCTTGTTTTTACTCTTACCTTTCTTTTTACCACCGGATTTAGATTTAGCCGTAGATGTCTCTACGACATGAATGCCGGCAGAAATTTCAGGGGAAGATTCTCCTTTCGGGGAATCTGGTAAGGTTATAATAGGAGAAGAATTCTTTGAAGATTTCTTCTTACTTTTCGTATTGACTGTACCAATCATGACATCAGCAGCATGAGACCCTGAAGGAGCAGCAACTATCTGACCTTGTTTTGGAAGGTCGGGGATTTTCTCGTGTAAAGTACCTGACTGTGTGTAAACGAGGTCAAGGTACTGAGCTTGAGCAATCACTTGCTCTTCAGTAACAACACCAGCCTTAGCTACATCTTCAGTGATCTTGGGCAACAATGATTTAACAAACCATTCTGCCAAAATTTGATCTGGAATGTAAACTTTCACCAAACTCCTTCTACGTCACCATTCATGAATATGATCAGAAATATACGTAGACGTAGATTGCTTAAGTGAAGTTAATAATTCTGTGCCATTGTCGTATCTGACAGGCAACTGAAAATGAGTCAAGAAGGCAGTCGCTAACTGACTGAAATTATGAAACGAGCCTCGTGGTAACTCAATGTACCATTTGGCTGCAAGACCAATAAGATTTCTTTGGAAAAGACGTAAGCGAATCGAATCATCAATAATTGAATTAGACGCACACCAGAGGTGATAAGTCATGACATGATTTGATGGATCCTCTCCTGACTTACCTTCGAATTTGGGTATATCACTGGGCAACTTATGCGGCATTGGCGGCCAGTACGGATAATAGAAAATCGGATCATTCGTAAGGCGCGTCAAATTAGGTAAATCCAAAGTTGCAATAAATGGTAACTGACGGTTAGGGTCATGAAAACCTTGAGTAGCCAAAGCAGTTCCAGGAGGTGGATACCTAGGATAACTGGGAATTGGATTTGCATTAGGAATTGTGTAACCTCCTGGACAACCAGGATTAACCGGATCAAACTGGGGTTGTTGAGGCTGCTGATAAGTGTAGCCAGGGTACGGTTGATACTGATAATTTGGATTTTGTGAACCGGGACCAAATTGAGGATATCCCTAGTACGATTGATACGTGAATTGCGGTTGACTTGTGACAACTGTACTCGTACCGACTTGTCCTCCAGGCATCTGAATCGAAGTTTGAATGGAAGGCCCTGATTGGGGTACAAAGACTTGAGGGATTTGCACGGATACAGGGATAGCCGAACTCGGAGTTACAGATACTCTAGAAATAGGTGTTACAGGTTGGACAGATGCAGCAGCAGTTGCAGCAGTTTGAGGTGGAGTTTGAGGTGTACTAGGCGTAGACTGCTAAACAGAACTAGGTGCATGAGTTTGAATAGTAGGCTGGATAGGTTGCTGGGTTGGACCAGAAACCAAAGGCTGTCCAGGTTGAAAAGGCAACTGCACATTAGGCTGCATAGGCTGTTGATATTGGGACGGATCCCACACCATATTCATTCCAAGATATTGTCCCACAGAAGGTTGAACATAAGGACCATAACCTGGTTGAATGTAGGGTTGATAAGTAAGTGGTGAATTTCCAGCTCCTTGAAAAGATGACTGACCAGAAGGCTGTTGGTAACCTTGAATTGGGTACTGACCTTGAGGTTGATAACCTTGAGGCGTGTACTGAAGCTGGGGTTGATAAGGACCCTGAGGATCATATTGAGCTTGGGGTTGAACCTGGGGTGTGTACTGTCCTAAAGGTTGATAACCCTGAGGTATGTACTGTCCTTGGGGTTGTCCCCAAAAATAATGTGATTCCACAGTTTGTCCTGGGAAAAAGCTACCTTGAGGTTGACCCCCAGGTGGTAACTGACTTCCTGAAGGTTGCCCCCCAGGTGGTAACTGACTACCTTGAGGTTACCCCCCAGGCGGTAACTGATTTCCCTGAGATTGCCCTCCAGGCGGTACCTGACTGCCTTGAGGCTGCGGATTCAAAATATTACCAGACATCATAAAATTTTTCCCTTTGTTCGACGTTTCAGTTTTAATTCCACTTAAACCAGATGATAACATGCTTTCAATAGGTTGAGGAGCTTCCCTCGAGAAAGTACCAGAAAGAGCCTGATATCCCGAAGGAACAGAAGGACCACCATGTAAAAATGATTCTGGTGTCTGGGAAAACATGGATGATTCTCCTACCATAATGGATGACGAATAATAACCTCTGGGTGTTGGATGAAATGGAACTTGAGGTGGAGAAAAAGCAAGACCCAGATTCTCTAAAAAAAATTTTAAGGATAAATACCAAGCAGTAGTTCGAATAGGGCTGTAGAAAATTGATTCACGCTCCCTAAGATTTAACGACTGAGGGGTATTGGGAAGACATAACTCTTCATCTGGATTAGTGAGTTCTTCAATAGAAATTAGTCCAGATGGAAGATCGTCAGTGACAATATTTCTTACCCTAGGTGAACCAAGATCGCTAGAAGTTGGTGAAATAAATCCCGAAGATGTTTCCAAAACAGAAGGTTCAGAGATTTCAGGTTCGTCAGCCCATTCATTGGCAGGAGAAATACTACCAGTAACTTCATAAACTGAAATTGGCTCTTGAATGTGTTCTGTTATGGGTGTTTGATAATCAGGATGAACTACTATGGATGAAGTTCCAACTTCTGTTGATTTAATCCTAACGCTACTAGACGATACCAGAGCACGAAGCCCTTCAAGCTGACTTGGTGAATATTTAGGGGGTTTCCCTTGTAGTCTCCAAGATTGTCTCGAAAATTCTGCCACGATTAATTATTTAACTAATCACACACAAACAAAGAAAATTTCAATGAAAACACCTAAAGTCTCTAAAAAACAAACAACTGAATCACACGCTTAAAAAATCTAGGAGTTCAAACCACACACAAACAGTAACTTCCCGTACTAAAAACAATAGTTGGTGATGAAATCCAACTTAGTAGAAATTTAATACAGAAAGGGCGGTTGGAACAGTTACCCCGACAACCTGCTTAATGAAACAGACTGGCACAAGTTTCCTCAAAAAACCATCTCGTGTGAAGATAACCCCCCAGAGAGTCCAAGTGAGTCTAGTCGATGTCTGCTCCAGGTACAGTGAGATCTTTCCTTCACCGTCACCTTAGGAAATAATCTCAAGTTTGTAAACACTAAGGTTACCAATAGTAACAAATATAATTGGGGGAACAGTCTACGATCCGATCTCACGCGCAAGGGCAGAGTAACAAAGCTCAATCCCCTTGAAGGTTCCTCGACATGAATAATCCGAGGTTTACCGTTTGCAATATGCGCAAAATATTCTATCTTCCCCAATGAAACAGAATTGATTGTCTCAAAGGTTCGGACATGATCTCGTGATTGACTTCTTTAAGAGAAGCTTCCCAGATTATACAAATTACGTTTGGGTTTATTTCCTACTGCAAGATTTGTCTACTTGTTTGTTTTACTACCTTGGAGAGTTAATTTTTCCCTACTCCAAGATACTAGCCTAAGCTATGTTGGTGATAAGAGCCCTAGAAAATAAAAATATTGCTAGATGGATTTTAATTAAGCGTTACTTTTAAGAGTTGTTTCTTAAGTCAATGGGTGCGGAAGTGAAACTCTGATGGTGTGAAGACTCAACTTCCAAAAACACTAAAAATGCACCTAAAAATGATAATCAGATCGTTTCCTTTCAATGAAATCCTAATTAAGGAAAAGTTGGAGAATGTAATTCTTTTAATGAACAATTCCTTCTTTAAACATTAAGAGCAATTGAAAGAAAATATTTTTGTCTTTTCGGCAATAACTCAAAAATGAAACAAACTATCAAAGCTCATAAGAAAATCCTTTCACTTTCAAAAACTTGAAGCTACAAAACAAGTTTTCTTCAAAAGAGATCTACAAAATTCTATGAAAAATACTCAAAACTATCAAACTAATTCTGAGATCTACAAATTTTTATAAGAAATACTCAAAACTATAAAACTAATTCCGAGATCTACAAATTTTAATAATCTAATTGATTTAAAGCTTTAAGATTTTTTTTTTGAAGAAGGTTTTACTTAGCTATTCAGCAAGCTAAGGATCTATTCGTTCAGAATAACAAACAGATCAAAACACTCAATCATGTTTTTATAAAAAATGAAATTCAAAAACCAATAACAAAGTTTCTTTTCGAAGATTTGCAAAGAAATAGGTAACTCTATTTATTAATAGAGGATGACTTCACAATTAGGCCAGATTCAGAAAAAGACAAAAGACCAATGTAATCTCAGGTATTTAAACAATCAATGCTTCGAATCGCTACAAAGACCAAGTGAAAGACAATCCAAAATGCAAAACTTCTAGAAAATCATCAAAACACCAATACTGCTAAGATTCATTCACAGAAAGCTTTTAACAGAAAAAATCATCAATCTGGGCAGAAACCAAAAACTCTAAATTAAAATAAAGATAAACTAAAGAAAGGAATCCATATTTTTTCAAAATTTTAATAGGGTCCGCAGGCTTGCAGAAGTAAAGGTGCGGTACCGCACTGTTTACTAAAGCAAAAATGTGAAACTGCCCGCACTGTGCAAAGAAGGCAAAGTGTGGTCCCAGGAAAAATTAGAGAAAAACATAAAAGATCTCAAAATTTTCAAAAACAGAGAAAACCTAAGCTACCTAGGCAGATGTCTATCAATCAAAAACTAGGAAAAACATTTCCTCAAATCAAAATAAAAGAGAACCAAAAACAACAAGTTCTTTCCCCAGTGGAGTCGCCAACTTGTTGGAGGATTAATCCGTCTTGCGGACAAGACCGATCTCCCTAGTACTAAAAGTATATAGCAACAAACAACCAAATAAACTAATCTTTCTCTAAGCATATACCATCTATGAAAAGCTCTATAGGGGTGTTAAGGACTTATCATTTGTCCAGTGCTTGTTTGAAGTCGTTGTTGTCCTTCACGCGCTTGAAGGAGTTTTCCTCGTAAACCTGCAGTCACAAACAAGCAAAATATTACATAGCACATGTATAGAAATCATCATAAACCATGCTTATCATAGTGATCAAGGAATCTATGAAATAAACCATTGATTGAAAGCTTATTGAGAAAAATGAGTATATTTGTATTAATTTCAAAAGAAGAAAATCCTTACAACCTGAGCCTTGATGTTGCACAGGACTTTCCGGGGTCCGAAGCAGGAATCTCCTTTACTTTGATAAGCTCTGCACTCCTCCAACCAAGATGAATAGAGGTATGTAATCTTTCCTCACAAAAGTCTTAATTAACTGAGTCTGAATCTCAACAACACTTAACTTCAAATATTCTAAAGCTTCAACTCCCTTTGAGGCTACCCAATGCCTCTTTTTATAGTAGAATAGAGGAGGTTTCTTGTTCCAACTATGAAGGGATAGAATCCTCCTTCAAAGGGATAAGCTCCTCACATCAAGGGGTTATCTCCATAAGGTAAGGGATACATGCACCTCATAAGAGCGGTTCTATCACCGCAAGATATTTTCTGGAAGCTTCTAGAATTCACTTTTATTGAGATTTTTGGAAATTACTTGCACCTTTTTGATCTTACAGGGGTCCGCACCTATAACAAAGAGAAAGTGCATTCAGGTACGCAGGATAGTTGAACATTGGGTGCGGGACCGCAGGCAAGATAGCGAGAAAGTGCGATACCAAAGTTTAGGAGACTTTTAGGAACTTTTCTCTGATTTTCAAGGCTTGACATGAGGAACTGATATGTTAGACTTGCAAAGGGAGAAGTATGAGTAATAATGAGCTCATACACATAACAGAAATTCAGAATGACAATTTTCAGTGTAACAGTATGCATGGACGCTTTATCTTTAAGGCGCTGCTCTGGATGGAGTCTCCAACAGGTGGCTCTTTGGTGGCCACTTTGGTCACAATGGGTGCAAAAGGTTTTTCTCCTCCAAACCTCATTAACTAATTTCTTTCCCTGCTATGGAGAAGGCTTCCCATGCCTCATCCTCCTTGCTATTTCCATCCTTTTCCAACACTTGGAAATCACATGGTTATTTAAACCACAAAAATGGCGCGTTTTGCGATGCCGTGATTTATGATCGTGGTTATCAACATTATTATAATCAAAATGCACTATGGAATATTGAGACTTTTTATACCTTCTATGGTGGTCTCTGGTGCGATAATGGTGATGGGAGCTCGCCTCAGCTCTTGCACTGCAACATGCGCTACCATGGAATGATGGTGAAGTGTTTCCATCATTCCTCTTCCTTGGAGAGTTCATCAATATCTTTTTTCCCTTGATGTCCTTCGAACATCCTTCTCCAGTGTACCCCAAACCTGCATAACGAGGTCACTGAACAACCTCCAATGGTTGATTTATGCCTTGGCCATGAATGCCAAGTCCTCCTCCTCTGTACCCCATCTTGGTGAGGAGTCTCATGCCGGTTCCTACAATGGGTATCTCCACACTTCCAACTGATATGATATCATGTGGAGAAATTGAAGAGAAATTAACATTGTTTACCTTAGCTGTCGATTGCAGGTGAAGAAGGCTTCTTTAGGCCTTCGTTGTGCCTTGCTTCCTCCAAGGCTTCTATCGTGGCTTGTAGCTAAAGCTGCAACCGCTACTTCTCCTCCTTCTCTTCCTGTATGAATGCCTTCAAATCATCATGATCTACTTGAAGAATTTAGTTTTTGCGCTTCAATTCTTCCCACGCCTCTGTTGTGGCTTGCAACTGAAGCTACAATTGATGTTTGTCCTCCTTTTCTTCCTGTGGGAGTGTCTTCAATTCATTGTCTCTGCTGGTTATTTTTCATAAGCCTCGTACAACATGTCTGCTTTCTCAGAAACCTTGAGCATGGTTTCGTACATGTCCTTGACACTCTCCATGGCTCAACTCAGCGAACATTCAACAGTTCATGCCTGCAATCCAATCAACAAGAAGACTTTCTTTGGTACCACTTGATCCAGGGTAAAAATATGATACCCTTAACCAAGACCTTTTACTTCGGCTGATAAACTAGAATTGCATTAATTAAAGCGTTAATGCACATAAATGAACAACTGCATGCTATAAATAAGAGGAACATTACATGTCAAGATCATCAATCATAAGAACATGTCGCTTAATAACGGAGTTCGTCCAGGAGGGACTACATCTTCAAGCCTCAATGTCAAGATGGTATAGGCCGTTGCATTAATTGTTGTAAGAAGAAGATGTACATGGATGTGTTTATTTGACATACGAGGAAAATTCCCTCACGCAGGAGTGGCTAGACATCTCTACGAGATGTTACACTATGAAACTCTCATGAATAAGAAGGACTCCTATCAGTATGACAATCACTCACGCATAAATACTGTGAGTATCCCGCCAACATGGAAAACAAAGGATATCAATGGCATACGTGTGACACGGAGTATCTCGCCAACATGGCATAAAATGGATCTCAAAAAACATACATGAGTATCTCACCAATATGGAGGGATCTCAAGCATAATACAAGTCCATGACAAAAAGTACATCAATAACAAAACAAGACAAGATCCCATGACTCTTACATCAACAGGGATCTGTACAGCACTAAGCATCTCAGGAACAAAGAAGTACATGAAAGCATCGCGTCATATACCTCACACTGAAGATGATTGAAGAATGGTTGATGTTGCTGCTGGATCTGAAAACACCATCACAATCGTGGCATCAAAAGGTGTGAAATTGACTACTCACTTGCTGAAAACTGACACTTGCAACTTCACTTCAAAAAAAATGATTGAAAAATATAAATCTCAGATGAAAAATCTGAATATACCATCAGCTTCGTGATGTCGAATAGTGCAAAAATGACTGTCCATTTGCTGAATTTTGAGAAAGCGAAGATCTAGGGAAAAAGGGAATCTTTTAGATTCCCCATAGATTCCTCCATGTAGCTACCCCATGGGTGGACTAGAAATCTGTAACTCGAAAGGAAAATTTGGCCTCGCCATTGTTTTCCCTATGGAAAACTGTGAAAAATGACTGTCAACTTGACTATATTCCGACATGGAGAAGATTTACCTCCTCGAGAAAATTTCAAGGCTCATGGTTTCGCCTGCATAATTACTGCTCCATGCTCATGGTTCCACCTACAAATTTACCTCAATCCGCTTGCACTCTCTCCTGATCTGTCTAGCCTTGGGCGCACTAGGAAAATGATGGATTTATATATCTGCAGGTGGGCAGAATTATCAACATAAGGCCATTGGCCTAGTGGTAAAAATTGCAATTGGTTGAGGAGGGGTCAGGGGGTCAAATCCTGCCCCTCCCGTTCTCGGTGTATTAACCAAAACATTGTTTAAAAAAAAAACCTCATACATATTAAAATTTCAAGTGGGGGGTCAGGCCCGCATTGGACGGCCCGCCCCTTTATCTCCTCTGGCAGTTCAAATGGTATCAACATACATTATATATATATAGGTTGTGGGTTGGTTGGGGTCTGCAAGAGTCACGACCTGTTGGGCCTTAAAAATATTTTTATTTTATTTTTTGAAATAGCATATGTGAGGGTGGGGTGGTGGGGGTTGTGGCCCACCACCCTTTTTTTTTAATAAATTTTGTTCATATAAAACAAACTCTACATTTTTTGGAAATTCGGATTTTGACCGTAGGAGTCATTTTAACGACACCACAATTTTTTCTGGAATCCGGCCGGAATCCGGCAGCCGGGAAAGTGAAAAATTGTGCCTTTCTTAAGCCTGCCTAGTCACTAAGTCAACCTTAAACTTTTAATGGCTCTCACTTTCGCATACGAGCTTAGTTTGAAAAACCGTTTGCACCACTGCAATCAGGATGACGAGATATACACTCTAGTCCTAGTTTGAATGCAATCCAAACACATTTATTTTTGAGCCCCCTTTATCTTGTGTGTGTCCCTGGAGCCACCTGGATCACTCTCTCCGTGAGATCACAACCAAATTTACTAGATAATGAATATTTTAGGCTAGGTATATTAGGCTCTATGGTTTGATTTATTTGGATTTGGTGCTGGATGGTAAATTAGGTCTAGGAAAAACTAGGTCAGGGCACTAAAAATCAGACTTACCGAGATCTGATGGGGCAAGGTAGGCACACACTTTAGTACTTTAAGGTATCCTGGTGAATATGAAAGACTGATAGGGTTTCAGAATGAGCAGAGGAATTATGCATTTGTTTATATCATAAAAAAGTGAAAAATAACTGTGACAATTTGTCCAAAACAGAGCATCAAAATAATGAATTCTGCTTATTAAACTTAGAAGTCAATCACATAAGACATGGGAATGAAATATGGAATAAAAAATACTTTCAAACATATGAAAATATAAGAATAAACACTACTAAAACACATACCACATGAATACCACCAAAATAGCTACAACTCTGTCTATTAGTTCCTGCCAAAAATCACTGAATACACTAGTGTTCAAAGATCAATTACAAATCATCCAACCCTTGAAAAGACAAAGAAAATGAAAGATATAGACCAAAAAAAACTTCTCCCACTCTCAAGGGTCAAATCCATGACTTGTGGATCTGTTCCCCAAAATCCTCAACTGGAATCCTAATGACTATGGAGGTCAACACACTCTCCCTATCTTGCTGAAATTGATTCATTTGACCATAAAATACAAATTCACTTGATGTATATACCTTTAGTAACTATAAAATACATAATTACATTTGGTTTACACATTTACATCAGTAAAAATTCATGAATTTTATCAACCAACTGACAAAAAGTCAAATTTCTAAAGAAAATTGGCAACTGGAAAAAGCGCAACGTGAATGCAAAAAACATAGTGTGCCCCTGAGAACTAGACAGGAACAAATCATCCAACCTTAAAGTTGAATTTTGAATGCCTTGCTAAAGTCCAAATTGAGGTAAAGGTAGCTCGTTGGAAATTTGTTCCTGTCTAGTTGTCCAAAATGTCCTCAAGCACTGAAAATGATGGAGTTAAGCCCCTCAAAAGTGAATTCTCCCAAGACTGGTAAAAAAGAGTACCGTGTGGCTGAAAACACTAATATAAAGGTGTTTTTTGTGATGTTTTTGGGCTTTTACGCCTATCAAAAGCTCAAATTTTGGATTTACAGTAGTCAAAATGTAATGTAGAGGCCATTATCTTTCCATCCCAAGTGAGTTTTCATTATTTAGATGCCTCCAGAAAAAGTGCAGCATGGGATTGAAGACCACTTTTGGAGGCCTTCTTGAACTCAAAATTGAGCTCATGATAGCTGATTGGAAATATATTTATGTATAGTTATCATTTGACTCATCGAGCAGGTCATTTGGTCACTCTATGACAGAGAAAATTCATTTTTTCCCAAAAGTACTCCAGAAGTATATCAACTCTCCTATAACAACTATATTTTAGGCATTTATTTGGAAAATTGAATATTTTTGAAACCTTGAACTACATATTTTAAGAACATGAAGTACTTATTACATATAGAAAAATAAAATTACATTTTTTAAATCAAATTTATTGATGAAATTACTTTATTGTCACTCCTCCACTTACTGGACTTTATGCATGGAATGATGATTTGATGACCTTGGAACCCTAAAGACCTAATGGAGACTCTATACTGAATGAAACCACGATAAAAATGACTATAATGATGATGATAACTTATGAATGATGGTACACTCAGCCGAGAGGTGAAATGAGCTAGCATTTAGTAAAATTTTGGAAGGAGTAAAAGCAGACCTAGATGACGTATTGAAATGACACAAATATTTCTTAAGGGACCTATTGAAATGACACAAATATTTCTTAAGGAACCTATTAGAACATGATAAGAGCCTTTTTGATCACTGGTGACAGGATGTACAGACTGACACTAACATTGGCTCTAGCTAGGGATGGCAACTCCCTGAAGGTGTCAAGAACACCATAGACCAAGTAACCTTACCATTGGGCATGGAGTCAAAAATTATAAAACAAACTGAATATTGAAAAATTGACTCGATAAACTGACTCAAAACTGGACTGAATGAAATAAAATATTACAAAAATTATTGATGGCAACATATCACCGAGACTTGAGGGCTTCAAATCCCGATGACAACCACCTGCCCACTGAAGACATATGTACAATCATGTGAAATTTTCCTTCAAGTGTAACCAATCCAGTAGATGTCTACTTACTTGAATTTTGCTCTGAATTTTCCTGAGCAGGCAAAAAAACAAAATATAGGCAACTCCGAGTGTCCATTGAAAATGTGCTCATGATCTAGAAATACAAGAAAATTCATCTCCCTTGTTGACTGTAGTAAATCAGTGTAAGGATCTTCAATAATTTGAAATGTTACCTTGTCTTGAGATCCAGTAAAAACAAAAGCACCCCCTTCATTCTTATCTGAAAGAACACTTGGTTGTTGATCCATAGGAAGGCATAGGGAAGTATGACCTTCTTCTATCTAAGTGTTGGATGTAAAGTCCTCAAGCATGGACAACTCTGATTCTATCTCTTGCACGCTATCTATATTAGGCTCATACTCCTCAAATTCATAGTCTAAATAATCCTTGAACATAAAACATTCTTCAAGATTGTTAAACACGAGAGCCCTATCATTTTCATGAAAGAAAATAGTCCCTGTTAGCTAATCTCCTTGTAGGAAATAATCATCACAAATTGGCTTACTTACAACAAATTCCTGTATACTTTGATCAGTCTCATGTGTAGAAATTTGAATAATAGCTGAATTATTCACCGAGATTATCCTGATTACGCACTATTTAAGCTTCATGCATAATACATAACCTCTTCTACAATTGATCATCAATTTGCAGAAATAGAAGCAGTCGCATGTGCACATTAAAACATAATCAAGCACACATATAACACAGTATGTAATGGGGAAAGCTTACAGCTGAAAACCCCCAACTATCTGTATATTATAATGATAGAGAACATGTAACAATACATAGCACAAACTCCTCACAAGCTCTCAGCACTATCTCCAATTGTTACACACTAACTAGCTCATATATGAACAAGTCACAAGTTCAAATCTCCTCCACCTGTTAGCCTGCCTCTACTGCGCAATCCAAGATGAATAATGATGAGATCCAAGTTTGAATCCCACTGGCTTGTACTGCACAATCCTCATTAGCAATCTCAATCAATGTGTGTGCAAATCTCATGCACAGCTATAGTCACAACTGATAGTAGACTCACCCTTTCACCCACCTCTAACACTGGTCTCCATTGAACTGTCCATGCACTGAGTTAACTGATGTATTCTTTAGTTGATTTATGAGTTAATAATTAGTGAATTAATTAATAATTAATTCATACCACTCATCACTAGTGTATTTATCAGTTAGACTAAATACAACTAGTTCAACTAAGTTAAACCGAACACAACTCCACCAACTGTCTCATCAACTCCACCAAACTCTGCCACTTGAGTTCTAATTGAAGTCAACCATGCAATAGCTCAACTAACCCTTAGGAAAAGCGTATTTCCTTCTGTCAGCTGCATGTGCCACATCCAAGCATCAAACTGAAGTGCTCCAAGAGGATAAGATAATGTTTATAGTCCAAATATTATTAAGGGTTAATAATATTCGACTGTTCTATTTTTAGACCGGCAGTCTAAAAATAGATTCCGCCCAATGTCTAAAAATAGAGGTCCATATATTTTTACCAACTTGACCAATCATCCATAAATAACATCCTGCAACTCATAGACCATGATCCATATGTCTAAAAATAGACATAGTCTAAAAATAGACTTTGCGCCAAAAATAGCCTGCGGGCCCACTTAGTGAAGGCGACTTCTTTTCACTAAGATCCATCATCTTGTTGCATTTTCAACACTCCCTCTCAACAAGATATGGATTATCTGCAACCCCTATCCTGCCTCTGTGGTATTCGAATTTTCTCCTGGTGAGCGCCTTCGTCAAGATATCAGCATCCTGATCCTCCGTGGGAATGTATGAAAGTAACATGATTCTCCGCTACACACAATCTCTGATATGATGGTACCCGATGTCGATGTGTTTGGATCTATCATGAAATACTGGATTAGCCGAGAGTTTAATGCAACTCTGGTTATCACAATAAATCACAGTAGGCTCCAAGTGTGACCCAAACAACCCGACCAGAATCTTCCTCATCCATATGGCCTCGCCATGTAGCCAAACTCGCCGCCATACTCTACTTCTGCCGAACCGAGTGCCACGGATCTCTATTTCGTGGTACTAGGAAATCTACTACACTGACATCGAGATCGTGGATAATTTTAAGGATGGAAAATCATTTTGAGGTTTAAAATGTTGGCGAATTTCACTAGTCCCTAATATGTGAACTATAAAATTTTATTGATATGTTTGTAAAATTATACAGATTTATAATGATTTTATATATAGTCTCTATATAATGTTGGCTATTTTTAAGGTAAAATAATTTTATATTGTAAAATTTGGGCGAATCATTTTTACAAAAAAATGGAAATTGGCGAATCTTTTTTTTGGAAAAACCATGGAAAATTAGCCCACCTACAAATATTAGCCCTAAAATTTTCCATACTGAAGATCCCTCCATATGTGCTCTTTCTGTCCGTTGGGCTCCCTGCCCAATCTGCATCCGTGAAGCCACATAGCTTCACCTCATCCTCCTGTCTGTACCACAAGCCATATCCCGATGTGCCTCTAAGATAACGCACTACATGCTTGCCTGCCTTCCAGAAGAGCTTGGTAGGCTTAACCATAGCTTGCGAAAGCTGGTTAATAGCGTAGTATTGCCTCGTATCAATTCATATACATGTTTAATCCCACCAACTGTCGATAAACAGTGGCATCCACTACCTCTGCTGAAGTAGCATCCTCCTTCCTCCAACCTCCAGGAAGAGGAGTATCAACAGGCTTGCATCCATGCATGTTGAACTTCTCCAGTATCTCCTCGACATACTTTCCCTGAGAAACAAATAGTCCATCACTGCGCTGCCAAATTTCCAATCCCAGGAAATAATGAAGGAGGCCCAAGTCCTTCATCTCAAACTCTCTAGCAAGATCCTCCTTGCATGAAAGTATCAACAGCTCATCACCCGTCAAAATCAGATCATCTACATACAGTACAATGATCAGCAACTTCCCCTCCACCACAATCTGGTACAGGTTAGGATCCGCCTCACTCTTGGAGAATCCAAGTCCGGTGAAATAACTGTCTATTCGTGTGTACCAAGCACGAGGTGCTTGTTTCAACCCATACAGCGCTCTCTTGAGCCTGCACACATGCGACTCGCTGCTGAAGATCTCGAAACCTTCGGGATGCTCTATGTACACCTCCTCCTCAATGACTCCATTGAGGAACGCAGTCTTCACATCCATCTGATGAATGTGCCACCCCATCTGCGCTGAGAGAGCAAGAATCGTCCGTATGGAAGAATACCTTACGACAGGTGCAAAGGTCTCCTCATAATCGATCCCCTCAATCTGTGAAAAGCCTCGGGCAACAAATCTTGCCTTGTACTTCTCCACACTCCCGTCAGCTGCCTGCTTCACTTTGTAGATCCATCTCGAACCCACCACTGATTTCCCCTCCGGCCTTGGGACAATCTCCCATGCACTGTTTCTAACAATCGAATCATACTCTTCCACCATGGCATCTACCCATGCGGGGTCCTCCATAGCTTCCTCGAAAGAGGATGGCTCTGTCATGACACATTTTCTCACAAGAGCCATGTATCCAGTGTACCGGTCCGGTGACTGTCTCTGTCTGCGCTGTGCTATAGGTGGTCCTACAACCTTCTCTGCATCTTGAGCCAGTCGCTCAGCTTCTGTAGTGCGCTTGCGCCCTCTGATGGTTGGCGCTGCATGAGTGGTCTCTTCCACTCCATGAACTTCCTCATGTGGCTGATCCACATCCTGAAGCTCATCCTTAGGAACTAATAGCTCCTCATCTGCATGCAAGTGTGGCTCCCTCTCAAGCGAACACTTCATTGCTTTCTCCTCCTGAAATTTGATATCCCGTCGCACAACAGTCTTGCGACTGTCTGGAAAATACACACGATAGTTGTGGGGTGTATCATTGTACCCCAAAAATATCCCAACCTCCGCAGTCGGCTCCAGCTTCTTCCTGGCATCCTTCGTCACATGAATGTAAACAGGTGAACCAAAAATCCTCAAATGGGAAATATCAGGCCTCTTACCAGAAAACGCCTCCTCGGGTGTACTCATGCCAATTATCTTGTGAGGACAACGGTTCTGCACATACACTGCAGTATTTCATGCCTCAGCCCACAAGTGAAGGGGTAGGCCCTGATCATGCAAAATCGCCCGTGCAGCACCCACGATCGTTCTGTTCTTCCGCTAAGCAACCCCGTTCTGCTGTGGGTTATGGGGTGCGATGAGCTCTCTCCGAATCCCTTCTGCGCTGCAAAAGTCCTTGAATTCAGCAGAGATGAATTCACCACCATTGTCGCTCCTAAGAGCCTTCACATGCTTCCTCGATTCCTTCTCAACCAGCGCCTTGAACTCACAGAACTTTGAGTATGTCTCGCTCTTCTTCTGCATGAAGAAGATCCAGCACTTCCAAGAATAATCATCAACAAAGATCACATAGTACTTGTGCTTTGCTGTCGAAGCTACTGAGAAAGGTCCACACACGTCTGTGTGAATTCTCTCAAGGATCGTCATGGCGCGACTATCCTTCTCGTGAAAGGTGGCTTTCATAAATTTTCCCAAGGTACACCCCTTGCACTGATCTGACTGCGCAAGAGTGCCCTTAGGAAGCCCAGTAGAAATCTGCTGCAGTATCTTCAAAGCTCCATGGTGAAGGTGGCCCAATCTCCGGTGCCACAGCTCGCCATCATCTCGGCTCACCACTCCTTCTGCCTTGCATGCCATTGTTGCGCAGCCATCTACTTGCAATTGATAAAGGTTCTTGACTCGAACCCCTATCTTCTGGATTTCTCCAGTTGTCTTACTGCGCAGGAAAGTCTTTCCCTTGCTGAAGACAACATCATATCCCTTGTCTTCTAACATCGCCACAGAGATAAGATTCTTCTTCAATCCTGGAACATGCATCACTTCCTTCAATACGAAGGGTTTACCAGACTCCCTCTCAAAGGAAATGGTACCGATAACGGTCGCACTGTATCTACCATCATCGCCCATCTCGATGTGCACTCCAAGATCTTTCTCATCCAGATCAGAAAACAAATCTCGATCTCTTGTCATGTGAAAAGACGCACCACTGTCCAAGAACCAAACTGAACCCATCAAACTTGATACCAAGCATGCAATCAGCGAAAAACCTAGCTCAAACTGCGAGGCTAAGGCCTCTCCCGCTACAGATCCAGCAGCCTGCTTATTTTTCTTCTTCTGCGGACAATTTGTGGCATAATGTCCGTGTTGGTGACAGTGAAAGCACTTCACCTTGGACATGTCCTGCTTCTTTCCTTTCGCACCGGAATGAGAATATTTCTTGCTCTTCCCCTTCTTTACTTTGGCAGCCAAAGCACAATTTTCTTCATCGAGATGCCTTTGATGAAGATCGAGTCCACTATTAATTCGCCTTATCTCCTCTTGCACAAGATCCGACCAAGTCGCTCCCATCTGTTCTCCCGACCATTGACGAGAGTCTGATAAACCTTCCAACTCTTGAGAAGACTTAGGCAAGCTCACCAAGTCCACATCATCTACAGTCCCACCCAACGACACAAGTACGTTCATCGTGTGAACTTAAGTGAGTACTTGGGCATTCGCTGCGCCTTTCTCCATCTTTATGTTTCTGAGTTTATCCTTGAGCGCCAACTTCCTCTGGTTGCTCTTGCTTTGGAATAAATCTGTCAATGCTTTCCACATCAAGTATGGAGAAGCTTTACCATGCAGGCTGGATACAATGTGATCCTTCACGCCCTCCAACATAATCCTTCGACATTTTGTTGTCTTCTTTTGCCAAGCCTCAACTTGAGCAGCATCGGTAGGCTTTGGGACTTCAGCATCTATGAACTCCTTCAGCCCATTGTCATCTAACACTGCCTCCATCATGTCCTTCCATGCAACATAATTCGAGCTACCCTCAAGGGCATACTCCAATCGCAATCTGTTGAAAGACATTTTGACTTCGACACCCAGCTTATTCTTTGCTGAATTCAGGAATTTTGACTCAAAAGTCAACCGCCCGATGACGAAGACAAAGTATTACAGCACGGTGGCCTTAGGGGCATTTCTGCGGATATATCACGCTGAGAAAGGATGGATCCGAGAGGAGCTGCAAGCAGCTTACAGGACTACGTCTCTGAAAATAAATTGTAATCAGCGTAATAGATCCGATGATCAATTTCGCTCGATACCATGTAGAAATTTGAATAATAGCTAAATTATTCACCGAGATTATCCTGATTACACACTATTTAAGCTTCATGCATAATACATAACCTCTTCTACAGTTGATCATCAATATGCGGAAATAGAAGCAGTCGCATGCGCACATTAAAACATAATCAAGCACACATATAACACAGTATGTAATGGGGAAAGCTTACAGCTGAAAACCCCCAACTATCTGTATATTATAATGATAGAGAACATGTAACAATACATATCACAAAGCTCCTCACAGCTCTCAGCACTATCTCACATGCTACACACAAACTAGCTCAGATATGAACAAGTCACAAGTTCAAATCTCCTCCACCTGTCTGCCTGCCTCTACTGCGCAATCCAAGATGAATAATGATGAGATCCAAGTTTGAATCCCACTGGCTTGTACTGTGCAATCCTCATTGTCAATCTCAATCAATGTGTGTGCAAATCTCATGCACAGCTATAGTCACAACTGATAGTAGACTCACCCTTTCACCCACCTCTAACACTGGTCTCCACTGAACTGTCCATGCATTGCAGTTAACTGATGTATTCTTTAGTTGATTTATGAGTTAATAATTAGTGAATTAATTAATAATTAATTCACACCACTCATCACTAGTGTATTTATCAGTTAGACTAAATACAACTAGTTAAACTAAGTTAAACCGAACACAACTCCACCAACTGTCTCATCAACTCCACCAAACTCTGCCACATGAGTTCTAACTGAAGTCAACCATGCAATAGCTCAACTAACCCTTAGGAAAAGTGTATTTCCTTCTGTCAGCTGCATGTGCCACATCCAAGCATCAAACTAAAGTGCTTCAAGAGGATAAGATAATGTTTATAGTCTAAATATTATTAAGGGTTAATAATATTTGGTCTATTTTGGGCCCAGCGGTCTAAAAATAAGTCCATATTTTTACCAACTTGACCAATCATCCATAAATAGCATCCTGCAACTCATAGACCATGATCCATATGTCTAAAAATAGACAGTCTAAAAATAGACTTTGCGCCAAAAATAGCCTGTGGGCCCACTTAGTGAAGGCGACTTCTTTTCAGAAAGCTCCATCATCTTGTTGCATTTTCAACATCATGACTATCATCATTTAAACTCAAATTTTCATTTTCAAAAATGGAAGAATTTTCACTAACACATTCTTCACTATGTGAACACTACAAACCTGCATTAGCTTGGGATGTAACATGAGTTTTCAAGAGCTGATCTATCTCATCTCCAGACAGAGGAGGAAACTAAGTTTTATATTAGTAATTATTGGCTTGATGATTTTCATTTTCAGGATCAGGAATAGGCATTTATCTTTTTTGGTATGAGTCTGTTTCATCCAAGGAGGAAGCTATTGATTCTTGTTGGGAGGAAAAATCATAAAGGGATTCTATGATATCATCATCTAGACACTCTTCATCTCCATACAAATTTTCAAAAAACTCAATTAAATTTTCAAAAATCTCACAACAACTATCAATCATCGACAAGGAAGAATTAGAGCTTTGATAATGTTGAAAGAAAACTAAATGAAATTCCTTTAGAGAATATAAACTTGGAGATGGTAGACTCTCATACCATGATCTCACCTTTTCCTCCAAGGTAGCCGTGGACATCTTCATCATAAAATATTTAGGAAACTCAATATTTAGTCTATGAATATGACAATGAAATTTGACCAAATGCCAACTAGCATCTTCTTCGTCCTCACCTTTAAACTTTGGCATTCATGTTTTCCAATCTATACAAGGAATACGATTAAGAAAACCAGGTATATGAGCTCGATTCATAGAAGCACACCTTCTAGAAATTGAATCCATTTTGGCAACAATGAGGCCACCAAGAATATCTTCAAACTACCGGTTCTTGAACAATGGAGTCACCCTGAAATTTCTGAACCTTTGGATTCTTCGACACTGGAGTCACCAAGTGAATGATGCAAAAAATTCTTGTGCCTTATTGTATTTCACCATCAACAATCATATCTAATCCTTGTTGTTCTTTTCTAGGGAATATCTGTCACTTCGTTCCCTGGTAAGGTCGCCAAGATGTTAGAACTCCACTGGATATCCAAAGGCTGAGAAGGAGACCAACAAAGGTAACCACATACCACTTTGACCTAGTAGCTAGCCCTACTAGGCTGGAGAGGGATCTCTCTGTGATATTACGGCCAAATTGACTGATAATGAAGATTTTAGGCTAGGTATAGTAGGCTCTAGGGTTTGATTGATTTGGATTTGGTGCTAGATGGTAAATTAGGTTTAGGAAAAACTAGGTGAGGGCACTAAAAGTTAGACTTGCAGAGATATGATGGGGCAGGGTAGGCACACACTTTATCACTTTAAGGTATCTTGGTGAATAAGAAAGACTGATAGGGTTTTAAAAGGAGCATAGGAATTATGAATTTTTTTATATCAAAATAAAGTGAAACATAACTGTGATAATTTCTCCAAAACAGAGCATCAAAATAATGAATTTTGCTTATCAAACTTAGAAATCAATCAAATAAGACATGAGAATGAACTATGGAAGACAAAATAATTTCAAACATATGAAAAAAGAAGAAGAAACACTGCTAAAACACATACCACATGAATCCCGCCAAAATAGTTGCAACTCTGTCTATTATTTCTTTCCAAAAATCACTGAATACACTAGTGTTTAAAGATCAATTACATAGCATAAAACCCTTGCAATGATAAAGAAAATGAAAGATATAGACCAAAATAGACTTCTCCCACTATCAGGGGTCAAATCCATGACTTGTGGGGCTATTCCCCAAAATCCTCAACTGGAATCCTAATGACTAGGGAGGTCAGCAAACTCTCCCTATCTTGGTGAAACTGATTCATTTGACCCAAAAATATAAATTCACTTGATGTATAAACCTTTAGTAACTATACAAGACATAATTACATTTTTTTTACACATTTACATCAGTAAAAATTCATGAATCTCATCAACCAACTGAGAAAAATTCAAATTTTCGAAGAAAAAATGCAACTGGAAAAAGCGCAGCATGAGTGCAAAAAGATAAATGTGCCCCTGAGAATAGTGTAGTGTGACCTTCAAGCTGAATTTTAACTGCCTTGCTGAAGTCCAAATTGAGCTCAAGATAACTCATTGGAAATTTGTTCCTGTCTAGTTGTCCCAAATGTCCTCAAGCACTGAAAAATGATGGAGTTAAGACCCTGAAAAGTGAATTATCCCAAGACTGGTCAAAAAGCACAGCGTGTGGCTGAAAACACTGGCAGAAGGTGTTTTTTGTGATGTTTTTGGGCTTTTCTACGTTTCAAAAGCTCAGATTTTGGATTTCTAGTAGTCAAAATGTGATGTAGAGGCCATTACCTTTCCATCTCAAGTGAGTTTTCAACGTTTAGAGGCCTCCAGAAAAAGCACAACGTGGTATTGCAGATTGCTTTTGGATACGTTTGTGAACTCCAAATTGAGCTCATGATATCTCATTAGAAAGATCTTTCTATATAGTTATCATTTGACTCATCAACAAGGTCATTTGGACACCCTATGACAAAGAAAATGCATTTTTCTCAAGAGTACTCCAGAAGTATATCAACTCTCTTGTAGCAACTATATTTTGGCCATTTATTTGGAACATTGAATCTTTTTGAAACCTTGAACTGCAAATTTTAAGAAAATGAAGTACTTATTATATATAGAAACATAAAATTACATTTTTGAAATCAAATTTATTGATGAAATTACTTTATTTTCACTCCTCCACTTGTTGGACTTTATGCATGGAATGATGATTTGATGACCTTGGAACCCTAAAGACCTAATGGAGACTATGGAATGAATGAAACCATGATAAAAATGACTATAATGATGATGGAAACTTATGAATGATGGTACACTTAGTTGAGAGGTGAAATGAGCTAGCATTTTGTAAAATTTTGGAAGGAGTAAAAACAGACCTAGATCTACATCCAGTGACCAAATTTTTCCATGATGGCCTAATGAAATGGAAAAAATTTGACTTAACGACCCTATTATAACATGATAAGAGCCTTTTTTTTATTACTGGTGATAAGCTGTATAGAATGACACTAACACTACTGACTTATGACGTTACATATGCAATATTTTGTGCAATTTCTAGTTATAACATATCAAATATATACCAAAATTGTTTACATTCCAAATGTATTGTAGAGCAATTTGTTTATTAAGTTGAAAGTTGAATTTCTTGTGTTTTGTGTTACTTTACACTTCTACGATACTTATAATACTAAATATAGATCTAGTTGTTTCCTCTTGTTTCATTTAAATTAGATTTCAATGAATAATATCTTCATAACTATTAGATCTTAACATTTTTTTTGTAAAAACTATTAAAATCAAGCCACTAAATTATAAAATTATAAAATTAAATCAATTACTACCTTGATAGGCATGTCTATTTTGGAATAGGGTTTCCAAAATTTTAATTTAATTATCAATAATTAATAGATGGATGGTGGGTATTTAATGATATGTAATATTTACAAAATATCCACAAAATATTTATGCCGATATCCATATCTATTTTAGAATAGGGCTTCGAAAGTTTTAATTTATTTGTCAATAATTATTAGTTGGATGGTAAGGATTTGACCTCCATAAAATATTCTAGAATATTTTTAATAATATACACACATCAAAGATTGAGATTTATTTCCAAATTACTTATGCCTTTTTTTCTCCTTTTAATTATATTCATTAATTAAAATGGTATCATATAAAAAAGTGGTATATGAAATGAGTTATATTTTTTTGGACATATAATATTGATTAATCATGGTGTTGGTGATGATAATATAACAAATCCTATTTACAGATTAAGAATCTTTATGATAAAGTGGGGTGAATCTCCATGGTCAAGAAACTTGTTACATGTTTTTAAAAATATATATAAATGTGTTTAACTTATATATTATTATTTTAAGCAAAGTTATAATTTAGTCTTTTTTATATTTTTTGCTAATTTTAGCAACTTGAGATGTATAATGAAATAAGTATTTTGAGACTTATTATAGATTGATGCATAACTCCATTTACCAATCATTTATTTAAAAAATAGTTATCATTATTTTTTCTTTTCACTTCCACGATCAAATCCAAATGATGTCCTCATTAAGCTTCATGATCTAGTTAGATTTTGATCTTGTACTTTCTCATCTTATTCCCTTACACCCATGCCATGAGGTTCCCTGTCCAATTGTTTTTTTCTCTTTTTTGCATTTCCATTATGTTTGAGTAATGTTAGTGAAGCATCATTTGTTGACTGATCACTTTTGATGGCGTTTACAAACTCTATGTTTGTTAATTCCATCCATTTAGCAACCAACCGGTGCCCTTAATCTTCCATATTGTGAACTACACCAATGTTCAAGGCTCACATTACCCTCTTCATTTGCTTCGTCTCTCATGTTAGAAGGAGATCATCATATAGAGACTTGGTAATGTTTGATATAGAAGATGAAGTAGAAGTGGTTGTTGGGTTGAATGCTTCAAGTGAACCTCAAGAACCTCCGGAAAGTATATAAGGCTCATAAGGGGACTTCCCTAAACTAATGAAACCATATCAAGTGTAGCATTTTCAAGGAAGACACAGGAGTGAGGCTAGCAAAGGCTGGTTATGAAGTATTTCGTATAGATTATGAAGAACATGGAAAATCTGCTGGAACACGCTATTACATAAAAAAATTCAATGACCATTGAGCATGGAAGGTATGTTATAGTTCGGGAATACAGATTGATAGGCTAATGTAGGGTGGAACACTCTGGGGAATGAAGCTAAATGGTCTGAATCGTGGGTTACTTATCTGTTTATTTTCTTTTCAGTGAATGTGTTTCCATTTTCATTTCCTTATCTTCCTTCTAGAGGCTACATCTTAAGTTTTCAAGCAGTGGGTTACATTTTAATTTGTGTGCCCCCTCTACCTAGTTCACAAGATTACAATAGAAGGTCATAGGGATTATTATTCTAGAGGTCTTTCTTTTCTGGTTTGGTATAACTTAATGTGATAATATGACCTTTATTCGTTGATTTCATACTGCTGTGATAAACTATATAGGCCTGTTGACTCCGTTGGAGTATGCTGCACCTTGGTCCGAGTTTTCGTGTCCAATGTATGACCCTTCACTACAACTTTATTTTACCTCTGTTGTTTATTCTGTTTGACCATCTTGCTCTTATCTTTCTGTTCTGCCAATGTCCTTTACAGACGGTTTGGAGGTCTACATTATCATCATTCTTGCATACTTCGCATATTTGATACTATTAGCTCTATTCGCTGAATGCAAGTCGGATGGTAGAACATGTAGATAGTATTGGAAAACTCTCTGCTTGATCGTTGGAGTCTTCGTCTAACTCAGATCATCAGTCTTCTACTTGGAACAACAAGTGGTATTTCCTTTGGCGTAAGTGGATAGATTCATTCATTATATCCCGCCCTTGCAAGAATTTTGGATTTAGACTCAGCTCTAGGTGGTGGATATGCCCTGGTTGTCTATGTTGTTGTTATTGCCACGTTTAATTTACATGAATTTCTCTGGGGACTGGTTTTTCCAGTGATGTTTTTTTCCGTTATGATGTGACGATAAACTGCCGGAATTTCCGATGGTTATACAAGAATTCAAATATTTTCTGGAACTAGTGGGTTCTGACAGGTGATTAATGTTTTCCTCGACATAAACAATTTTTGATCGGGATTGCAAAGGTGGTGGCAAACATTTATGTGGTGCAGATGGCTTATATTGGAATACGGAACATCAACAGAGGATTCTGACGCACCCCCTGGATTGCTATAAATCATTAGTCCTTGGGATGGTTAGAGGTTTTATGGATTTTCTCTCCTGCCATCTTTGTATCCGGGTATTATATGAGGAGCAATTATTAGAGTGGGTGGAGCATTTTGGCGGCGTTTGCATTTTCTGATGGCCTTAATAGATGTATGTGCTTGCTGACAAGGATCCATAGGGGTTGACTTATTGAGGATTGGAATAATGTTTTATCCCTTCCTTTGATATAAAAGGAAACTTGGAAACACCTATATTTGGAAGTTTTGACTTTTTGGGTCAGAAAATAAGCTAGATATTTATCGAGATTGTGTTATCAGATGATGTGATTGGTCTGACTATCTCGCTTTCAATACTATCATCCTTTTCTGGATTGTGGTCGAGGTCTACAAGAGCTCAAATATAAAATTGGCGTCCTGACCATCTCAGGTTGGTTTAATACCTCGAGTTCTCTACTGGCAGTGCTACGGTGTGTGGTGGTAATCAGACACATCATTCTCTGACATGGACTTTCCAGACCTCGGGCTTGGTTCATATGACACTAATCTGGGATTGGAATCAGATACCTTGGCACATGAAGCATTCATCAGAGCTACCATCGCAGTGGAAAAACAATTTGGGCGTGAATCAGAGGTGGACAGTTTGATCATTAGACAAGCTTGTCTAGAATACCAGTCTGTCGATGTGAATTTGCAAGGTGGGCACGATAGGAAACATCATAAAAAGAACAAAGCTGGTCGTGGTAGAAGGAACAAGGCCTGCTACAAACAGAAGATGGAGATTAGGGAAATTACTTTGGATCATGATGATTTATGTTGAATGGTTTCTAGTTTGTAGAAAAGGGCATTAATTGGAAGGTGGATGTTCTCAGAAGGAAACGATGTTAATATGGACAGCTGGGTTTGTCAATTTTGGTTTCTGATAATCGGATACTCCCCGAAAATAAACATTCTTTGAATGGATGGTTTAGCATCCATTTCATGGATGAGAAGGAAATTTACAAGATTATACACAGGACATGGGTTAGGGGACGTAGTTTCATGCAGCTCATTCCCTGGTATCTAGGTTTTAACCCAGTCATGGAAGCCCCAAAGAGTCATGTGATTTGGGTCAATCTGCCTGGTCTTCCACTGGAATTTTGGACCCTCAAAGTGCTTAGGGCCATTGGGAATTCCATTGGATGTACTAAATATATTGATTCGAGCATTGTTGGTGCCAGTGACAAGAGGATTGCATGGATCTTCGTCGAAGTGAATTTTGCTGGGGGTCTGCCTAGGGATGTGGATCTATTATGGGGTCAACGTCATCACCGCCAACGTATTGACTACTGGGGCATCCATTTCAGGTGCCTTATTTGCCATAGGACTGGCCACCTTCGAGATCATTGTCCTCTTCGCATCTGGGTGGGTCGTAACAGGACATATAGGCCGGATGGGCGACGACAAAATAATGTTGCACCAGGTACTCTGGGTGGTCTCATCTCAGGTAAATCTATCCATTTAACCTCTGATGATGATGCATATGTTTCTGCATATGTTCATAGTGATAGGACGATTCCGGTTGATAATGGGGCAGGCGAGATTTGTTTAACTCTGGTCTGGGTCCTTCTGATGTGCGGTTGGGTTGGGATTTCTCTCTTTCTGTGTCTTATAATCCAGAGCCTAGGTCGTTGGTGGGGAAAAAATATTTTATGTCTGTGTCTAATAATATATTGATTAGGGGGGAGGACGAGATTATTCCTTCTCGACCCTATCAGGAGCCAGTCCCAAAAGAATGTGTCGGGAATGGGAGGAATGTTCCTCCTTCACTTGCGGCCACGATGGACCCTCCTATTTTTAATTCTACCAACTTTCGTTTCGGGGAGCCATCCCATGCACATGAGACCAGGAAACCTGGTGCAACATTTGCTCTGCTATCATCACCGTCTTCCTCAGATGAACCTGTGGACCTAACTGTGTCCCCACGTAATTCGGTGGGTAGTGACATAGACTCACTTTTGGGTAATCCTAATATAGACCTTGCCGCCCTAATAGTTTTTGAAAAGGTCATTGTCTCCCCTGATGTTGTCAATCCCCATCTAAATGTTTCTAATGTCACGATTAGAAAGAAAAAGAATAAGGGCCCGCGACTATCTAGGAGCAATCTCAGATCTATGTCGCTTTTCTATGACGAGAAAGATAATTATACTGACATCCCTATTGCTGTGGCTGATGATATCAGTGACAATTTACGGGCGCTTAGAGCAAGCCAACCCGTAGTCGCACCACAATGATCCATCTTCTTTCTATGAATATATGAGGGATTGGCGATGCCTCCAAACAACATTGCCTTCGGAATATTTTCAACTCTGAGAAGCCTTGTATTATATTATGCCAAGAGACCCTATGTCCCCGGGGAAAAGCCATCAATGCCTTATTAAGCATTTGTAAAGGTTGGCATGCTGTGGCTGTTGATGCAAGTGGACACTTGGGTGGTTTGATTGCTCTCTGGAACCCATTTTGGGCGAAATTCAAAGCATACAGCTTTTTTGGCGGGATTGTTTTGGTTGGTTACACTCGGGGTATTGAAGGTCTGTTTAACATCATCAACCTTTATGCACCATATCATAACAGATTTCCTTTCTGGAAAAAGATTCAATACTCGGGGATCTTATCATTAAATAACTTGATTATTATGGGTGACTTTAATTCAACTTTGAAGTCTGATGAAATCTGGGGTGTCGGGGCAAGGATTGACTGTCTGTCCGAATATATGAATGGGTTGTTTTTAGCTAATGAAATGGTTGACATCCGCCCTAATCCTATTATCCCCACATGGTCTAATAAAATAGTGGATGATGCATATATCGGCAAAAGGCTTGATCGCGCCATGGTGAAGGATAGTCTCATTAACACTCTGGGGTTGCCTAGATCTTCGGTGATGGTCTCTAATATATCAGACCATATGCCGATCCTTCTCACATGGCGATTGGGCGGATGACCACAGGGATTACACTACAAATTTAACAGGGCATGGCTGGAGGACCAGGATTTTGTGAATCTTATAAGGGAGTCATGGTTGAGTGGGGTAGGTCTTGACAATATGTTGGGGTGGGATCGATTTCACTTCAAAATACATGAAATGAAGAAGGCGGCCAAAAACTGGGAGATCAACAAGAAATAGGATCTCAAGGCAGAGCTAAGTGATATCAAGGACAAAATGAGGAAGATATATATGGGTTTCAAGGAAAAGGTTCCAGATGCACAGTCTTATGACATACTGAAAACACTTGGATATCGGAAAAAGGAGATTCTTAACATTGAAGAAATATCTTGGAAACTAAAAAATAGAAATAAATGGTTAAAAGAAAGGGACCTAAACACAAAATTATTTCATAAATGCGCTGATGATAGAAGGAGTAGAAATATTATTTGGTGCATCAAGAGCGGATGGTAGTTTTGCACTTACTACTTCTGACATACAGGAAGAGGCCCTAAGGCATTTCTCGTCCTTTTACCAAAAGGATCCCAGTATTGATGATACTTTCCAGAAATGGATCTTGGATCACATCCACAGAATGTATGAGGAGGCTGATATTAAGATTCTGGAAGAACATATTTCGGTTGATGAGGTCGATGGGGTTCTGAATTCTTTTTATTCTTCTTTGATATTATGGGAGCTGAGATTGCAGAAATGGCTAAGTTCTTCAGGTCTACAGGTCATATTCCATCAAATTTGAATTCCACATTTATTGCTCTCATTCCGAAAACTGTTGATCCTTCCTCTTTCGGGGAATTCCGTCCGATTACACTTTGTAACATTTTGTACAAGATTTCATCCAAGATAATTTCAAACAGATTGAAGCAGACCCTCTCTGATCACATATCACCTGAACAATATGGATTTCTTAAGGGCAGATCAATACACGACGCCATTGCTATTGCACAAGAGATATTACATACAATGCATTCTGAGAAAAGAGAAGCTCTGATAATGAAAATTGACCTGTATAAAGCTTATGGTACGCTGGATTGGTCATATATATGTCTTGTGTTATTAAAAATTGGTCTGCCTCTCAAGATAATCTGCTGGATAATGACATGCATTACCTCTATTAGATATGTAGTTATTATTAACAGTCTTCCTACTACTTTTTTTGAAGCAGGTAGGGGACTAAGGCAAGGATGTGCTTTTTCTCCTCTCATTTTTATATCGATTATGGATACCTTTAGTAAAATGATGCATAAGGCGGAACAAAAAGGTTATATAACATGTTTTTCGTTCTCAGAATCTACTTCCACCTCCCACTCTCTGTTTGTGGATGACATGTTACTGTTTTGAACACTTGTTTGGAATCAATGGTTTTATGTACATTTCATTCTTATCAGATGTGGAGCGGCCATAGGATTAAGTATTAACAAAGACAAATCTTTCCTGTTATATGAATTTGGAGACATGAATGAAATTACATTTATTGCTGAATTCCTTGGGATTGGTTTTAAGATTTCCTCAGATGGTTTGCAGTATCTCGGTTACAGAATCAAACTGTGTGGATACAAGAATAGGGATTGGCTATGGATGGTGGACAGATTCAAGGAAAAAATAAACAAATGGACACACAGATGGCTGACTATGGGGGGCAGACTCATTATGATATAAGCTGTATTATCACACCTAATGGTTTTCTGGGGGCATTTGTTATTTCTGGCCGAAATGATTATTGATAATATCAACAGGATTATCGCTCAGTTCCTTTGGAATGGATCTGAGAATGCACGCAAATTCCATCTTATCAAGTTGGAGATCCTGTGTTGACCTAAATCTCATGATGGTTGGGGCATCCTGAATACGACGATGTTCAACAAAGCTCTACTAATCAAGTCTTTCTGGCGTGCCATCAATGGTTCTGGTATCTGGACCGATATTATTAAAAGTAAATATCTAGAGGGTGATCCCCTCCATAAACTTCTCTGCCATGAATTTCCATTTCCAACGACCTATTCAGCTATATGGGGCAGCTTCAAGAAGATCCTGGGTCATGTTGTTGATAGATTAACATGGATTTTTCTAGATGGGAGCCGTATTCTGCTGGGTTTCACCAACATTCAGGGTTTAAAAAAGCTATATAAGCCTTCTCCTCACCTTATTCATAGGCTGGCACACAAGGGCATTTGCTTCATATCACAAACAATCCTGTCGTGGTCTTTTGGGGCTCCAGTTTTTAAGAACGCTACACAGTTGGGTCTACAAGATGAGGATAATGTAGAATGGGAACAGGTCTACGACACATTAAGGGTGGCTGGAGTTTTTTATTCCATGGGGGGAGATTTGGTGGTTTGGGATGGGCCGACACAGGAGGCTCTGCCTATTGTCAAAGATATATATTGCAGTATCAATACACAATCATATTCTGGTCAGTTAACCCGTATTTTTGGCCCATTCTGGGCTCGAAAGCTGCCTACTAAAATCATTCTCTTTGGATGGCTTACTTGGCGGAACAAAATTCTTACCTAGAATAATATTATCAAAAGAGGCTTTCTTGGAACTAGTAGATGTTCTATTTGCTGCAGCACAGAGGAATCCATTGAAAACATGTTCGTCCGATGACCAGTTGTTGTTCAGTTATGGAAATTATTCAGTGTTCACATAATTGAACCATCTTGGGTTCTGAATGACTTTATTTTTGATGCTGGAGACCGAGACAAATTAAAAAAAAAGTTTAGATCTCTGCCTTTTTTTCTCATCTGGGAAGTCTAGCTGGCTAGGAATTGGCTTATTTTTTACTGTACTCCCTTCCTCCTTCCCAACATATACAACGCCATAATGAGATGGATTGAGGAACGACCCCCTCATCAGTACAGGACGATGGATGGAACCCGCAAAATTCGTCCACATGAGATATCCATCCCTGCAATTTTTTTTGATGGTGCATGCAAAGAGGGCATTACAGGCTGTGGTGCTTGGATTAAGATATCAAACAGAGAGAGGATCCATTTGCATTGGAATGGTGGTCCAGGGACCAATAACAAGGCTGAGATTATGGCCTTATGGGGTGGACTTCTTGTTGCAGTCAATTTAAAATTGACAGAGATTCATATATATGGAATTCTAAGCTGATTATTGGTTGCATCACTGGCCGTCTTCATATGAACATTCTGGATCTATAGGGATGGCTCAGGAGGACACAAATAATATGGCACAGATTGGGCAATCCTCCTATCTCTCACATTTATAGAGAAAACAACATGAGGGCTGACAGTCTTTCTAAAAAAGGGATCAATACAATTTTTTGGATTATGCAGGTGGTACATTTCAGGGACAGGGCACAAATCTGGAACTCTTCTATTCTGATTCCATAATTTCCTATCTATATACATGAAGTGTCGGATCTGTCAAATTTTCATACCTAGCTCTATTTCATATCATATACTCGAGTATTTTTGCTTCTAATTCTGTCTGCTGCTTTTGGCTTTTATTCTTGCCATGCGAACATATATACACCTCTTTATCCAAGCGAGCCTGAATACACTCATTTCAAGCGAGCCTATTTTTTCTGATTAACAAGTGAGCCAGTTTTTAAATTTCATCATTCTGCATAACTCTACATCCTAATCCTATTATCCCCACATGGTCTAATAAAAGAGTGGATGATGCATATATTGGCAAAAGGCTTGATCGCGCCATGGTGAAGGATAGTCTCATTAATACTATGGGGTTGCCCAGATCTTCGGTGCTGGTATCTAATATATCAGACCATATGCCGATCCTTCTCACATGGCGATTGGGTGGACGCCCATAGGGATTACACTAAAAATTTAACAGGGCATGGCTGGAGGACCAGGATTTTGTGAATATTATAAGGGAGTCATGGTTGAGTGGGGTAGGTCTTGACAATCTATTGGGGTGGGATCAATTTCACTTCAAAATGTAGGAAATGAAGAAGGCGGCCAAAAATTGGGAGATCAACAAGAAACAGGATCTCAAGGCAGAGCTAAGTGATATCAAGGACAAAATGAGGAAGATATATATGGGTTTCAAGGAAAAGTTTCCAGAGGCACAGTCTTATGACATATTGAAAACACTTGGAGATCGGAAGAAGGAGATTCTTAACATTGAAGAAATATCTTGGAAACTAAAAAGCAAAAATAAATGGTTAAAATAAAGGGACCTAAACACAAAATTCTTTCATAAATGCGCCGATGATAGAAGGAGTAGAAATGCTATTTGGTGCGTCAAGAGAGCAGATGGTAGTTTTGCACTTACTACTTCTGACATACAGGAAGAGGCCCTAAGGCATTTCTCGTCCTTTTACCAAAAGGATCCCGGTATTGATGATAATTTCTAGAAATGGATCTTGGATCACATCCACAAAATGTATGAGGAGGCTGATATTAAGATTCTGTAAGAACATATTTCGGTTGATGAGGTCGATGGGGTTCTGAAATCCTTCTCTCATGACAAGTGCCTAGGTCCAGATGGATGGACATCTGAATTATTTTTATTCTTCTTTGATATTATGGGAGATGAGATTGCAGAAATGGCTGAGTTCTTCAGGTCTACAGGTCATATTCCATCAAATTTTAATTCCACATTTATTGCTCTCATTCCGAAAATTGCTGATCCTTCCTCTTTCGGGGAATTCCGTCCGATTGCACTTTGTAACATTTTGTACAAGATTTCATCCAAGATAATTGCAAACAGATTGAAGCAGACCCTCTCTGATCACATATCCCCTGAACAATATGGGTTTCTTAAGGGTAGATCAATACACGATGCCATTGCTATTGCACAAGAGATTTTACATACAATGCATTCTGAGAAAAGAGAAGCTCCGATAATGAAAATTGACCTGTATAAAGCTTATGGTACGCTGGATTGGTCATATATATGTCTTGTGTTATTAAAAATTTGTCTACCTCTCAGGATAATCCGCTAGATAATGACATGCATTACCTCTGTTAGATATGCAGTTATTATTAACGGTCTTCCTACTACTTTTTTTAAAGTAGGTAGGGGACTAAGGCAAGGATGCGCTTTGTCTCCTCTCATTTTTATATTGATTATGGATGGCTTTAGTAAGATGATGCATATGGCGGAACAAAAAGGTTATATAACAGGTTTTTCATTCTCGGAATCTACTTCCACTTCCCACTCTCTGTTTGTGGATGACATGTTATTGTTCGGAAGACTTGTTAGGAATCAATGGTTCTATGTACATTTCATTCTTACCAGATTTGGAGAGGCCACAGGATTAAGTATTAACAAAGCCAAATATTTCTTGTTATATGAATTTGGAGACATGAATGAAATTACATTTATTGCTAAATTCCTTGGGATTAGTTTTAAGATGGCCTCAGATGGTTTGCAGTATCTCAGTTACAGAATCAAACCGTGTGGATACAAGAATAGGGATTGGCTATGGATGGTGGACAGATTCCGGGAAAAAATCAACAAATGGACACACAGATGGCTGACTATGGGGGGCAGACTCATTATGATACAAGCTGTATTATCACAACTAATGGTTTTCTGGGGGCATTTTTTATTTTTGGCCGAAATGATTATTGATAATATCAACAGGATTATCGCTCAGTTCCTTTGGAATGGATCTGAGAATGCACATAAATTCCATCTTATCAAGTTGGAGATCCTATGCGGACCTAAATCTCATGATGGTTGGGGCATCCTGAATACGAGGATGTTCAACAAAGCTCTGCTAATCAAGTCTTTCTGGCGTGCCATCAATGGTTCTGGTATTTGGACCAATATTATTAAAAGTAAATATCTAGAGGGTGATCCCCTCCATAAACTCATTTGCCATGAATTTCCATTTCCAATGACCTATTCAGCTATATGGGGCAGCTTCAAGAAGATCCTGGGTCATGTCGTTGATAGATTAACATGGATTTTTCTAGATGGGATCCGTATTCTGCTGGGTTTCACCAACATTTAGGGTTTAAACAAGCTATATAAGCCATCTCCTCGCTTTATTCATAGGCTGGCACACAAGGGAATTTGCTTCATATCACAAACAATCCTGTCGTGGTCTTTTGGGGCTCCAGTTTTTAAGAACGCTACACAGTTGGGTCTACAAGATGAGGATAATGCAGAATGGGAACAGGTCTACGACACATTAAGGGCGGCCAGAGTTTGTTATTGCATGGGGGGAGATTTGGTGGTTTGGGATGGGCCGACAAAGGAGGCTCAGCCTATTGTCAAAGATATATATTGCAGTATCAATACACAATCATATTCTGGTCAGTTAACCCATATTTTTGGCCCATTCTAGGCTCGAAAGCTGCCTACTAAAATCATTCTCTTTGGATGGCTTACTTGGCGGAACAAAATTCTTACCTAGAATAATATTATCAAAAGAGGCTTTCTTGGAACTAGCAGATGTTCTATTTGCTGCAGCACGGAGGAATCCACTGAAAACATGTTCTTCCAATGCCTAGTTGTTGTTCAGTTATGGAAATTATTCAGTGTTCACATAATTGAACCATCTTGGGTTTCGAATGACTTTATTTCTGCTGCTGGAGACTGGGATAAATTAAAAAACAAGTTTAGATCTCTGCCCTTTTTTCTCATCTGGGAAGTCTGGCTGGCTAGGAATCAGCTTATTTTTTACTGTACTCCCTTCCTCCTTCCCAACATATACAACGCCATAATTTGATGGATTGAGGAATGGCCCCCTCATCAGTACAGGACGATGGATGGATTCCGCAAAATTCTTCCACATGAGATATCCATCCCTGCAATTTTTTTTGATGGTGCGTGCAAAGAGGGTATTACAGGCTGTGGTGCTTGGATTAAGATATCAAGCAGAGAGAGGATCCATTTGCATTGGAATGGTGGTCCAGGGACCAATAAAAAGGCTGAGATTATGGCCTTATGGGGTGGACTTCTTGTTGCAGTCAATTTAAAATTGACAGAGATTCATATATATGGAGATTCTAAGCTGATTATTGGTTGCATCATTGGCCATCTTCATATGAACATTCTGGATCTACAGGGATGGCTCAGGAGGACACAAAGAATATGGCACAGATTGGGCAATCCTCCTATCTCTCACATTTATAGAGAAAACAACATGAGGGCTGACAGTCTTTCTAAAAAAGGGATCAATATAGTTTTTGGGATTATGCAGGTGGTACATTTCAGGGACAAGGCACAAATCTGGAACTCTTCTATTTCGATTCCATAATTTCCTATCTATATACATGAAGCGTCGGATCTGTCAAATTGTCATACCTAGCTCTATTTCATATCATATACTCGAGTATTTTTGCTTCTAATTCTGTCTGCTACTTTTGGTTTTTATTCTTGCCATGCGAACATATATACACCTCTTTATCCAAGCAAGCTTGAATACACTCATTTCAAGCGAGCCTATTTTTTCTGATTAACAAGCGAACCGGTTTTTAATTTTTATCATTCTGCATAACTCTACACAAGAACTCCTTGCAAGCGAGTCTGCTTATATTATTTTCACAAGCATACTGTCATTATTTTCCCCTACAGCTACATAGTTGATACAACAAGCGAGCCTGAATTTTGAAACAATCAACACATCTACTGGGTAAGGATTGGAAGGTCTATACATCTAAATTGTAAATATTAAGGTAAATTCTCTTAGATACTTCTGACCCACACAATATGAGGAACATGTTCTAAATGAATATGATGTTCAATGATGGTATATGACAACATATAAGGTCTGGAAATTTTGATTGGTGTGGCATTTTTCCCCCAGTAATTTGTGATCCCATCGTGGTCTATTTGACTTCTTTCTTTCTTAGAAGTTGTTCTGGAATCACTATGGCAACTTGGATTGCGATTTTCTCAACTATACAGATGATAATGTAATGTTTTACTTATGAACTGTTATTTAATACACCATTTTTTTCTTTCTGAAAAAGAAGAAGATGTTTTAAACTAATGAAAGTATGTTATGTAAAATCGTTGAACGACCATCGAGATTTTTTATACTTTAGATCATGGATAACTATTCTATTCTCTTATGGAAATATATGCTTTTAGTTGGGATGTTTCTCACATCTTCTCCATCGATATTGTTTCACGACTATCGGAGGCCTTGTACACTTCCCGATTTGCTTCCTGCACATTCCCTGCCCTGCCATTTCTAGTTTGAGTGGTGATGAAAGTGTTGAGAAAATCCCTCGCTGTTTTTTACTACAAATTTGTCACATTCCTGCTCCCTAACTTCTCTGCAGTGCCTACCTTTTCTCATCTCTAAGAGGTTAGCAGTGCATCGAAAATTATGGGTAATGGTATACAACAATACCAGTTACTGGATGAGTATCTCTCACCCACGAGGAGGGCCGAAGCCATATGATGACTACCTTTTTGGTTGCGTGAATTAAAAAAAAAGGACAATAAAATATAAACATGTCATGAAATTGCAGATTGAAGATAAAGAGAGGGTCGTTAGAGTTCATTCACACTGCCACCTTTTCAAACTTTACTCCATGGAGGGGTTTTAGTCCCCGGGCGAAGATCTCTGTGAACATTGGAAGCCCCAATGGGAATAGTAGTCCTGACGTGACCCTAGAAGTCGAAAACCAACGCAGACATGCAACATATTCCTATACGCTTTGGAAAGATGATGAAAGTTCCCAGAGAAATCCCCTTAGAAAAACGTCCAATGTAACAAGCATACCCCTAATAATGTGAAGAGAATGCTAAAGAAATTAAATTTTAAATTCAGATGATAGCTAAATTTCTTATTTACTAGTTATTTTACATTTTATATATATAAATTTTAAACACATGATTATATACAAATGTATTGAATGTATATTTCCTTATGTTATTATACATTCATTTTAAAAAATTACTTTTTTAACTTTTTAAGAGTAGAAAATAATAATTAATCATGTTTTAAGGCATAATTATGATTAAACAAATTTAGATTTAGATTTTCTTAGCTGACCCTTAACTATGTTCTAGGTTTATCAACTTACCATCAACCATACTCTTGATTCTCTTGCATCACATTCTCAAGGAATAATTACACTCTACAAGAATCCTTGTCCATATCTTCCCTGCCTCTCATAAACTTCATCACATCACACGAGGTGGTTTCGGCTTACCACAAACCTGCACTTACAAAGTGTTTTTTAGATTACCATGAATTACATGAGGGTACACATGCCTCATCAGGCTTACATCATGTCTGACTCACGTACATCCGATGGAAAACTCCACTCATGGAGATACGAGGTACATACATTATGAAGGACCACTACATCAAGCCAAACAAGATATTATAGAATTACTACAATGTGTGACTCACATTACAATACAATCATCAATTTGCTATTATTTTACACACTCACACTTTATTTTGATTTTGTTTTTCCACCACCATTTAACCTCTGATGATGCTCCAACCATTATCCTCTATTGTCTCTGCCAAAAGCACTGTCACATGCTCTCCAAAGATTTATCAATTTTATTTAGAATATTTGTGTCCTCCCTGCTACAATTTTTTTATTCCTCTCCAAAAATTTAGCTTGCAACCTATCTTTGTTTCTCAAGCAAAAACTATGAAACTTTTTACTACCACAAAAATTGTCCATGCTCCTCCCTTCGTATGATGAATTGCCATCACATACTAGCCGGAAACCAAAGTACCACTGATACTTCAGATCAACTGGGAACCTGTTTTACTCCAAGGCCTAACATATATCTAACCATGAAGATTGATTCATTACCCATCATATGGACCTACTTCCATCTATCGAGATACATGGGTTCCATTCATTGTCCTCGCTAGTTGTCTAGGTAAGTAGTCTGGATATAGGATGTATTCATCTTAGCCTTACATTTTCAGCACCTACCAATCAGGGATTTATAGCAAAATACTCCAAAAATTAGTTCACGAAGCAAAAACTCATAGGTAGAACATCCTTCCAGCTACAATACTTCTTACATGTAGAATAACGAATGATATTTACATCGCAAAATATTACAACACTATGAAAAACTAGCAAGAGATATATAACATACATAATTGTTGATCAGCGATTGCCATTGATGTCAACCCAAGCAGCACCAGGGGCTAACCCAATATTGCATGGGAATTTTGACCTACCAAATCAATATATTTTGGGTCAATAATAATTTTTATGGTTTCTACTTGTCGAGATGTTTCCATTGATATATGGCACGCCATGTAATTCTTCACGATTTGAGAGATATTCATGTTTGAAGCTTGTACCCCCAGTTAGTGGGCTAAAACCCCATGGGGTTGGGGCATGGGTCATTTAAAAGTCATAATTAATATTTTTTTAAGCTCCTAAAATCCCTCCCACGTTCACTTGTTGATTCAGCCATCTGAAATAGGTCATCGTGGAATTTTCACTCTAAATTTTTTTCTACGAAGGCTCGGAAGCTGAAATTTTTATGAGGCAAAGCTGAAATCTTGAGGAAGCTACAGTAAAAATTTTAGATCAAGTTGTGAAACATTTTTGGAGATATGATCTGTGGAAGTAATGGTTTTTGCAGGCTCCTGAAATTCATCTCAAATAAGTGACCTTGGTAAAATCTTCATAACCCTCTCTCTGAGTATCAGATTGGAATTTCGTAAAAAGTGGCAGATAGTGCATAGTCTGTAGTTTTCTCTCTATCAATTTTAGAGCCAAATGAAGAAAAAGTGACATGTAGCATGTCGTACAAGTGTGCTCTGCTGAAACAATCCATAATTAGGGCATTGTGAGAAATTGGGTATAACTCTCTCTTGAAGAATCTAAATTGGGTCAGACCTGTGGCATTGGAGAGACAATGTAGAGGACTAATACATGACCAAAAATCATATATTGAGGATATGAAATAACAGAGATACACCAGATTCAATATTGAGCTCCTAGAAGGCAAGAAAAATCTAGATCATGTGTTGTCAAGGATTGCAAAGGACTAGACTTTATACGGCAAAAAAGTAAAGAAAGGTGCAGCAGAGGGTAGCATGACAAGAGCAGCAACCAAGGTGCATAACAGCAGCAAGAAGTTCATCATATAAAGTCTTCAAGTGGGCAGCACTGTATACAATCATTGTAATGGTATCATTGTACCTAGTCATTGTAAATACATTATTGTACAAATTGTACTAGTATCTATCTACCAAGGGTTGAAGAGGAAGTGTTGGGAGGTCTATGATCATCATTAGGTGGTTGTGTCAAAGTTGGGGTTATGGTCTAGTATATCTTCTTCTTCTGCATCATTCTATGTCATTGTAAAGTGGACCATTTCCCTGGTATGGGAGTCCATTCTTCTTTTATTCTTCTATAGGGTAGTAGGGTGGTGTTAGGGTGAGTTGTAGCTCATTGGGTGTTGGGGCATCCATTCAGTTGCTACTGAATAATATTAGGCGTTGGAGCATCCATCCAGTGGGAGCTGGAGAAGAATGCTTTTCTAGATTCTAGGAAGTTGGAGCTTTATTTTCAATTGGAGTTGAATATTAAAGAATTATTAGAAAAGCATTAGGTGGTTTTTGTCCCGGAGTGGGTTTCCACCTTAAAAACTGTGTGCATTTGTGTTCCTCTTGTTTGCTGCTATCATTGTACAAAAAATGATAATAATTTAAGATTAACTAATGCTCTAATTGAAAGGAATACTGATTCACCCCCCCTCTCAGTATTTCCAACACATAATGACCCACATTGCAATGCGATCATTTTCCATATAGCATCTTTGATCTTCTATTATTTTCTTGGTTCAATTTTTGTCTTGAATTTCAATACTTAAGTGTGATTTTTTAGAGTAGCCAATTCTAACAAACCACTACACTTAGTAATGAGTTGGATAAACTCAATACAATGGTTAATTATGTTAAGTTCCAAATTTTTTTCAAGAAAAAAACATTTTAAACCTTAATAATGGTTACTAGAACCCAATCACATAGTCAACCTTAGAATTTTCGAAAATAACACAACATTACCTATAATAGCTCCCACTTTTTAAACAGTCATAACCTCTGTATACTATCACATGGTGACCGATGCTCCAAAAGACCAACTAGTACAATATGCATTTTTTGAAGAGACACCAGTTTCAATAATTGTAACAACCCCAGGTTAAGTTTCCATGTAAATGGAAGGACATTATATAAGAAAAAATAAAACCAAGGTCATAGGACACCTATTCCCAGATTAATGAGGGTAAAAAAATTACATTGGGATATGATTGTGGTTAATTATTTATTATTGGCTATGGAAATTGGCATTGGCATTGGAAAGAGGAAAAAGAAAATAAAAGGAAAATTATTTATTACAGGCTAGAAAGGAACACATGGCAAGAATGCAAAATAAATTCCATGCAAGGGAAAATGTGAAATATCCATGCAAGGGAAAATCAAGGAAAAAAGAAAAGAAAAGACAAAGAAATGTGAGAGACATTCATTCATTCATTTTTTGGGAAAAATCAAGAGAGAACACTATGGAAAGAAGGGAGGAGAAGAGCACTTAAACACAAGCAAGATACAAGCAAGGAAGGAAAGGAGCACAAGAAGAATTCTATGGCATCGAGAGGAATATTTGGGCAACAACAAGAAAGGGTAGAAAAATAACTAAGTATTTGCAGGTAACAATGTGCATGTTGATTATCTTACTGGGATTATGATGCATGGTTTATGCATTGGTTTATTGGTCATTTTTCTTGTCATTGGCATGGGATTTGCATGGATTTATAGTCATGTACAACCTTTCCATTTGTTGTTTATTGGATATCCGTGATGTTTGGTTAAGCTTTGGATTTCCAGTAGATTTTGGATCTTGTTGAGGTAGTCTCAATAAAATCCCAAGGGTTGAGGGTGGAGATGGTTTTCTCTGATTAGCTCTTAACATGTGGGTGGAGACAGGAAAATTCCTCTAGGTATGGTGAAGAAATTCTGAGGCATCTAAGCTTGTATTGGTTTGGTGAATTCTAGTCCTGTTTAGGTGAAATCACTGTGGCTTGAGGGCGGAGGTGGTTTTCCTTTAGATTCCTTGTTTGGTTATGTTTTGGTTTCTCCCATGTGATTTCGTATTCATGCTTGGAGTATGGAATGGGGTGGATTGGCTGAAAGAAAGATTCAATTCAACCCAATCTATGGTTAGGTGGCACGTGGAAGTCTCTGACTTGGTTGACACTATGCATATGTTATTATGTGTTATTCTCTAATGAGATCAATGAGCACAAATTTTGGTTTATTGTGTGATTATCTGACTAGTTTTTCATGGCTTCATTTTTGTTAAATGATGTTTACATGCATGATATATCCTTTATGATGTGATTTTCTCTTGTTATTGATCTTGCTCATGGTTTGGAAATTTATTGAATAGTTTATATATATGTATGGGCTAACTGGTGTTTATCCAACTAGTATGAGAGGGAAGTGGGCCTTATTAATGATCCTTTGATTGAAACTAATGAAATAGTAAGTAGACTAAGTTTTCAAACTTATAGGCACCTTGGTCACAAAGTGTTTGAGAATATGATTCACATGTATTGGAAACATTTGAGAAAGAAAAAAGCTTGGAAATAAAGTATGAGGACCCATGAAGCTTGCTGGTAAAGTTATGGGAAACTGGCATGTAGGCCAGTCCTAAAAATCCGTAGTAAATTTTTTGGCCACACTATCTTAACAAGAAATTTTTGGCCACAACAACAAAAAGGTTGGTTTGTGAGTGCGGCTAGAGCCCTCTGGGTGCACTAACTGGCCTTCATACGTGCGGCTAGGCTATGATCTAGGCCAGAATGTAAGTCGAGCTTAGGGAATAGGTCACTAGTGGTAATGGTTTAATATCTGGGTGATCATGTGTCTCTCTGAGTGTTGCAGTAAGTTTGGACATGTGGACCCCATTTCCATAACTGAATCTTGGAAGTTGTGCCATACATAGTAACTCTGAGATCATATTTACCCGGGTAAGCTTGTAAAAGTGCATAAATGTGGGGTGGGGTGTTACAAAGTGGTATCAGAGCAAGTTCATAGTGTTGGACCTTAGGGTAAATGCATATTGTTATGTATGCATGTCAATTATCTATATGTTTTTTCATGCATGTATGTTAGTTATTCTATTGTTATTGTTATGTACATGATGTGGTTATAGTTTTATTCATGTATGAAATGATATGCTTGTGATGATATTATTATGTATCGTGCTAATATGGATTGACCTGTGTAGACGTAATAGCCTCACTAGAATTAAATTGAGGCAATGATTTTGATTATGTATTTTATTTTATTTAAAAGGGGTAGGTTGCAGGAAATAGAAGGCTAAAGATGAAGAGTAGAATGGTTGAGTAGATTTCAGATGACTCCCCATACATGCTAGAAGAGAAATAAGTAGGATGGGAGAAATCAATTGGGAAACATGGAGATGGAGACTCTCCTGATATGGAAGATACATTAATAAGTATGAGGGTAGTGATCATAATTTTTAAATAATATAATGAATAGTTTATTGAAGCATAGGAAAGGCTTGTAGAAGCTCAGGAAAATCAAGTTGAGGTTAATGCATTTATTATTAAAAATCTTTCATATTTACAGAAGCATGGATAGTTGGGGGCCAATCATTGAGGTAGACAAGAAGAAAGGAATAATGGTGCAGACGAAAGCTGGTCTTAGAAAAGTTACATGATGGACATGGATGATACAATAAAGAGTGGACGACCCTTGTATACACTTGAGAGGAGGGATAGTACACATGGATTTTATTCTAGCTCTACTTCTAGGAGGAATCATTTCCATCACCACTAGTATCATAAGAGGAGTGAGAAGGGGTATTTTCCAGAAGAATTCAAAAAATCCAAGCCTCCTACTTTTGATGGTGAGATAACCAAATTAGAAGATGCAAAAGTATGTCTTCTTGGAATGAGGAAAATTTTCAGACTTATGACCTTATAGGAAAATAAAATATCTAGTGGGAAGATGGCAAGCATGTCAGGGTCATCAAGGAAGAAATTTTGACTTGGGAAGAATTTGAAAGACTCTAAAGAAATAAGTACTTGTCTGAAAGGTATTATCATGGAAACGCCAAGGAATTTTATGAGCTAAATTTTGGTTCCATGTCAAATGAAGAATATACAATGATATTTCTAGAGCTGCTGAGATATGTATCCTTTCTCAAGGATGAGAAATAAAAAATCCAAAGGTTCATCAATGGATTTCCATTATCATTTAAAGACCATATTGAATTTGATGGGCCTAAGTCATTGAGGGAAGCCATCAGGAAAGCATTTCTATGAACAATCAAAGTGCAAGTTTGATTTCAAGGGTGAATAGAAGGGTAGCAAAAATACTAAAGGAAAATGGCCCAAGAAGCGAGGAAGATATCAAGATGTAGGTGAGAAGGAAAATATGGATCCTCGGAAGAAGTCTAATGCAACAAAGAAAAGACACGAGTCTCAGCTTGCAGAGCAGCAAAATAAAGGCAATGGAAAAGAGCCATTGAAGTGTTGGATTTTTGGTAGAGATCGTCACAAGAAGGAATTTTTGTTGCATCAGGGTGGATGGTGTTATATCTAAAGTGATTAGGAGGTGCATACAATTGGTGATGTAGGTCAGATCATTCCCTAGATTTATGCAGCAGTTGATAACAGACAGGCAGACCACTAAACATCCATTATCGAGATGGAAGGTAAGCTTTCTGATAAAGTTGTTTCTATTTTGACAGATCGAGGATCTAATTGTAGCTATATTAGTCCTGACCTGGTGGGTCGATGTTGTTTGGATAAGGAAGTGCATGCATAATATTGGTTGGTGCAGTTGGCTATAGGAACTAAAAGAAGAGTTCATCAATGGGTGAAATATTGTGAATTTGAGCTTAATGCCGTGCCTACATAAAAAAACCTAAATTTTCTTCCTTTGGGTACATATAGTATGTTTTCGAGCATGGATTGGTTGATTATTCATAGGACCAAGGTAGATTTCTATGATAAGAACATTCAGTGCCTAGATGATGATGGAGAAAAGAGACTCTTGCAGCGAAAGAAGAAGCCTACATCAATGAGGATGGTTACAACCATGCAAGATAAGCACAACTACATTAAAGGTTGTTAATTATTTGCAGTTCATGTTTCAAGTGACAAAGGATTGGATGATGAGGATGGTGAAGTCCTAAGGAGGTATCCTATCTTGAAACAATTTCAAGATCTGTTTCTTGTAGAGATTCTAGAGCTTCTTCCTCATTATTTTTGAGATTCAACAAGAAAATTCAGCACCCATGGCCAATGCATTAAGCACTTGGTTGCATTAAGCACCTAGAATAGGGTGGGGCCCACAATGCTATTTTTGGATGAATATCTATTTTGGTTATCCCTTAATTAAGATGGAAACTAAACTATCATCTATTCTCAATGTGGACTTGAATAAGTTAACTGAAAGTGATAAATTCAGTTAGCTAGTGGATTTTGAGTTAGAGGTAGTTGGTGAGGCATGTAGAGTAATTATATCTGTAACAGAGTTCGAAGTGCAGTGGTGCATGAGTTAATGCAAGTTGTAAATATTTTAACTTAGTTAAGTGAGTTAAACTCAGTTGTGCTAGTTGTAACTGAAGATACACTAGTGAGAGATCTAGTGAATTAAATATTAATTAAATCACAATAAGTGATCTCACATGCAACTAAGGATTTATACTATTATTAGCTGCATGCATGTCAGATCGAGTGGAGACCTAGTTGAGTTCTAGGTGAAAGGGAATTTGACTATCAGTTGTAGGATTATTGGGTTGCACACATGCAACCAAACACCCATTGGAGTGTCCATGATACTTGCGCAGTCAAGGCAAGAAAGAATTCCTATGTTTTAGGGATCTTTACCATCAGAATTACGCAAGCAAGGTAGGTTGTCTCGAGGCTGAGAATTGGCAATGTGTTGATCATTTTTGCATATGACAGTGTGAGACAATTAGTTGAGTACTGGAGGGCTCTTGTGAGAAGATTTTCTTATGTAATTGTTTCATAATCCATGCTTAATATGCAATAGAATATAGTGGGGTTTTTAGCTCTAAGCTTTCCCCGGGAAATTATCTGTGTTGTGTGTGATTGATCTTTCTTCATGTTCATGTGATTAGCGGTTGTGTTTTTAATTCCGAAAAATATTTGTAGAAGTGATTCTGTATTTAAATTTAGTACATTGTTATATCGGGTGAATCCAAGATATACATGCATTTTGTATAATTTATACATGGTATCGAAGCACAGGAAATTGTAGAAGTGAAGCAGGAGCTGAGTTTGTGACTGGATAGAATTCAAATTTGCAGAAAGACTTTATTGGTGCTACAACTGATTCAAGATTGAAATGGCTTTCAATGGCTTGAGGTTAGAGCATGCACTCGAGGGAAACTCGAACTATATTTCTTGGAAGGATAGGATGGAGGCAGTACTCGAAGGCAATGGCTTGAAGGAATTCATTGAAAATGATGTTCCTAAACCCGCTGTGGTAGATGCAGTGGTGTAGTGGTGCATGAGTCAATGCAAGTTGTAAATAGTTTAACTTAGTTAAGTGAGTTAAACTCAGTTGTGCTAGTTGTAACTAAAGATACACTAGTGAGAGATCTAGTGAATTAAATATCAATTAATTCACAATCAGTGATCTCACATGCAACTAAAGATTTATACTATTATTAGCTACATGCATGACAGATTGAGTGGAGACCAAGTTGAGTTCTAGGTGAAAGGGAATTTGACTATCAGTTGTAGGATTATTGGGTTTCACACATGCAACCAAACACCCATTGGAATTCCCATGATACTTACACAGTCAAGGCAAGCAATAATTTGTATGTTTTAAGGATATTTACCATTAGTATTGCGCAAGCAAGGCAGGTTATCTCAAGGTTGAGAATTGGCTATGTGTTGATCAGTTTTGCATATACAGTGTGAGACAATTAGCTGAGTACTAGAGGGATCTTGTAAGAATATTTTCTTATGTAATTGTTTCATAATCCATGCTTAATATACAATAGAAGATAGTGGGGTTTTTAGTTGTAAGCTTTCCCTGGGAAATTATCTGTGTTGTGTGTGATTGATCTTTCTTCATGTTCATGTGATTAGCGATTGTGTTTTTAATTTCGAAAAATATTTGTAGAAGCGATTCAGTATTTAACTTTAGTACATTGTTAGATCAGGTGAATCCAAGATATACATGCATGTTGTATAATTTCTACATGGCATCGGAGCACAGGAAATTGCAGAAGTGAAGCAGGAGCTGAGTTTGTGACTGGATATAATTCGAATTTGCAGAAAGAATTTATTAGTGCTACAACTGATTCAAGATTGAAATGGCTTTCAATGGCTTGAGGTTAGAGTATGCACTTGAGGGAAACTCGAACTATATTTCTTGGAAGGATAGGATGGAGGCAGTACTCGAAGGCAATGGCTTGAAGGAATTCATTGAAAATGATGTTCCTAAACCCGCTGTGGCAGATGCAGTGGTGCAATGGTGCATGAGTTAATGCAAGTTGTAAATAGTTTAACTTAGTTAAGTGAGTTAAACTCACTTGTGCTAGTTGTAACGGAAGATACACTAGTGAGAGATCTAGTGAATTAAATATTAATTAATTCACAATCAGTGATCTCACATGCAACTAAGGATTTATACTATTATTAGCTGCATGCATGTTAGATCCAGTGGAGACCCAGTTGAGTTCTAGGTGAAAGGGAATTTGACTATCAGTTGTAGGATTACTGGGTTGCACACATGCAACCAAAAACCCATTGGAGTGCCCATGATAATTGCACAGTCAAGGCAGGCAATAATTCCTATGTTTTAGGGATATTTACCATCAGGATCGCGTAAGCAAGGAAGGTTGTCGCGAGGCTGAGAATTGGCTATGTGTTGATCAGTTTTGCATATGACAGTGTGAGACAATTAGCTGAGTACTGGAGGGCTTTTGTGAGAAGATTTTCTTATGTAATTATTTCATAATCCATGCTTAATATACAATAGAAGATAGTGGGGTTTTTAGCTCTAAGATTTCCCCCAGAAATTATCTGTTTTGTGTGTGATTGATCTTTCTTCATGTTCATGTGATTAGCGATTGGGTTTTTAATTTCGAAAAAGATTTGTAGAAGTGATTCAATATTTAAATTTATTACATTATTAGATCGGGTGAATCCAAGATATACATGCATTTTTTATAATTTATACATGGTATCGGAGCATAGGAAATTGTATAAGTGAAGCAGGAGTTGAGTTTGTGACTGGATAGAATTTGAATTTGCAGAAAGACTTTATTGGTGCTACAAATGATTCAAGATTGAAATGGCTTTCAATGGCTTGAGGTTAGAGTATGCACTCGAGGGAAACTCGAACTATATTTCTTGGAAGGATAGGATGGAGGCAGTACTCGAAGGCAATTTCTTGAAGGAATTCATTAACAATGATGTTCCTAAACCCGTTGTGGCAGATGCTGCAAATCTTGATGCATGGCAAAAGAAAGTGGAAAAGGTGAGGAGGATCTTGTTGGAGGGAGTACGAGACTACATTGTCTCAAACCTCCATCAGAAAGCCACACCATATGCAATGTGGAAGGATTTGACAGATCTATTCCAAAGTAGCAATGACCATAGGAAATTGGCGCTTAAAGATAAACTCAGGAAGATCAAGATGGAAAAGGGTGACACCATTCCAAAATATCTAATAAAGGTTTGTCCAATGTCGGGATGAATTGGGAAGCGTTGGAATAATAGTTGCTGATGATGATTTGGTGAGCTTAGCTATCCTAGGACTTCCCAAGAGTTGGCACAATTATCAAGAATTTTTCAATGGAAGGGAAAAATTGCCAGATTGGGAATGACTGTGGTCGGATTTGGTGCAAGAGGAGTTCAGACGGAACACCAGAGATGGATCTTCATCTAAGAATGAAGATGAAGAGGATTGTGCTTTGGCTACCAAGGTGAGGAAGGGGAAGGGGAAGAAATTACATTCTAAATCTGAGTCCAAGAATGGAAAGAAGCAGAACATGTCCAAGGTGAAGTGTTTTCACTTTCACGAGCATGGGAATTTTGCTACTAATTGTTCGCAAAAGAAGAAGAACAAGAAAGCTGGAGGATTTGCAACTGGTGAGGCCCTTTCCTTGCAATTTTTAGCTTGAATTCTCATTGATCGCATGCATGGTGTCTAGTGTATTGGGATCTGTGTGGTATTTGGATAGTGGCCCTTCCTTTCACATGATGGGAGACAAGGAACTTTTCAGTGACTTGGAGGAGAAAGATCTCTAGATTCATATTGAAATGGGTGACGATGGATGGTACAGTGCTATCGTGATTGGTACCATTACCTTTCGGAGGGAGTCAAGTAAACCATTTCAATTAAAATATGTAATGCATGTACCAGGTTTGAAGAAAAATTTTGTCTCACTCACAATGTTGGAGGATAAAGGCTATGGCGTTGTTTTTAGTGATGGAAAATATTTATTTCAAAATAAAACAAAGGGACAAGCCAAGAGGATAAAAATTTGAGTTAATAATCTCTACAAGCTAGAGGTAGATGGCTACGCAACAACGATAAGTAAGGCAGCTCAATTGGTGAGCCGAGATGAGGCGAATTATGGCATAGGAAATTGGGCCATCTTCACCATGGAGCCTTGAAATTCATGCAACATATTTCTACTGGTCTTCCCAGGGGTACACTTGCGCATTAAGACACATACAAGGGATGTACTGTGGGAAAATATGTAAAGGCCACCTTTCATGAGAAGGAAAACTGAGCTTTGGGGATCTTTGAGAGATTTCACATAGACGTGTGTGGTCCTTTCTCATTTTCTTCAACAACAAAACATAAGTACTATGTAATATTTGTTGAATTTTCTCGTAGTTAAGGATCTTCTTCATGACGAAGAAAGATCAAACATTCTCTAAGTTTTGTGAGTTTAAGGCACTGGTACAGAAAGAATCGAGGAAGAAAGTGAAGGATCTTAGGAGCGATAATGGTGGAGAATACATCTCTAATGAATTCAAGAACTTCTGCATAAAGAAGGAATTTGAAGAGAACTCATAGCACCTCATAAACCACAGCAGAATGGGGTTGCGGAGAGGAAGAACATAACTATTGTGGGTGCAACATGAGCGATGTTGCATGATTAAGGCCTATCAATGCATCTATGGGTGGAAGCATGCAATACATCGGTACATGTGCAAAATCGTTGTCCTCATAGAGTACTTGGCATGAGTAGACCTGAAGAGGCTTTCACTGGTAAGAAACCTGATGTTTCACACTTTAATATTTTTGGCTCATTTGTTTATGTGCATGTGACCATGGACGCCAGGAAGAAGCTGGAACCAACAACTGAGGTTGGGTTTTTTGTGGGGTACATAGAAACACCCCATAATTATTGTGTGTATTTTCCAAACAACAAAATGACTGTTGTGTGACGGGATCTCAAATTTGATGAGGAGAAAGCCATGCGGTTGTCCTTTAAGAGGGAGATGGACTTGCATGCAGAGGAGGAACCATTGGTTCCAAAGGATGAGTCTCAAGATGTGGATCATGTAGAAATTTTAATACAATTATGTATTGCCAGATTCTCCTGATCTAACAATTGTATGCCAATGTTAAATACAAAATCCTTCTACTTAAATTATTTGTAGAAATTTAATTTCCATTTGCAAACACATGAAGAAAGATCAATCACACATAACAAAGAAGTTTTTACCAAGAAATCATAAAGCTAAAAACCCCACTATCATACATTATGTATATATCATGGATCATGAAACAATCTCATACAAAACTCTACTTCAAGAGCTCTCAGTACAATATACAATCGTCTCACACTGTCATACAAAAATTGGCATAAACATGCACCAATTTATTGCCTCTTGACAGTTTTCCTCCACTGCGAAATCCCTGCTAATCACAATCCCTGAATGAATTCGATCTTGCCTTGCCTTGACTGCGTAATCCTCATTGGCATCTCCAATGTGTGTTTGGTTGCACTTGTGCACCCACTATAGTCACAACTGATAGTCAAACTGTCCCTTTCACCTATCTCTCAACTGTGTCTCCACTGGATTTGACATGCATGTTGTTAATAGTAGTAAATATTCAGTTGCATGTGATATCACTCAATTACAACAAAGTCCACTAGCATGTCCCACCAACCAACCTTTGAACTTGAAATTCCTTCAGTTAATTGGTTTTCCACATCAGTTAACTGAAATCAAGTGCTTTAAGAGAATAGATTAGTATTTAATGTCTAATTATTATTAAGGGCTAACAATAATCAACATGCATTCTATTTTAGACATGCATTCCATGAAACAACTCCGCACATGCATTCCAAAAATAGACGCCCATCCATCCATATAATTTTCTCAACCATCTATAAATAGATTACAGCTAAAAATAGACTTTGATCCAAATTCTAAAAATAGACATATCACCTAAAAATAGCCTGCAGGCCCCACCTAGTGTAGGTGCTTAATTTTCACTAGGATCGTCATCTTGTTGAATCTCAACACTCCCTCTCAGCAAGAAAGGGATTATCCTTCACCCCGATCCTGTCTCTATGGTATTCAAATTTTCTCCTGGTGAGCGCCTTCGTCAGAATATCTGCATCCTGATCTTCCGTAGGAATGTACTGAAGCAACATGATCTTCCGTTGCATACAATATCTGATATGATGATACCAGATATCTATATGCTTAGATCTATCATAAAACAAATGATTAATTGAGAGTTTGATGCAACTCAGATTATCACAATGAATCATTGTAGGATCTAAATGAGAATCAAACAAAATGACAAGGATCTTCGTCATCCAGATAGCCTCACATGCAACTTGACTTGTTGCCATGTATTCCACTTTTGCTGAACTTAGTGATACTGAACCAAAAAATAGTTGTAGATCTGATACTGAAAACCCCTCCTGATGTGCTCTTTTTGTCCGTTGGGCTGCCCGCCCAATCTGCATATGTGAAGCCATGCAACTTCACCTTATTCGTTTGTCTGTACCATAAGCCATACTCAGATGTGCCCCTGAGATATCTCATGGCATGCTTGCCCGCCTTCCAAAGGACCTTGGTAAGCTTAACCATCACTTGACTAAGCTGGTTCACCACATACGATATGTCTAGTATTGTATTAACTAAATACATGAGCGAACCCACCAACTGTTGATAGACAGTAGCATCCACTACCTCTCTAGATGTAGCATCCTCTTTCTTCTAGTTTCTTGGAAGAGGAGTATCCATGGGTTTGCAACCCTCCATGTGAAACTTATCGAGTATCTCCCTTGCATACTTTCCTTGAGACACAAACAATTCACCTTCTTGCTGCCATATTTCCAATCCAAGGAAATAGTGAAGGAGGCCCATATCCTTCATCTCGAACTCCTTTGCAAGGTCCTCCTTGCATGAGTGTATCAACTGCTAATCACCAGTCAGTATTAAATCATCAACATAAATAAAAAAGATTAAAATATTACCCTCCACCACAATCTGGTATAGGTTTACATCCGCCTCACTCTTGGTGAAGCCAAGTCCAGTGAAATAGCTGTTGATCTGAGTGTACCAAGCATGGGGTGCTTGCTTCAGCCCATAAAATGCTCTTTTGAGTCTGCACACATGCAACTCGCTAATGAAGATCTCAAATCTTTCAGGCTACTCAATGTACACTTCTTCCTCAATGAACCCATTAAGGAACATAGTCTTCACATCCATTTGATGAATGTGCCAACCCATCTGCGCTGAGAGAGCAAAAATGGTCCTTATGGAAGAATACCGTGTGACAGGTGCAAAGGTTTCTTCATAATAAATCCCCTCGATCCGTGAGAAGCCTCGGGCCACAAATCTTCCCTTATACTTCTCAACACTCTCATCAACAGCTTGCTTTACCTTGTAGATCCATCTTGAACCTACCACTGATTTGTCAACCAGCCTTGGAAAAATTTCCCAAGCACTATTTCTGACAATGGAGTCATACTCCTCCACCATTGCATCTACCCGTGTGGGTTCCTGAACTACTTCCTAAAAGGAAAATGGCTCAGTCACAATATATTTTCTCATGCGAGCCATGTATCCAGTGAAACGGTCAAGATATTTTCTTTGTCTGCGCTGTGAAGTAGGAAATCCTACATTATGTGCCACATCAAGCTTCAGCCTCTCAGCTTCTGTGGTATGCCTTTTTCCAGTTCTAATGTTTGGCTCTGCGTGAGTGGACTCATCCACTTCATGAACCTCCTCCTATGGCTGATCCACATCTGGAGACTCATCTTTGGGAACAAGTAATTCCTCCTCTGCATGAAAGTCTAGCTCCCTCTCAAGCGACAACTTCATGGATTTCTCCTCATTTAATTTTATATCTCGTCACACCACAATCATTTGACTACTTTGCAAATACACACGATAATTATGGGGTGTTTCTGTGTACCCCACAAATATCCCGACTTTAGCAGTCGGCTCTAGCTTCTTCCTGGCGTTCTTGGTCACATGCACATAAATAGATGAGCCAAAACTATTAAAGTGAGAAACATCTGGTTTCTTACTAGTAAAAGCTTCTTCATGTGTACTCATGCCAAGTACTCTATGAGGATAACGAATTTTCACATAAACCATAGTATTGCATGCTTCCACCCACAAGTGCATTGGTAGGCCCTGATCATGCAGCATAGCTTGTGCAACACTCATGATCGTTATGTTCTTCCTCTCCACGACCCCATTCTGTTGTGGGTTATGAAGTGCTATGATTTCTCTTCGAATTCATTCTTTGCTACAGAAGTCATTGAATTCGTTCGACATGAATTCACCACCATTATTGCTCCGCAGAGCCTTCACTTTCTCCCTCGACTCTTTCTCCACCAATGCTTTAAACTCACAGAACTTTGAGAATGTTTGATCCTTCTTCTGCATGAAGAAGATCCGAAATCTATGAGAATAGTCACTAACAAAAATAATATAATACTTTTGTTTTGTTGTTGAAGCAACAGAGAATGGCCCACACACGTCTGTGTGAACTCTCTCCATGATCACCGAAGCACGGTTCTCCTTTTCATGAAAGGTGGTATTCACAAAATTACCCATAGTAAATCCCTTGCACTAATCTATCTGCACAAGTGAACCCTTTGGAAGTCCAGTAGAAATCTGCTGCAAAATTTTCTGGGAACCATGGTGAAGATGGCCCAATCATTTGTGCCATAATTCACCCTCATCTCGGCTCACCACTTCCTCATCTTTGCCCGCCATTGTAGTGCAATCATCTAATTCCAACTTGTAGATATTCTTGACTCGAATCCCTATCCTCTTAGTATGACCCGTTGTTTTATGTCACAGGAAATATTTTCCATCGCTGAAAATAACTTCATAACCTCTGTCCTCCAACATCGCGGCTAAGACCAAGTTTTTCTTCAGACCTGGAACATGCATAACATATTTCAACAGAAATGGTTTACCTGACTCCCTCTCAAAGTTAATGGTACCAATTCCGGTCACACTGTATCTTCCATCGCCACCCATCTCTATATGCATTTGGAGATCTTTCTCCTCCAAGTCACTGAAAAGCTCCTTATCTCCTGTCATGTGGAAGGAAGCATCACTATCAAGATGCCACACTGATCCCATTTTGCTTGAAACCAAGCATGTAATCAAAGATAAATCAATTTCAAATTGTAAGGCAAGGGCCTCACTAGCTACAGCTCCAACAACCTTACTGTTCTGCTTTTTCTGTGGGTAGTTAGTGGTGAGATGCCCATGTTCGTGACAGTGAAAACACTTCACCTTGGACAAATCCAGCTTCTTGCCTTTAGCCTCGGATTTTTAATGGGATTTCTTCCCCTTCCCTTTCCTTTCTTTGGTAGACAAAGCAAAATCCTCTTCATCATCATGCTTTGATGAAGATCCATCTCTGGTGTTTCGCTTGAATAGTTCCTCCTACATAAGATCCGACCATAGTCGTTCCCAATCCGGCAGTTTTTCCCGTATGTTGATAAAGTCTTGATAACTGTGCCAAATATTAGGAAGTACCAAGAGAACCAAACTCACCAAATCATCATCAACAATCATGATTCCCACACTCCCCAGTTCATCCCTACATTGGACAAATTTTTTTGAGATACTTAGGAATATTGTCGCCCTTCTCCATCTTGATCTTTCTGAGTTTATCCTTCAGTGCCAATTTCCTATGGTCGTTGCTGCTTTGGAAAATATCTGTCAAAGCCTTCCACATTGCAAATGGAGTGGTTTTCCCATGAAGGCTTGAGACAATATGGTCTCTCACACCTTCCAACAGAATCCTTCTCATCTTCGCTACTTTATTTTTCCAGGCGTCAAGTAATGCAGCATCCATCGAAGTGGGCTTAGGAACATCATTGTCGATGAATTCCTTCAAGCCATTATCTTCAAGCACCGCCTCCATCCTGTCCTTCCATGAAATGTAGTTTGAGCTACCCTCGAGTGTATACTCTAACCACAAACCATTGAAATCCATTTCGATGTTTACTCAACTGGCACACCAAGAAATTCTTGCAGCAAATTTGAATTGTTTCCACCAACAAACTCAACTACTGCTTAAATATTGTAGCCTTCTCTGATCCGATACCATGTAGAAATTTTAATACAATTATGTATTTCTAGATTCTCCTAATCTAACAATTATATTCTACTATGAAATATGTAATCCTTCTACTTAAATTCTTTGTGGAAATTTAATCACCAATTGCAAACACATGAAGAAAGATCAATCACACATAACACATACATTTTTACCGGGAAAGCATGAAGCTAAAAACCCCACTATCATATATTATGTATATATCATGGATCATGAAACAATATCATACAAAACTATACTCTAAGAGCTCTCGGTACAATATACAATTGTATCACACTGTCATACAAAAATTGGCATAAACATGCATCAATTTATTGCCTCCTGATAGCCTACCTCCACTGTGCAATCCTTGCTTATCAAAATCCCTGAATGAATTCGATATTGCCTTGCCTTGAATGTGAAATCCTCATTGGCGTATCCAATGTGTGTTTGGTTGCACTTGTGCACCCACTATAGTAACAACTGATAGACAAACTGTCTCTTTCACCTATTTCTCAACTGGGTCTCCACTGGATCTGACATGCATGTAGTTAACAATAGTAAATCTTTAGTTGCATGTGAGATCTCTCAGTTACAATGAAGTCCACTAGCATGTCCCACCAACCAACCTTTTAAATCGAAATTCCTTCAGTTAACTGGTTTTCCACATCAGTTAACTGAAATCAAGTGCTTCAAGAGAATAGATTATTATTTATTGTCTAATTACTGGTAAGGGCTAACAATAATCGACATGCATTCTATTTTTAGACATGAATTCCACGAAAAAAATTTGCACATGCATTCCAAAAATAGATGCCCATCCATCCATATCATTTTCTCAACCATCTATAAATAGATTACCGCTAAAAATAGACTTTGATCCAAATTCTAAAAATAGACATATCACCTAAAAATAGCCCGCGGGCCCCACATAATGTAGGTGCTTAATTTTCACTAGGATCATCAACTTGTTGAATCTCAACAGATCAACCACATGAGGAGGTTCATGGAGTTGAGGAAAACACTCATGCCGATCAATCCATCAAAAATGGCAGAAAGCGCACCATGAAAGCTGATAGATTGAGACTTGATGCTGCATAGAATGTAGGAGCCCCTACTTCACATCGCAGATAGAGATAGTCCCCTGACCGATTTATTAGATACATGGCTCTTATGAGCTTATGTATCATGACTGAACCATCTTCCTTTCAGGAAGTAGTGCAACAACCAACTTGGGTTGATGCAATGGTGGAGGAGTGTGACTCCATTGTCAAGAACAGTGCATGGGAGATAGTCCCAAGATTGGTTGGAAAATTAGTGGTTGGATTGAGATGTTTCTATAAGGTAAAGCAAGATACTGATGGGAGTGTGAAGAAATACAAGGCCATTTTTGTGGCCTGAGGTTTCTCACAGATCGAGGGGATAGATTATGATGAGACTTTTTCACCTGTTGCAAGGTACTTTTCCATAAGATCCATCCTTGCACTCTCAGCATAGATGGGCTGGCGCATTCATCAAATGGATGTGAAAATTGCATTTCTCAATGGGATCATTGAGGAAGAAGTGTACATATATCAGCCTGAAGGTTTCGATATCTTCAACAGTGATTTGCATGTGTGTAGACTCAAAAGAACAATGTATGGGTTGAATCAATCACCCCATGCTTGGTACACTCAGATAGATAACTATTTCACCAGACTGGGCTTCACCAAAAGTGAAGTGGATGCAAACCTGTACCATATTGTGGTTGAAGGTAAGCTATGGATCATTGTTCTTTATGTTGATGATCTAATTTTTACTGGTGATGAGCAGTTGATACACTCATGCAAGGAGGATCCTGAAAGGGAGTTCGAAATGAAGGACATGGGACTCCTTCATTATTTCCTTGGATTGGAAATAAGGAAGCGCGATGGTGAAATTTTTGTGTCTCAAAGAAAGTATGAAAAGGAGATACTGGGTAAGTTTAACATGGAGAGCTGCAAACCCATGGATACTCCTCTTCCAGGAAATTGGAGGAAAGGGGATGCTACTTCTAGAGAGGTAGTGGATGCTACTATCTACATGCAGTAAGTGGGTTCGCTAATGTATCTAGTGAACACGAGACCAGAAAATTTCTATGAAGTTAACCAGCTGAGTCAAGATATGGTTAATCCTACCAAGCTCTTTTGGAAGGCGGGGAAGCATGTCTCGAGATACTTGAGGGGCACATCAAAGTATGGTCTGTGGTACATATGGACAGAGGGAGTGAAGCTGCATGGATTCATGGATGCAGATTGGGCTGGCAGTCCATCAGACAAAAAGAGCACATCAAGGGGGATATTCAGCATTAGATCGACAATAGTTTCCTGGTACAACAAGAAGCAATGATCCATGGCACTCAGCTCAGTAGAAGCGGAATACATGGCATCAATTCGAGCTGCATGTGAGGCTATCTGGATGAGAAATATCTTGGTTGGTTTGTTTGGTTCTTAGATGGATCCGACATTGATTCGTTGTGATAATCAGAGTTGCATTAAACTCTCGATTATTCCTATGTTTCATGGTAGGTCCAGGCATATAGATATCCAATACCATCATCTCAGAGTTTGTGTGCAGAGAAGGATAATGTTTCTTGAGTACATTTCCATGGAAGATCATGATGCAGATATTCTGACGAAGGCGCTCACCAGGAGAAAATTCGAATACCATAGAGACGAGATCAGGGTGAAGGATAATCCATTTCTTGTTGAGAGGGATTGTTGAGATTCAACAAGAAAATTTAGCACCCATGCCTAGTGTATTAAGCACCCAGACTAGGGTGGGGCCCACAGTGTTATTTTTGGGTGCATGTCTATTTTGGTTATCCCTTAATTAAGATGGACATTAAACTGTCATCTATTCTCAGTGTGGACTTGAATCAGTTAAATGAAAGTGATAAATTTAGTTATGTAGTGGATTTCGAGTTAGAGGTAGTTGGTGAGGCATGCAAAGTAATTCTAGTTTTAAGAAAGTTCGAAGTGCAGCGGTGCATGAGTTAATGCAAGTTGTAAATAGTTTAACACATTTAAGTGAGTTAAACTTAGTTGTGCTAGGTGTAACTGAAGATACACTAGTGAGATATATAGTGAATTGAATATTAATTAATTCACAATAAGTGATCTCACATGCAACTGAGGATTTACTATTATTAGCTCCATGCATCTCAAATCCAGTGGAGACCTAGTTGAGTTCTAGGTGAAAGGGAAGTTGACTATAAGTTGTAGGATTATTGGGTTGCACACATGCAACCAAACACCCATTGGAGTTCCCATGATACTTGCGCAGTCAAGGTGGGGAAGAATTCCTATCTTTTAGGGATATTTACCATTACGGATTGCACAAGCAAGGCAAGTTGTCTGGAGGATGAGAATTGGCTATGTGTTGGTAAGTTTTGCATATGATGACTCTTGTGAGAAGAGTTTCGTATGTAATTGTTTCATGATCCATGCTTAATATGAAATAGAAGATAGTGGGGTTTTAAGCTGTAAGCTTTCCCTGGGAAATTACCTGCGTTGTGTGTGATTGATCTTTCTTCATGTTCATGTGATTAAAGATTGTGTTTTTAATTCTGCAAAATATTTGTAGAAGCGATTTACTATTTAACTTTAGTAAATTGTTAGATCGGGTGAGTCCAAGATATACATGCATGTTGTATAATTTATCCAATAGTAAGGTGGATTTTTCTACTGATTTGATGTCAAGAGAAACACTAGCATCTAAGGAACCTTATAGGATGAGCACTCCTAATTTGGTGGAATTGAAGTTGCAACTTAAATAGATGCTTTATAAGGGGTACATAAGGCCAAGTGTATCTCATTAGGGTGCACCAGTGTTGTTTTTAAAGAAGAAGGACAATACTTTCAGATTGTACATTAATTACAGGAAACTGAACAAGGTGACTATCAATAATATGTACTCATTGCCTCAAATTGACGATTTGTTTGATCAACTGAAGGGAGTTGCATTATTTTTGAAGATTTATTTGAGATCAGGATATCATCAGGTGTGCATCAAAGAACAATACATCTATAAGACCACATTTCACATAAGGTATGGGCACTATGAGTTTGTGGTGGTTCCTTTTGGTCTTAAATTCTCTAGCCACCTTCATGTGTATGATGAATAGTGTGTTGCACCCTTATCTGGATAAGTTTATGATAATATTTGTTGATCATATATTGGTTTATTTAAAGAATGAGGAAGAGCATGCATGGCACCTTGCAAAAATATTGAGATTGTTGAGAGAGCATAAGTTGTATGCCAATCTCATCAAGTGTAGCTTCTTTCAAACTCATATTCATTAATTGGGACATGCTGTTTCCAAGGAGAGGATAACAGTGGATCTAGAAAATATTAAGGATATATTGGAGTGGGAAGCTCTAAAGAATGTGAATGTGAAATTATCATTCATGGGATTAGCAAGTTATTAGATGAGTTTTATTAGGAATTTCTCTAATATTGGAAATCCTGTCACATCTTTGAAGAGGAAAGGAAAGAATTTTGAATGGAATGCAAAGTATGGAGCTAGCTTTGATCAGTTGAAGCAATTTATTACCAATGTTTCAGTTTTGAGGATTACAAATCATGATAAGGAATTTACGGTTTGTACATATGCCTGCAAGGAAGGACTTGGTGGAGTCTTGATGCAGGAAGGGTAGGTGGTTTTCTATGAATAAAGGAAGATGAATGAGCATGAGAAGAATTATGTGACTCGTGATCTTGATTTGAAAACTATCATCCATGCATTGAAGATGTGGAAACATTATCTCCTTGGCAGGAAATTAATTTTGATGAGTGATCATTGTGGACTGATATATTTATTTTACCAACCCATTTTGAATGTATGCAAAGATAGATAGTTGGATAATCTCAGTGAGTTTGAATTTGAAATCTGGTACATCAAGGGAAAGGAGATTTAGGTTGTGGATGCTCTCAGTATAAGGGTTCTAGTGAATCACATTTCAACAATGAGCTCTTATGTGACAAATTTGTAGGAGTAGATCTTACATGTAGGGAAACATGATGAGAGGTATCAACAACTTAAGAAAACATTACAACAAGGTGAGGGTGATAAGGAAAAGGAGTATCACCTCACAAAAAATGGCTTTGTCAGGTTCAGGAGCATGATCTATGTGCCTAATAATAGTGGATTGAAGAAGCTTATTTTGAGAGAGTTTCATGTCAATCCATATTCAGGCCACCTAGGATAGTAGAAGGCTTTGAAAATTGTTAATAATTTCTACTATTGGCCTAAATTGAAGAAATAGGTAGTTGTGTTTGTTGCTAAGTGCTTGGATTGTTAACAAGTGAAAGTTGAATGCAAGCATCCAACTGGTTTACTTCAGCCTATTCCAATTCTGTAATGGAATTGGGACGTCATTTTCATGGATTTCATTATAGTATTGTCAAGGACATCAAGGCAACATGATTCCAACATGGTTGTGGTTGAGAGGTTGAGCAAGGTATATCACTTCATTGTAGTAAAGTCTAGTAATTCAGCTAGTAAAGTGGCTCAAATATTCATTAAGGAGATAGTGAGGTTGCATGGATTTCCCAAGGGGATTATATCAAATAGAGATGCCAAGTTCACTTTCAGGTTTTGGAAGGATTTATTTGCAGGCTTGAGGGTAGAGTTAGTCTTTAGTACAAATTATCATCTGCATAAACATGGGTAGATAGATAGAATGAACAAGATCCTTGAGGATACGTTGAGGATGTATGTGATGCATCAAAAAACTTGGAAGTGGGAGGACTATATTCCACAGGTGGACTTTACTTATAATAATGGTTATCAAGAACCCTTGAATATGAGTCCATTTGAGGCTCTCTAAGAGAGGATTTGTAATACTCATATCAGTTGAAGTGATCCAGTGAGTAAGGTGTTGATTAGAACAGATATGTTGAAAGATATGTGTTAATTTTACTTAACCGTGGTATGTTCTATGCTTAGAGCACTTTACTTCAATCTTTCTTATTAGCCCAATTCAATTTCAGATATGCAATCACATATCCATTGAAAGTAAATGTTGATAGAACATAAAATAAATCGACAGAAGACAAGCCAAGACAAGACACAAGAATTGTTATAATTCTTCTTATTCAGTAGAGAGAGAGAAAAATGTAATTTACATTAGTCAACGGGATGCCCTAGCCAACAAAGACTTCACTGGTCAAACCAACACTTCAACCTCCAATGAATCTCTATCAACCTTGGTCAAATTAGGCCCTCAGTTAAAGTCAAACACACCTCAAAACAATCCAGAAAACTCATCAATGCGGAAGTTAAATTCAGTGGTCAAAACAACAGTCAATGTTGTAGTCAACGCTGCGGCTAGCTACAGTCAAAGTCAATGACTTGCCTCAGTTTTTGTGCCTCTGGCTATGGCCTTTTCAGATCAGATTTATGCCCTCAAAAACACAATCAAAAGGTGAGAGTTGATCCAAAGTCAACGTTGGTCAACGATGTCCAGAAAATCCCTAAAGAAGTCCACAAATTGTAGCTTCATGTTTCACACGTGTGGAGGAGAGATAGAAGCCTCTAAGGTTGTATGAACCAATCAGATGAGAGAGAGATGTGTGAGATGATTAAATTATAAAATGAGCATCATGTCTCTCCTTTTTATATCCATGACTATGGGCATGTGACACAAATTTTGGGGCTTGTGAGCCTCATGGGGGTGTCACTCACAAACCAATATTATATCACGTGCGTTCATATTGGGGTAAAACAAATCAAAAAATCAAAAAACATTATATTGCCTTTATAACTAGAGGGGAGGGGTTTTTTTATTTATTATATAAAATATTTATATTTTGAGGTATTTTTTTAAAATTTTTATGGCCAAGCGGAGTTAGGAAAGTCGTGGAAAGGCGAGAAGGCAAAGACCGCGAGGGGGAAAATGCGATTTTTGGTTCGACTGGTGCATTTGGAGCAGAGAAAGGTTTTGGTTCGACTGGTGCATTTGGAGCACAACTCACCTTCCCTTTTAGTCTGAGGTACTGTCCACCTTTTACTCGGAATCTACACTTTCATCTCTATACGCTTGGAGATCTATAAGCTTCTTGGAGATTGTGTAATAGATGCATTTCATTATCATACAAAGGATGGGGTGCCAGTTCGCTGCCATGGATGGAGCCGGATGCACGCATTGATAGATTCATTCATTCAGGGAAGCGTGCCTCACCAGATTTTGAAGTCAATAGCCTTACCACAGTCGATAGCCTACTGCTTTTGTCTATTTGGTCTATGAAGGTGCATTTGGAGCAGAGCAAGGTGGGAAGACAGAGCGCGGAGGAGCACGAGAGAATAGGAAAATCTGATTTTGAGCTTTGGTTGGAGTTTTGGTTCGATTGGCTTGGACTGGAGGAGCGGGGTTAGGGAAGTAAACACGATTCTAAGTTTTCAGCTGCGATTGCTTCAACTGGTATGTGAGATATTTGTAGACTTTTTGAACTTTGCTCCTATACCATAGAATGCAGCTTGCTTTGATGGGATTGATTAGCCTTTCGCTCCATAGAAACAGACTTATTTATGACCTTGATCTCCAGTGGATAGGTCTGCAGCTTATAATCAGAAGAGTTAGAGGGCTGGTGTTCCCATACTGCTCTATCCCTAAGCACGTTAGAGGGCTTTTTAAAATTGAGTATGATCTTTAAATTAAAATTATAGCAATGTTCTGCAATGTATTTTTCTGTTACTCTATTGGGTAAACCTACATTAACATAGCGGTCAAAAGGGGTATTTCTAAGCAGGCATTGCATCAAAAAATTTGAGAATCACATGGCTATGTTCAAAATCTATTTATAATTTGAATGCCTCATTACATTGTTTCTCAAACATAGGAATCCTTTGCAGGTCTGCAATCTATGTATCAGGTTCCATATTCTAGATGATTTGAAGGAATGAGAAATGATTAGTGCATTGATTGACTGGATTTTTACGTGCATAAGATGTATGCTGCTATTATTTGATTTTATTAGTAGTCTCTTTCAAACTGGGCCTTGTTTTAAACGTGGTGTTCGTTCACTGGTGATATTTGCTGAAATATTAAGCAGTGGCTTTGGAAATCACTGTTATCTCTGCCCTATCTAAATGATATGAGTTTCAAAGGGGAAAATATGTTTGCAAGCAGGTCCCAAGTCCATGTTTACGTCCTAAAACCTTCTAATTATCAAGGATTATCAAGGAATGTAAAAGCTGATTCAACTTAACAATTTACACCAGGTCACTGCATGCATAAATGAGCACTTAATCTTTGTATTTTTCCTTTCTATTTCTTTTATTCTCAATCAGTAAAATACGAAGAATTTCTTTATATATCAAAGAAAAATCAGAATTGGGAAACTAAGAGCCAAGACCTAGATGAGCAGAGTCTCGAAGAATTCTAAACTTTAGAATCCATTTCATACCAACGAACAGTAAAAGCTATGATGGTTTGGTTTTGACACGGTTTTGACCTCTTTAGGACACAAAAAATGATGTAAATAAGTCCAAAATTGAGGCATATTTAGAGCTTAAGCTTGCTTATAAGTTTGTCAATGTTTGACTCAATAAATCAACTCTCAAATCTGTTTTAGTACTCTGTTTTATTTCTGGTTTTAGTTCCATTTGAGGAATCCATCGATAGTACATTTTGAATCAAAGTGTTTCATCACAATAGTAAGAGTTATTCATGTTTTTTGGAGAAACCAATATGTTTGTGGAATTTTACTTACTTTTTCATTTATTTATGTGTAAAAACAGATGGACTTGTCTTATAAAATTACTATCGATGAAGAGGAACCTGTCATTGGCATTGTCAGGTGTCGAGAAGGTTGTACATTTGCTGAAATCCGTGATGAAATTGTGGATGATGGAATCGTTGAATACCCTTTTGATTTTATCCATGATGGAGTAGCTGTAAATCCAAAGCAAGAGAAGAAATGGAAAGTTTATACAACACTTTTAGGCATCAAGAGGAAACTAGACACATTTGATGTGGAAACAAGGTGTTCAAATGCCGTGGAAGCAATACCAATCTTTGAAAACATTGAAGAGAATGTGGAGGAACCTATGCATAAACAACCAAGAGTTGAAAATATGCCTTTGTCAGTGGAAGAAGCCACAATTGTTGATTCTTGTGTATTGGCATCTTGGGAAAAAAAAGTGAAAAGTTTAATGGAAGAGTTTGTCAATGAGAAACTTACTCTCAAAGTATTCAGAAAAGGGAGAATCTAAAATAAAGATCCATTGTGAAATTTGTGGCATTGATTATGGAACAGGTGATGTATCCTTGGTAGCGCGAACAATGCGCAACTTCAAAAACCATCATATGAAAACAACGTCCCATCAACAACCCCTTTCAATGCCAAGTGGTAGTGAAATTCCTTCATGTAAAAAAGTACAACAAACAACGGTGCTTGGAGATCGATTTCATATTGATCAAGCAATCAAACTTCTAGATGATTTCAACAAGACACAAGAGCCTAATTTGTTCAAGGTGGTGGAAGCAACACTTGCAGACTATAAGGACATGAAAAAAGTGAGAGTTGAATGTACACGATGCAATAAATGGTTTTGTTTGGTTCCGACAAGTGGTAATATTGCCAGTTCTTTAAATGAACACATGAAATCAAAGAAGCACACTACTACTACGACAAATGAGGCTTCACATCAGGAGATTGGGCTGAGGAGTGGCATAGTTGGGAGACCTAAGAAGCCTACCAATGATAAGTCCCAACAAATTTTGACTAGGTTCTTAGTGCCATCATCATCATCAGTATTACATAGGGGTTCTACAAGTGCAACTCCTACTCCAGGTGTGTTAATTAGTGGTTAATTAATAGTTTAGACTAAACTTGAATATGAATTTGTATATTATTTTATTTATCGTACTTCTAATTACTTATTTATTTATTATGTTGTCATCTTGTTATAGCTCAATTGTCTCCCTTGTTACTACAATGTTGGGGGTATTGGTATCCTTATATTGATAGAAATGGGGAGAGATTGGAGACAAAGGTCCTAATGGATGATCAAAGGGGTGGAAAATTATGGGCCATAGAGAAGCATACCAAGATCATGCTATGTTATGAGGGTATTGAATGTCGTATTGATGGTACATATAGGCATATTCATTGCCAGAGGGGTTCTGAAATAGGGACCCCTTTTGATTCATTAACATGTAGATTTTGTAAGTTGGTTCCAGAATGTAATGACTTTAGGATGCGATTATATCGTGAATCAAGGTGCACCAATAAAAGAAGTGAGCAAGATACAGGAAAAGGTAGAATATTGGACTATTTGACTCAAAATGAATTGAAGAATGCTGCAAGGGTTACAAATGCTAACCATAGATCAACAATGCGAGCTCTTTGGTGGGAGAGGACAAAGGTTGCTACACTCTCTATTAGAATGAGATCTCTAAAGGAAAATTTGTTTGAATCGACAGAAAGGAAGGATGTCTTCAGGTTTGGTAAGGATGTTTGTGAGGCACACAAGCAAGGAAAATTACAAGGTAAAGATGCAGTTTGGGAGTTTTTCAAGGATATATTTCATAACTTGATTCATGAAAAAGCAAGGAGAAGGTATAGTACATCCACACAATCCCTTTATGAGATGATCAAGTTATGGGGAGGTCCTAGATTACATAACTTTATTAGCTTGAATATGGATGGTCCTTCAATATCTACAACTTTAAGGCAAGTTAAAAAGTCATTGACATATATTCCAGGGGAGCACAAACACATTTTTGAGGCAGTTGGAAATATTTATGCTTCTTATAAAGCCAAACATGGTATATATGGACCAATTCCTGTATGCCTTGCAGAAGATGAAACAATTGTGAAAAAATATGTTAGGTGGGTAGCAAAAAGTGATACACTGGTGGGGTTTTGTGGTTTGAAAGAAGAACATCAATGCCAATCACATTTCTTGGTGACAGTTAGTGAGGGAGATGCAGGCTATGAGATTATAACAAATTCTTTTAAAAACAATGTTATTGGACATTATGCACGTGTTATTATTGCAAACCCTTTACATGAAAAACTTCCTCGTTTGGTTGTGGTTGTTCATCCAACATGCAATAAATTCAATGCAAATTTTGTTTATCAACAATGGGAAAAGATAGAATTTATGTGGAAGAAACACGTAGAAAACAATTTAGGACCTATTGTTGGTCATTCCTCGGATGGAGATAGCAGAAGAAGACAACTTATGTTGAAGGATTATTCTTCAACATCAGGTCTTCGATATCAAATTCCTTGGGAAGGGTGGAGGCTAACTGGATTTTACAATGGTTGCAATGTAACAGGATTGCATGACCAAGATTACATCCACAACGGCAAAAAGCTAGTGAATCCTTTGTTTAGCGGTCGACGAGAATTGGTTTTAGGAAATGAGTACATAAGTTTTGGCCATGTCAGAATGGTTTATCACACTTTTAAAGTGGATGATCACAAGCTTAAGTGTGAAGATATAGAGAGGATGGATTGACAAAATTGGGGTTCCGTACAACGAATTGCTTCAAGGCATGTTCAGAGGTGTTTGAAAGAGTTGAGAAGTACACCAAGTGGAAAGTTAGAGAGGACACTAGCTACAGAGACTTACCTAATGATTGTTGCTGACTACATTGACATCTTTATGTCTCATAGTTTGAGCCTCTGCGAAAGAGTGCGAAATGCTTCATGAGTTCATCATTTCTTCACATTATGGTTATGTTGGGTACAAAAACAATCTCATACTAATGTCAACATAAATTTCATCAGCAGAGAGGCATATCAAGATGTGAGAATTTCTTGTCATTTTGCAGTTTTGTTGATGAGATTGTTTTGAGATCAATACTCTAACTTGCCATGTGTTTTGCACTTGACTGGGTCAGATGTATGTGAGAACTTCTTTAGCAAAGTTGGTGGGATGGTTGGAATGGAGAGGGCTTATGATTTCACTGACTTGCTTCATGCTGTTGGAACCCTTAATAGAGTTGTTAAAGAAGAATCAAATTCCCAAGGGCTTCATTTTAATAAATCCCATAAGAAGCAAGAAAACATTTGGAATAAATTGCACCAAGAAACAATACAAAATACTGACATATTGTCGCAATATGATTCAATATCCACAGACGCTAAAATTGTAGAAGCCCTTAAGAATGGATTGAAGGATGCACAAGACATTTTATCAACTCTTGGAATGAAACTAGAAAATTACACTCAATGTTCTTGGTGGGTTAAACCATGGACAGAGGATAAAGATTATTCAACATTTCAAATTGTGGATGAAGTAGTTGATGATTCTCCACTGAGATTTTCCAACTCTATATTTCAATCTTCATCTTCATTGGTACACAATGAAAGTGAATTGCAAATAATGGAAAGTGAGTGGAGACACGAGTTGGATGAAATTTTAGATTCCACTGATGAAAATGTAAGAAAAACTATAAAACCAGTGGTGACTCTTGATGGTAAGGATATGTTCAAAGCATGTTTGGTTAGTCAGTTGAATGGAAATCCAACATTATCCAAAGATAGGTTGACAAAAGTGAGAAGTGGGGTCTACTTTAGGCGAGATGGGAATACTCTACAAAAGGGTGTTTCAATTGGCTTTGGAATTGGATCAGATTGTGGGGTGTTGTTTGAAAACAACTCAATTCCTCCCACTAAATGTACTGCAAGAAAAGGTGTTCCTCGAAGTACAAAACAAGGTGTTTCTTGTGGAATGTGGTACATTGGAAGGGTTCAAAGAATAAGGAAGAAGGATGGTAATAGGGTGTTTGATTACCATAATGACATCGACCTTTTGGATAGATTAGAAGGCATCGAGCTTCAATTATGTTGGTATAGTAGAATGAAGGGGCAACACGTGTATAAGTATAATTTAACTGATCATGCTTTTGTACAACTTGAATCTGTTATAGCAATCGCAAACTTATCGTACAATGCTAAGAATGATACATACAAATTAGAAGAAAGTGATTACAAAGTTTTTTCAGATTTTGTGAAAAATTTAAACAAGGTTAATTTTCAAAACATTCTCCGTTCACGTTCCTTATGTATTTCCATATGTTGGATTATTTATAAATAGTTTTTGGTTATATTTTTGTTGATTTGTTTGTATGAATCTGATGTTAATTTTGTACTTTTTGGCTTTAGGTATAGTGAATACTTCAAATGGTGAATGTTCGAGATAACTCAACCTTTTTTTGCTACCTACTTTTTGGTGTAAGTTCTTTCACTAGCCATTTATCTTTTTGTAGTTGTGTTTCATTCAAACATTAATTTGGTATTTCTTCCATAAAAACAATATAATTACATACCTATATAACTATATGTACCCCTTACCTCAACACATATATACATTTTGAATATAAGGGCATTCCTTACCTCAACACTTATGTTGGATGCCTTCTACTGTGGTTCTTCTGAAGTTGGTCCATTTAATCACGAAAAGCAAGAAGAATTGGTTCCTTTTTTATGAATATGTTTTGAAGAAACGTCTATGGTTCTTCTCACTAATGTTAATGTTTTCCTTGAATTTTTAGATTAATGGTTCGCTTGCTAGAAAGGATATCAAGGATCTAATGGCACGGGGTTCAATCATGATGGTTTTTGTTCACTCAAGTCAACAAATTTACACCAGAGAAATGGCTAACACATGAAGTGCATTTGATTTTGAATGTTTTTGTGGTAGTTGGATTTCCTATTTTTCAAATTGGACATATAAATCAGAGTTTGTAGCTCAAAAAATGTGCCATCAGAGTCTTTTTGCAAGTATTTATATTTTGGCCACCTTGATATCATTTTTATTTTTATTTTTGCAAAAATACATTTATTGTTTTGGAAAAATAGGCCCTTGTAATTTGGCCTATAAAAAAGGAAATGTTTTTGTAATAGAGGGGGGTTGGATATTGGATATATCATAGGAGAGCTATTGTACTTGGAGTTTTTTTTTTATAATACAGAGGCAGTTGCAGTAATAATTTTGGGATTCATGTGGTATGGCTTTATAGCATTGTATCTCCTTCGTGTTTCATTTCATCGAATGTCTTCTCAGTTCCATTTCATATCTTATGCTTTCACTGATTGTTCTAAAGAGTTATAAATAGAATTCATAAATCAATTTATGCTCTGTTTTTTAAGGGCAATTATGTTGTGTTACTTTCTTCTTATAGAATGAGTTAATTATCTAAATGCTCATTCTAATTCCATTTCTCATCCTACACTACAATGACAAAGCTTGAAATCTATCAAAGTCTACCTATCTTGCCCCATGATCACTACTGTAATTCATTTAGCTAACAAATTTATAACACTATCCTTGCTAGCAACAATAGGTTTGAATTGGTGTCATTATCACTGCAAGGAAAACACCTAAACTTGATACTGATCCAGGATTTTCAGATTGATGAACTCAAGTTTTTGCTTGATGAGAAGGTTGTAATTGTTGGAGGTACCAATCACAGTCATGCTACCAAATATTTATATGATGCCATAGCTTATGGTAACTATCCTGAATGGAAGCTATGCATTCAAACTATGGATCCTGCAAATGAAGATAGGTTCGACTTTGATCCTCTTGACAATACTAAAATATGGCCAAAGAATCTATTTCCTTTGCAGGTAAAGTACATATAAAATACTTAAGACTGAATTTATCGGTCATATAATCTGTAATATAAATTCTTCTTGCTTCAAAATTTTCAAGTTCTGGTAGTAACTCAACTTTATATGCTCTTCAGTTTCAAGCTTTTTGCATTGAACCATGGTTGAAAATTGGATCCTTTTCTTGTGCATCCTGTTGGGAGGATGGTTTTGAATAGAAACATTGATAACTTTTTCAATGAGAATGAACAGTTGGCATTTTTCCCTGGAGTTATTGTGCCCGGTATCTACTATACCGATGATAAAATGTTCCAGACTCGAGTTTTCTCATACTCTGACACGCAGAGGCATAGGCTTGGGCCGAATTACTTGCTGCTTCCTGTGAATGCACCAAAGTGTTCCCATCATAACAATCATCACGATGGTTTTATGAATTTCATTCACAGAGATGAGGAGTTATGTTACATGCCATTACTTCCCTGCTAGTATCAACAATCTTCTCTCTTTTGTATTTCTCACATGTGGTTTGGTTTGGCATAACACCTTAGTGCAACTTAAATATCGATTAAATTTTTGTACCCTAATCTAAAGATAAAATTTTCCATCTAGATTCTAAAATCCCCCATATAGAGGATGATTTAAGGTCATTGGTTTAACTACAAAAGCTTTCATGGAACCGTCATAGATATATGAAGTTCTTCCCACCCAAGCCACATTATTTCTCTTAGATGGTTTAAGCCATTCAGTGTAGGGCTCTCCTCTATTGTTGATGGTGTTATGAAAATGGTAAAACATCATGTTATCCTCTGTCCTATGCTGTGGTCTTCCTTTCAGATTCTTGGACATTTGAACTCCAGTCACCCACACTTTTCTTGGATGCACTGCATATTTGCAATCTCTCTTTGCTCCTCAGTTTGATATTATTAGTAAATGCTTTTGTCTGAACCAATTCCAGCCATGGTTGGCAATTGAGAATCTCAACTTGTGTTTGGGAGAAAATCGATTGACTAGAAGGATTCCTTCAGAGTTAGGTCAGCTCCAAACCCATGGGCTCTTGGACCTCTATACAAATAATTTCACTGGACCTCTTTCTCCAGGGATTGGAAACAGCACATCTCTAGAGCTTCTCGATGTTCCCATTAACCATCTGACAGGTAGAATCTCAATTGACCTTGGTAGTCTCATTGATAAAGAGCAGCTAGATCTAAGTGAAAATTACTTCAATTTCAGATTATATCCCTTTTGGGCAAACTGAAAAACTTCAATAAGGTGATTCTTTGCAATCATCTTTTAAATGGTAACATTCTCCAAGAATTGAAGAATTGCTTGAATTAAGCTGTAAAAGACTAATAGTCTTTCTTCTGCCAACCCTTCTGGAATAGGATCTATTACTAGCCTGGCAATCAATCTCCACCTTTTAACACAACAGTGAACATCGGACCTTTCACAATAATATTAAAATGGTTGGGGTGCTTACAAGCTTGAATCCTTTGAATGTTTCTGTCAATAATTTCTCTGGCCCACTTCCTGCAACACTCTTTTTTTAGAACATTAACAAGTACTTTCATGGGAAATACTGAACTGTCAGTCCCTTTATAGCCAAACCTGTTCTTCTTTTGGAATACATGATTCAAGTTTCAATCCTTGTTGGAGCAACCACTGTCCCTGTCCACGTTTGGCCTAGCATTATAGTATTGGCTGTGTGCATAGCATGGTATTTAGTATTTAAACAAGGCAGATGCTTTCAATAGGAGTCAATCAGAGATCATTTTTCTTCGTCGTGGACATGCATTCCTCTTTTCAATTTAATTTGTAAAGAAAGTGCCAAGTAGAGAGATTGTTTCTATCCATTTTTCTTGCTGTAACATCCTATTTGTCTTTGTTGAAACTTGAAAGTGTCCATTATTGTCATACAATGTTTTCAGGTGCAGTGCACTTATATTAGGGACTTACACTCTGCTGAAAAAGGGGGCAGATAAATTATTCTACTCTCCTTCTCAATACAAATTAGAGGTTTTTATCCTGAAATATTATAGGATTTTCGGCCACCTCTCTGTCAAAGTGTTAAATTTTTCACCTCTCTCTCAAATTGTTACATTTTTGTTAGTACTGTAAATCTCGTTTCGCTGAACAGAGTAGTCATTTGTACAGCGTGTTGCAGGTGGAAAAGATGGCCTAATATTCATCTCGAGACAGGAAGGAAATTCACAGCTGTCTGCCATCATTCTGACTTAAGGCTACCACATCTGGGCAGATTACATGAAACTCAAAAGTTACTTTACATGGAATCTGACGCAGCAACAAGTGAAAGTCAATACACTCAAGGGATGGTCAACTCCGACGTGTCTCTGCCCTCGTTTCCCTTTCAACTTTATTTATCAATTTCAATTGGTATATCGTGACCTTAGTATTATATTGGTTTTCCGCACATATATGTATATTTCAACAATGTTATCGAATTATGTAAATGCCTTATATAAATACTCCAATGACCAATAACCTCATATAAACGCTCACGTTACAATAATATTTGTGCTTAATTAATCTCTGCGCACTAGGGAATATTCCGACACCGTGTAAATAACATTCAACCTTCGAACTTATAGGTATACGCTATGCTTTGGAAACAAGATTTTATGAATAATAAAATTATACCCCGATGGAGTAATATATCGATGATATATATATATAACAATGGCCTTTGCAATATTACGTGGGTCCACCACCTAACCCAACAGACCAAACAACAACGGCGTCGTACCTGACTAAATATCATGCATCTCCGTCAAACTAGGACCGTCCGATGATCATCCCCCAGATCAATGGCCTGTATAGATTCCGCTACCCGTTCCTCAACAGTCTTTTAACGCGCGGGATGGTGGTTTCTCGGCCCGTCACATCCGCCACGTGTCGAGCGATCAATGGAATCGCTGCACACTCTACGGATACCACTTTTGTGCCAAAGGTGGTGCGGACTGGGGGAAACCCACCTTTGCAAATCCGCCTCCGGTTCTGCTACAGTGCTCAACCCAAGGTTCAACCATGGTTGCGCTATCCCATTGGCTCATTAACTCGGTTTTCGGCTTGGTTTGGAATTTCGGTTATCAACGAACAAGAGTAGTTCTTTTTAAAATAAGGCGGGACTGCAATTACCATAAGAAAGGTTAAACGACCACGGGTTTTCTTTTCGCATAGATCACACCTACAGTAGAATAGAATTCACACAGAATTCACAGGTTTCTCTGTCAAGGTACAAAATTTAAGACAGAGCACGAAATCTCCAATACACAATCACCCACAGTTAAACGGAAATTCGCAACATTAACAAACTGAGACAAAATAAAATAAACAGGACTGAATTCATTCAACTGGGAGCAATTGTTCATACGCAGGTTATTACAGAAATATTCTATTCCTCTCCTCCTCCCCCTTTTTTCAATTACATTCGGGAATACATTTATACACATGCACTCAAGGCTCATTTTAGGTGTCAAAACATTCCATGAAAATATTTGTGCAGTCAACATCTCCAATGATCTAAGGAAGTGTACCACATAAGCATCAAGACAAGGTCTAGAAATTCCCACGAGAAAGCTATTTGGAGTGTGAATATCCATCATGGCACAACCAAGGGTTATTAACATATCATACACCCCACATTAGATGAAGAGCCCCCAAGCATGATTTATACACTTTTTCCTTGCACCTAGAAAATGATAGGCTAGAGTTTTAGATCTTCAAGCCACCTTCTCCTTTTATTTTTATGCATTCTTTCTAAAAGAAAAAAACACTTTTTATCGGAAATCCACACTAAATTTCCTTTTAAGGAGGGCCTTATCATACTCGAATGGTCACAATACACACCAATATGCGGTGTTGTATTCATGTACTTGTAGTATTCTTGTACTACTAGGTACAAAGTATTCTTGTCTTAATAAAATATACCATGGGGCTCTCATTAAAACACTTAAATTAAAAACAACAGAGAACAATGTTTTTTTTTCATTAAAGAAAAGGGAGGGTCTCATAACTCATCCTAACCTTGCCTTTTCTTCTCTATATAACTCTTCGAAATTGTAACTTTTGTTGTTCCACCTTAATAAGACACTAGTTTGAGTACATGAGGTTGTAGTTGGATTTTTTAACAAGAAGCTTTCAAAGGGAAGAGGGTCTAGACTTGTGATTGAACACCTTATTTGGTGCAAACATATTCATAAAGATTGATCAATTGATTTTTCATCATCATAGAGATCAATTTATATGTTATTTTATACACATGCACATAATCAATCTTCCTAAAAAATGGTTGATCTTTGTATGCCTTAGACCATTAAATGCCACAAATCATAGTAAGATGTGCTTGAGTGTGGATTGAGTAATCACATTGTGGGAATACTAATATGCATCTCTTATGTATATCACAAGAAGAAATGTGAATTGTAGAATTCATGTGAGCTCATAAGAGAGGCATCATGTCATTATGTTAAGGATATAAATATAAAGGGGTGTAAAAAATGTTAATGAAAAAACATATACCTACAATATATACTGAAAGCAGGGGTTTTTTAAATTGGGAAAATTCAATGGGTTAGTATTGGTAGGGGGTTAAATAAAGTGATTTTTAGAGGTATTTTCCAATATGTAGTCAAATTAAGGGTATTGTTTAGTATGCCACGAACGCACGTGCTATGCCATAGGTTAATTGAGTGACACCCCTGTGGTGAGCCTACATTACAATTCTGGCCGACCTTGAAAAATTGTACATGTGTGGAAAAATAAATTCAAAATACAAGTTATGCTCATCCAAACAAGATGATATTTAGAACAATCTTGCACCTCTCTGAAACAAGAATCCAAAAAAAATACAATCTCCATCATATGAGTACTGCAACATGGATTTTGGCCCTAGTTTCCAAATTTAACACTCCCTCTCAACTAGGGAGAACTCCACTTGCCCATCCATCTGTCCACCTGTACAATCCTATCATCCATTAGCATCATGTACTATCATATATCATCATAAAATCTTGTGTCATTCTGTTGTCTCTGATTTTATAGCTCTGATCTACTATAGAATAAATAATAAGAAAATATCATCGAGAGTGAGGCATAAAGACCTTACCACTCTCCACTGACCCGAATTTAGTTTAGAGGTAAAAACCTCAACCAAAGTTGATTTGAGATCAAGTTTTTGGACACATCCCAGCTTATACATAGAGAGTACGATAATAAATGATGCATCCATTGGTAATGCTATGGTATTTATCCTTATTTCCCAACTCATTGGCCAGATGAGAGGTACTTTCCGTGAGTCCCAGACTACATGGGTAGGATTCATGTGGGGCATAGATCAAGGAGAGGGTGAACCAACTAAATATCATAATGGTGGGGAAAGATCACACCAACAAGGTAAGGCAAACCTAGCCCTATGGTTGCTTATAGCTCCAAGTAGTTATCCCCAAGCCCCCTAGAGCTCCTAGAGCTCATAGTCCAACTCAAGTGGGACCATCACAGTAGGGTCTATCCACGATACGAAGATTCTCATGGAAAGTTAAGAATTTGAACTTCCCCAGGGCCTTCGTGAAAATATCTGCGACTTGCTCATCAGTCCCAATGTGATGAAGCCTTACACCATCTCATTGTACCATGTCTCGGACAAAGTGGTACCTAATATCAATATGCTTGGATCCATCGTGGAACATATGATTCTCATAAAGACGAATCCCACTTTGGTTGTAATAAAGGATCACGGTGGTATCCAGCACTTGCCCCAACATCTTACTTAAGAGCCTTCTCAACCAAATTTTTTCATAACATGCCATACTTTCTATAATGTATTCGACCTCGGCGGTGCTCAAAAAAACTGATTTCTGCTTCTTGCTCATCTAGGAGATCAAAGCAGAACCTAGGGTGAAGCAACATCCAGATGTAATTTTACGATCCACCACATTTCCTGCCCAATCGGCAACAGTATATCCATGGAGCCTCATACTCCCAACAATGTATCTCAACCCATGTTTGATTGTGCCCCAGAGATATATCAAGAGATTCTTGGCACCAATCCAGTGAATGTGATGAGGCTTGACCATGTATTGACTCAATGTGTTGATTGCAAAACATACAGCCGAACGTGAGTTCACTAAGAACATCAAGGCCCCCACAAGTTGACGATACTTGGTGGGAATTTCCAACTCGGGCCCAACAACACTTCCACACAACTTCTTAAAGTTGAGTCCCATCAGAGTAGTCATGGACTTGTAATCTACCATCCCAATTCTCTCCAGCAGATTCACAATATATTTTCCTTGAGAAAGGAAAATCTCACTTAGATTTTGCCAGACCTTCAAGCCTAGGAAATAATGAATCAGCCCTAGGTCCTTCATCTCTAAATCAGAAGCTATCTCCCTCTTACATTGATGAATGAGAGGGTCAACACCTGTTAGGAAGAGATCGTCCACATAGAGAACCAGAATGAGAGGCTTGTCATTATCAAACTTAAAATAAAGGTTTGGATCAACATCACTTCGAGTAAAGCTCGCCTTCATCAAGTAGATATCGATCCTCTCATAACAAGCCCTGTGGGCTTACTTCAACCCATAGAGGGATTTATTCAACCTACATACATGTGTGTCTCTATCTCGAACTTCAAACCCCAGAGGTTGTTCCACATAGACCTCTTCCTTGATTAAGCCATGTAAGAAGACAATCTTCACATCCATCTGATGTAGACTCCATAATTGCGATGCAATAGTGGAAATTATCGATCCGATGGTGTTGTAGCAGGAAACATGTGCAAATATTTCATCATAATTTATGCCTTCCTTTTGAGAGAAGCCTCAGGCAACAAATCTTGCCTTGAAAATTTCAGCACTTCCATCAGCTCCATTCTTGATCTTGTAGAGCCATTTTGAGGTGACAACAGATTTGTCCTTCAGTCTAGGGACCACATCCCATACATCAATCTTCATTATTGACTCATATTCCTTGTGCATAGTATCCTTCCAAACTTTATGCTTCACAACTTCTTCAAATGGTCTAGGCTCAGATTGTACAATAGTGTTGATGGATGCTAGATACCCTTGGTACCTATTTGGCTTCTTACTTTCATAAAATTCTCCCCTTGGAGAAATATGTCTCTCGACACCTTCGAGAGTGTATTTAAGCCATGAGGGTCTTCTTTTATTTGAAGAAGGTGGATCTATAGGATCCATGAGGCCTTCAACTTCGGGCATCAGTTCTTCCAACTTCCAACTTCTTCTTCTTCTTTATCTTCCTTTGAGATAGGAATATTTATAACCTCCTTGAGGGCATCATCTTCGTCAAAGGTGACATGATGACACATATCCACTTCTCTTTGACTAGGAACATAGATTCTTTATGCATTCTAGGTTCCAATGTAGCTCACAAACATTCCCTTCTTTCCAGAAGCATCCAACTTTTTTCTCTTTTCTTTCGGCACATGAAAATATACAGGACTTCAAAAAACTCTAAAATGAGAGACATCAAGATTCTTACCAGAGAAGACTTCTTCAGGAGTTTTGGAGTCTAATGCAGAATGTGAGCATCTATTTTGAACATACAAAACAATGTTGGAAACTTCTCCCCATAGGAACTTTGGAATACCTTGGTTATAAAGCATGGCACAAGAAGCTTCCAAAATTGTTCTATTCCTCATTTCAACAACACCATTTATTTCAAGAGTATACAAAGTAGTGGTCTCCCTCTTAATGCCAACTTCCCTACAATAGTGATTGAATTCATTTGACTCATATTCGGTTCCATTATCGGTCCTCAAAATTTTGATCTTCTTCCCAATTTGATTTTCAACCAAGGCCTTGAACATGTAGAACCAATTGAATTCTTCATCCTTTTTCTTCAAAAAGTATATCCAAGTTTTGTGGGAGACGTCACCTATAAAAGTGATATAATATAAGCATCCTCCCAAGGATGTTATAGGAAAAATACCAGATAGATTAGAATGAATCAATTGTAAAATATCAGATGTCTTCGTGACACTCAAGGGGAATGGTCCCCTTGTATGATTTCCTTCGACACAACCTTGACATACATCTTCATGATCATCTTTGAAATCGGGCATACCTGTCATCGCCTTCCTTGCTTCAGGAAGGGCTTTATAATGAAGGTGTGCAAACCTCTAGTGCCATAGATCGGATTGAAGAGTTGTGTTGCATGTTATGGCTCCTAGCAGACTTCCTGCAACTTGATAGAGTGTATCAATCCTGGAACCAAGAGTGAAAACTTCTCTGAAGTTCCTCTTCCGAATGTGTATTTCCATCAATGAATGCCACCTTGAATCCTTTGTCTTCCATTACTGAGATAGACATTAGATTCTTCTTTAAGTCAGGTACGTACAACACATCTTGCAAACGAAGGACTTCACCTTGATTTAGATGAAGGGTCACAACCCCTGTCCCTTTCACAGGATAGGTGGCAATGTCTCCAAGGATAATCTCAAATTAATATCCTTTTCAATCAAATTATACAGGGCTTATTTATATCCAGTGAAGTTCCTTGAGGCACCACTATCAATCAACCAGTTATCCAGGGTGTCAGGAGGAGATGAAGTAGAGAGGGCAGATATAAGAATATATTGATTTCTCTTATTATCAACAAAATTGGATTCATCATACCTAGAGTTTCTTGATCTCTTGAAAGGTTGACCATTTCAATTCCCGTTTCGATCAGAGGGAGCCTTCCTTTTTCCCTTGAACTTGTTGTTCCTTTGATTTCCATTCCCCCTGAAGTTGTTGTTGTTGTTGTCATCATATCCAGGAGAGTCCCTTTTATTGGAGCACTCTCTTGCATAGTGACCAAACTTGTTACAATTGTAACATATTCCTTTCCTTACTTTGGGGCCCTCTCTTCCAAGATTTTGATTTCTCATGCCAACATTGTTCCTCTTCTTTGCATGAGTGATGAAGGCAATAGGGTCACTTCCATTCCCATTTGAGGGATGGTCTCTCTCCATCATCCTTTTCTCCTCTTGAGCGCATCTCGTCAAAGATTCATCAAGATCAAGAAATATATTATTATTGAGAATTAAATTATTAAATACATACCATGGTTGGGGAAGTCTTCCAAGAGCGATGAGAGTGAGACCTCGGTAAGCTATAGCCTCTCCAATAGCTAAGAGATCAATCTTGATTTCATTGATCCTCATGAATTAGGATTGGATGGACTCTCCCTTTTCCATCTTTATGGTCTTCAACTTGTTCTTCAAAAACATAATTTGATTAGCATTGCTTGCTCGAAACATGCTAACCAACTTATCATACATCTCTTTAGATGTGCCTAGCTCAAAGTTATAAGAAACCAAATTCTTATGAATGTTATGAATGGAATACCTCTTGCTATTATTCACCTTGATTTCCCCTTTCTTGTACTTTTTTTTAGTAGCAGCCGACGCATTTTATGGAGGCTCAATAATCGTTTCCTGCACATAATCCATAACATCTTGTTCTTCCAATGTCAGATCCAAGGACATTTTCAAAGCATGATAATCGAACTTATCAATCATCTTGTCATCATATTTGAAGTATGATTAGGAAGCCATTTATCCTGGTCCTTGTCTTTTGAAATTTGGTGATATATCTTCTCTCTCTTGCTTGGGATTTGTCTTCACCTTAGCTCTGATTCCATGTTAATTTTAGTTAACCATGGTATGTTCTATGCTCAGAGCAGTTTACTTCAATCTTTCTTATTAGCCCAATTCAATTTCAGATATACAATCACATAACCATTGAAAGTAAATGCTGATAGAACATAAAATAAATCGACAGAAGACAAGCCAAGACAAGAGACACAATAGTTATTATAATTCTTCTTATTGAGGAGAGAGAGAGAGAAAAATGTATTTTACAATAGTCAACAGGATGCCCTAGCCAACAAAGACTTCGCTGGTCAGATCAACACTTCAAACTCCAATAAATATCGGTCAACCTTAGTAAAAATTGGCCTTTAGTCAAAGTCAAACACACTTCAAAACAATCCACAAAAATGGTTAGCATAGAAGTCAAAATTTGCGGTAAAAACAACAGTCAATGTTGTGGTCAACGTTGCAGTCAGCTACTATCAAAGTCAACATATTGCCTCAGTTTTTGTGCCTCTAGCTGCAACCTCTTTAGATTGAATTTCTACCCTAAAAGAATAGTCAAAAGGTTAGAGTTGACCCAAATTCAACGTTGGTCAACGTTGTCCAGAAAATCCCTAAACCAGTCCACAAATTGCAGCTTCTTGTTTCACACGTGTGGAGGAGAGAGAGAAGCCTCTAAGGCTGTATGAACCAATCAACTGAGAGAGAGATGTGTGAGATGAGTGAATGATGAAATAGGAATCATGACTCTCCTTTTTATATCCATGACTGTGGGTGTGTGACACAAATTTTGGGGTTTGTGAGCCTACATTACAATTTTGGCTGACTTTGACGAATTGCACATGTGTGGAAAAATAAATTCAAAATACAAGTTCTTCTCATCCAAACAATATGATCTTTAGATCAATCTTTCACCTCTCCGAAAGAGGAATCCAACAAAAATATCATCTCCACCATATGAGCGATGCAACATGGATTTTAGCCCTAGTTGTCAAATTTAACAAGATGGAGCAAGATATGCAAGCTATCAAGAATAATTTGAAGGCATCAAAGGATAGGAAAATGAACTATGCAGATCAAAGTAGAGTATTCAAGGAGTTTTATGTTGGAGAGAATGTGTACTTGCGTATCAAGCCCAATAAGAGCTCATTGAAGATTGGGTCATGTGCCAAGTTGGAACCTCAATATTGTGGGCCTTTTGAGATCCTTGAGAGGATTTGACCAGTGGCCTACATACTTTCTTTGCCTCCATCGTTTAAAGTCCATAATGTTTTTGTGTTGCTAAGCTTAAAATATGCATAAATGATGTTTATCATATGATTGATTGGTCTATATTGTAGGTGGAACAAGAAGGAGAGTTCCAATGAAATCCTCAATGCATCCTACAGTGGAAGAAGCTCATGCTCTGGAACCTAGCAATAGAGCAAGTTTGTAACGTACATCCAAATATATATATATTTTTTTACCCTAAAAGTATATATTAATCATATTGCATCTTTATTATGCCATTCGCAACATTTGATTATCAGTCTTATAATACAACTATTTGTTCGCGTTATAACTTTAATGTAAAAGCTAACCATTAATACAACCAAAGTTATATCATTTCCTATTCACAGAATGCCTTGCTATGATGTACTATATCATTTCATATTAATGTGTTATGGATGAGATTATAGTTTATATACACTGTCATAAATTTCACTGTTTAGTATGGTTATATTTATGGTTTTCCAACACATAAAGTAACACATGTATCAATGTTTCGACCAAGGCGTAGCTGGCTCAGACTGTCTAATAATTATATTGGTACTGGAAATTAAATTCAAAGGACAAATGTGTGATTTACCACAGATGTATGTGGATTTCATTGTTTTTCGTTTAAGTTATTCAACATCGATCCTTGTGAGATCGAGGGCTCACAATTCCAGCGGGAACACATTCTTGGACACTCTGCAACCCTAGCAGTCATACCTTTTTTCACTGGTTTTTGTTAAGTAGTTTTTCCCTCTGCTCTGAGAGTTTGATTTCACTTTATCTTTGGGGCTGGTTCTCCTGCTCTGCGAGTTTGTTTCCACCGCATTTCCGAGGTGCAGTCTTCATGGTTTTTGCAATAAAATGGTTAAAATGTGTTGCTGCCTTCTGGGATGCATTTGCTGGATAACGTGACGTTTGTTCGCAATGGCAGCTACGATAGAACCGGATTTTAAGCTCCTTCATATGCGCAGTAAGGGTGAAACCTACTCTCTTACATTTATATAAATTCTCTGCAATAAAAATCTGGAATTTTAGGGTTAAATGCCGTAGCCAGTTCTCTACGTTTTTTTAATCGATTCCCTTGCTTGCCTCTCAGTGTTTTCTATTCAAAGATTTGTGGTTCGATCAATAGTTTGCAAAGGTGAAATTATATACACATGTAAATCCTCTTTGTAGCTCATTCCCTTTATGGTTCTTTTGTTTAAAAATTCGTTTTATTTTTTTTAACGTCACAATCCTCTTCTCACAATTCATTTTTCCTTAGTTTTGTGTTGCAGGTTGGCACCTTCTCCGAACAACAGCTTCTTTTATTCAGTCTTTCAATTAATTCTTTGGAACACTGAGTCACCGTCACTCTGTGCTTACGACTATTATGCCTATTCCAGGTACCTCTAATGCTTGTATTCAGACATCAGGGTTTTATTTGCCTCTGGAGAACAACTAGACTTAATGAGGTTCAATAAATTCCCAAAATTTCAGCTTAGGAAGATGTCTATCGGTTCAGTTTTTATTTCATTCTTTTTCCTATCAAGAAAGTTAAGAATACATTCGAGCATAAATTCATGAAAGACTTTGATTATCATCAACACATTTTCTAGTTTTTCCTTTGTAAATTTCTCTGTGCGTTGTTATAAAAATTCACTGAAGGGACTATTTCTGGGGTTCAATCCTTGTTTAGCTTGTAATTTTCAGAATACGGCAGATGATGCCGAGTTTTACTTTTGAAGTAGTTTCAATATTTTTGTTTGAACTGGGTTTGTAATAATTTTAATACAGTGGCTTGCACGATACTGTTTTTATAATACGAAGAGGCTATATTTGCATAGTGCCGAATTATTCCAGTTCTATTTCTCTGTTTTGGTTTGCATTTTCTTAGTAATATATCAATGCGCACAGACAATATTTTCACAGTTTTACTTAGTGTAGTCTATTTACTATCTCTTCAATGAATATAATAATCTCCAGTTATTGTTCTTCATTTACTTAAGTTTTAAAATATTTCCTGTCAATTTCCTTTTATCTATAGTGCATTTAATGGTGTCTGAACCACCTACGGATCTGTTTGCGTATAGATAGATACATGAGGCAATGAGTACTAGACTGGGGTTTTATCCTCGTGCCTAGAACCACAAGCTCTATCTCTCTCTCTGCACTAAATGTTTAGTCAATTTTCATTTATGGAATATTCTAATTGTTTCTTTTCCCAGCATTAGTTTATTTCTTTCGGGTTCTGATTTTTACTTTGAGAATTTTACCCATTGTAATATTCAAGTAAATTACAGATAATACTAGTTCTCTTATTTTAACAAGATAAATGTATTCTGAGTGCTTCCATAGTCCTACTGAAAATAATCATAGAGTTATAGAATTTACTGTAAAATAAATGTGTATAGACCAATCTAGGGTTCTAGATTAGGCTCAATTTATTGTCAACCAAGGTAGGTAATCTTAGAGGCACGTGTCTAATGTTTATAGACCTAAAAGGATTTGTTATATTTTCTTAGGTAAATGTTTATTGTGATAGGCTCCAGCACTCTTTTACAAGAGATTGGAATGTGGTTCCTTTCACACTTTAAACACTTATGTACTAAATCTGATCTACTATTCTAAAAACAGAGTGCTACTAGTTTGAGTTTTCAATCATCTTACAAGGTTATAGTTCACAAAAAATCTTTCAAAGTAACACACTAAAGCATACTAAAAATCGAATTCATTAAAACAGAGATCAAAGAAATGATTTGAGATTCAATACTCAATTAAACCTCTTACAAGGACTGTTCATTAATTTTGCAATCGAATTCTTCAAATTACTAATATGAATCACGAAATAACAATGATAAATAAAATCACAAGAACTTCTAATCAAAATCGATGAACTAAAAAGCATGAAAATGAAATAAAATACTAATCAGATCTGAATACTAAATCTAATAGAAATGTAAAGAAAGTGTACCAACTTCACATGGGGGCCCTTCCACGCTTTGAAGGCACACTTGGAAAACTTTAATTGATGAGAACGCTAACTCAAAAACACCATAAATGATGAAAATCTATCTCTGATTAAGATATGGGAATGAGTTACATTAAAAACAGAGTTCTGAAGCACGTATACAGTCTTAAGTCTTCTCTTACATTCAATATTATCACTAGCATCATTAGTCTATTACATGCTTCCATTCTCTTATTTATCAAAATTACAATCAAAAGAGGCTATTTTCGTTCCTCCTAATCCTAACTGATCTCCAAAACAGATCGAATTAGTTTAGATTTCCTAATCATAGGCAAAATATCAAGCTCATTCATTATGACTTCAGATTTTTCTACTAGTTTAGCTGGGTTTAACCAGCGTTGACCGGCTATTCAAGAGATTCAAATCTGATGTTGGATAGATTTTTCATCATGTGTGTACATCCTAGATCACGTTCTTGTCCTTCGTTTTGATCTAGCTACTATGCCACATGTCAGAACATAAACCATTTACAGGAAGTTATCACATCCTGTAATTTTCTTGAAATTTTTCAATTTTTAACACAAAAATTCCATAAATTAAATTTAATGTAAAATAACAATTATAATGCTACATTAATAAATTTCAATAAGATATAAGGGATTTATGGAAGAAAATGGTGGATAAATGATGGAATTTTTAGGAGAAAAATATAGCCATAAAATAATACCAACATTTCCTCCAAACTCAATGATTTAGCATGTCCTCATGCTAACCTGATGTGCTCCCTTTATGTTCTACTTCTGCTTCTGCATTTGCTGCTTGTAGAAATACATCTACATTCTTCTAGACTTGAAACTCATGCTTCATGTTCTTATATTTTTCTTTGAGAGCCTTTTTCTGTGTGTACCATTTTGTTGCCCATTTGCATATTTCAATTTGATCAATTTTAAGTTCTTTGACATTCCTATTCAATTTCTCATTTTTATGTCGAATTTTCTTGCTCTAAGCTCTTAAAATTTCATTTTCTTTATTTATGACTTTTTATAACATATTTGCTTCCATAAGTTCCTCTTTTAGCTCTTCAATTTGTTTCTCTAGCTTTCTCTGTTTCTTGTTTGTAGGTACTGGCTCTTTTCTTTCTCTTGTCACTTTCAGTCTCCATTTCTACTTCTTGCTCTGGCTGTGAATTAGCACTGCTTTCAATTTCCATTGGTGTATTTACATTTTTCTCTGGTTGATCATCTTGTATTTGATTTCTTTTTATTCTCCTTGATCTTCTTCTGTAAGTAGTGAACATTTTGTCTTTTGCAATTTTCTTGGCATCTTCTTGCCTCATTCTCCTTGTTTTCACACTACTACTGGGTTGAGCAATAGTTCTTGACTTAAATTCAGGGGTTTCCTCATCAACATCAACCATAAACTCTATGCTTCCTTGTTTCTCCTATTCATATTCTTTGGTTTTGATTTGATTGGCAATTAAAAATCCTTCCCATGTTATCCCTCTCTTCTGCAATTCAAAATAAATTATAATTTTAATCAAACCCAAATGATACAAGCTTCTATCTTCATTACCCTTTTTTTTCTGAATGGTCTTTGAAATTTTAGTCAAACTCTGTAAAAGAAAGTAGGGCAAACTGATAGTGCATTGACCCTTTAAGTGCAGCAATATTTTTATGTGATATAGGTATACTATGTTGTAACGCCCTTCACATGTGACAATTTTTTGAAGAATGTATACCATTTCATCCCATGGGTGGATTAACAAACTTCTAGGAACCCCCTTTTTCTAATTAATAGAAGAAACCCTTGACCTAGACATAAACTGAGTCCATGATTTTTCTCTAAATTTCTTTGTTTTGAAATACTTTTCCCCTTCTAGACTGATGTCTAATGACTAAGCTATTGTATCCTCTGAGATTCTGAAAGAGAAATTTCCTATCAAATCTTTTTCTCCATTAAATGAAAATGCAAACTGTTTTGTAACTTCTTCATTGTTTCCATTGAATTTCTCTAGAAAAGACAACCAGTGTTTTCCCCTCAAAATCTTAACACAGTCTTCATGGTATTTTGAACTATCAAATTTCTCAGGCTCTGCTTTATTTGTCATTTAAAAAAAAATCTCTGTTCTAACCCTTTTTTTTAATGCTCTGTAAAACAAAAAATTAACCAGGGTTTTTCAACTTATTACCTCTCTTCTCGCGTTCCGCCGAGCTAACCTGGCTAACTTCCTCAATTTTCTGAACTTAATTCTTCATATGTCTAAGTTTCTCTTAAAATTCTGGGCAGAATTCAAAATTCTGGATAATCTCGACTACTATATCTTCTCCCTTTTCAGCACCTATTATCTCGGCCTTCTTATTTTTAAAAACTCAGAATCCGAATCATTAACTGACTTTATGAACTTAGAGTTTTATAAAATGAAAACTCAACGGCTGACCTTGATTTTAATTGATGTCATAAGATGAAATTGCTATGATGATGGCGCAGACAATAGAGTTTTACTATCAGAGGCTGTGAGCTTGTTTCCAAAGAGTTTAAATCATAGATATAGAGAAACAATAGTGATTTGCAGAAGCATAATCACGGTAGCATAGTATGAAAATCGTGTTGGTGGTGGAATCATGGCAGATACATTCATAAGTGTACTTCTGGCAGTCGGAAATTGGAATGAACAAAATCAATTGAGGACAGGAGTTTTAACAGATGTCTTCCGATTGGGCGGGTCTTTACATTGGGCGTCTAATAAGGCTGCTACTTGTTGGTACTTTGTTGGCAGAGGTCAATTTGAAAGAATGATGAGTTTATGAAAAGGTTTTAAGGGCGTAGGTAGGAATAGGATAAGGTTTATAATGATTTTATGTGTGATATGGAAATAGAAATGAACATATATAAATAGGCAGAGTGGTAATGAAGTGAGCATATAGGAATATTATAAAGAATATGGGTATAAGGGTTATAAAAAGGCTATATGGTTATAAGGAATATGGGTTTTTTGAAATTGATAATAAGCAATCATAATTATTATTTTTAACACTAAAATAATCTAGGAATTTTAAATGCTAAAAACAAAAATTTTCAATACATTACTCTTGTTGGCTGATAAAATTCTGATTTTTCTTGTACAGGTGTGACTAATCTGCTTGTACAGGTGTGATTGATCTGCTTATCTGATCCTTATCTTCTAAAATAGTTCCCTTTGAAATTGAATATAACAGGTCCCTTAAAATCTGAAGAGCCATGTTTGTGAAGCTTCTTTTATCTTTGATGTTGATGTAGCCTTGATTAGAATTCTGATAGGCAACCTTTGAAAAATTGTTGAAGTAGCCTTGTGTACCTTTGATGTAGTCTTCGAACAGATCCCTCTGGTATTGATAGTATTGAAATAGCCTTTGAACAGGTCCCTCTGTATAATCATGTTGAAACAGGTCCCACTGCATATTTTGTTGCTTGAACAGGTCCCTTTATTGATTAGAACAAAGCAACTCTTTTATTGAAATACTGAATTACTGAAACAAATTCCTTGAAATTTGAAATTGAGGAGATGAGATAGGGAAAAACCACAGTTTCTTCTCCCCCACTGAGTCTTTGACTTGTCCTCAAGTCATTATTGAATTTGTGAAAAACAGGAAACAAATAGAACAATGAATTCTTACCAGCCAAATGATTGGTTTTCCAGTAAGAATTTGGGTTTAGTGTATGCCAAAGTCTGGTTTTCACATCTAAACCATTATTTTTTATTATATATATATATATTATTTTTTAATTTTTAGGAAATTGAAATTACTAAGTTAGAGATATCACAGCTGAAGGCTGTGATATCTCAACCTCCTTTTGTTGAGATACATTTCGAATAAAATCTTTTTTGCTGATGGGCTTATGATAGAGTTTCAACCTATGTCCATTCAAAATAAAGGTGTTTCCTTCTCCATCAATTGTAGTGAGTTTGACTGATCCATTTTCATATACTTGAACTATTTCATATGGGCCCATCCAATGTGTTGTGAACTTGGCTTTATGATCTCTGAATTTGGAGTAAAAGAGTAAAGCCCGGTCCCCTTCTTTAAACTCTTTCTTCTTTATGTTTGAATAATGCCATTGCTTCCTTTTTTTCTGCATTAGGATTTTTCTCTCCTCTGCTTGCTGCCTCATTTCATCTAACTGGTTCAATTGCATAATTCTCTCCTTTTGTGCTTCATTGAGATCAATGCCTAAATCTGCAGCCATTTTATAAGTATGTATATGGAATTCAAGAGGAAGCATTACCTCTTTTCCATACACCAGATGATATGGTGTAAATCCTGTAGTGTCTTTCCACGTGATTCTGTAAGCCCAGAGTGCATCCTTGAGCTTTTCCTCCCAACTCTTTCTGTTCATTGCTACTATTTTAGTGATAATTCCTTCCAAAGTTTTATTTGTAGATTCCACTTGGCCATTGGCCTGTGGATGGTAAGGTGTACTTTTCCTGTGTTTGATTTTATATTTTTCTGTGATATCTTGAACCAGCCTTGAAGTAAACTGAGTACCTTGATCTATTACTATCTCTCTAGGTACTCCATATCTTACAAAAATTTCTTCAAAAAGGAAGTTTACCACTGTTTTTTCAGTTTCCCGGACAAGTTCTTTTGCTTTAACCCATTTTGTCACATAGTCAGTACATACTAAGATGTACTTTTTTCCCTTTGAAGGTGGATTGATGGGTCCTACAAAATCTAGAGCCCATTTTTCAAATGGCTCTAAATGTACTTGGGGCTGAAGTGGCATTTCATCTGAAGCTGTGGGTCTACCCATTCTTTGACAACTATCACAACTTTTCACATACTTCTTGGAATCCTTAAAAATTGATGGGCAATAGTAGCCAAGACTAAGGATCTTGAATGTTGTCCTTTTTGCTGCAAAATGCCCACCATAAGGTTCATCATGGAAATATTTTAAAATATCAATTATTTCATCATTTCTTACACATCTTCTAATAATCATATCATAACCAGTGTAAAATAAATCTCCATTAACCCATGAATATCTAGCGCTTTGTTTGATGAGTCTCCTCTTCTCCTTTGTAGTAAAATATGGTGGTGTCTTTCCCGTGGACAAATAATTAGCTAAGTCAGCATACCATGGATCCACTAATGAAATTGCAAAGAAGTTTTCATCTGGAAAATAATCTTCAATTGGAACAACCTCACCTGAATTCTGGAGTCTAGAAAGAAAATCTACCACCTGGTTCTCTTTACCTGGTCTATCTAACACTGTAATATTAAATTCCTGTAGTAATAACAACCATCTGGTAACTCTGCCATTAGTGATTGGTTTTCTCATTAGATACTTAATGGAAGAGTGGTCAGTATGTACAAAAACCTCATAACTAGTTATATAATGTCGAAATTTATTCACAGCATGTATGATTGCAAGCATTTCTTTTTCAGTGACTGTGTAGTTTAATTCTGCAGGTGTTAGATTTTTACTAATAAAATAGATGGCATAATTCAAAGACTCTTCTTTTTGGCCTAATGAGGCACCTACTACAGTATCAGATGCATCTGTAAATATGTGAAAGGGTAGGGTCCAATTAGGTCCTTTTAAGACTGGTGTGGTTGATAACTTTTCTTTGAGTGTTTCAAAAGCTTTCTGACAATTTTCATTCCAGTTGAAAGGTGTATCTTTTACTAGAAACTTAAACAGAGGTAAAACTATTTTACTAAAATGTTCAATAAACCTTCTATAATAGCTTGCATACCCAAGAAAGCTTCTTACCTCTTTTTGAGTCTTTAGAATTGGCAAATTGACAATGATTTGGATTTTTGATGGATCTACTTTAATGCCTTCAGAAGAAATATAATGACCCAATACTACCCCTTCATTTAGCATCATAAAACACTTTTCATTGCTCAGGGAGAGATTAGCTTCAATACATCTCTTCAAAAATTTCTCAATATTTTCTAATGAATGCTCAAATGAATTACCATACACTAAAAATCATCCATATAAACTTGAACACACTCATGAACTAAATCAACAAAAATAGCTAATAAAGCTCTCTGAAATGTAGCTGGAGCATTACAAAGTCCAAATGGTAAAAAATTATAGGCATAAGTTCCCTAGGGACAAGTAAAATTGGTTTTGTCCTAGTCCTCTAAGGCTATCCTAATCTGGTTATAGCCACTGAAACCATCAAGAAAAGAAAATGATGATTTCCCAGCTAATGTGTCCAAAACTTGGTCAATAAATGGTAGTGGGAAATAATATTTGAGGGTTGCTTTGTTCAATTGTCTGTAGTAAACACAAATCCTCCACTTACCATTTTTCTTGGGCACTACTACCAATGGAGATACCCACTGACTATCAGAGATGGGATAAATAAAATTGACTTTCAATAGTTTTTGTAACTCATCTCTAACAATATCCTGAAGGATGGGATTCATTCTTCTCTATGGTTGCCTCACTAGTTTTATATTACTATCTATGTAAATATGGTGAGTGCATGTTTTAGGATGGATTCCCTGCATATCGGTGTAGTCCCAAGCAAATGCTTTCTGATATTTTCTCAATAATTGAATCAATTTTTCTTCCTGGGATAAGTCTAGGTGAGTGCTAATATTCAATGTTTTTCTTGGACTAATCTCTATGGTCTTACTCTGTGTGTTTGTGATAGATTGAATGGGATTTTTTTTTTCAAATAATGTTTGCAAAGAATGAATGGTACATGTTTCTTGAAAACTTTGTGCTAAAAGTTGATTTGCAGCATTGTATTGTTCATTTCTTAATTATTCAGAAATATCAGGTTGAGAAAGGAACAATTCTACCAAATCATCATTATTATGTTCTTGAAAATAATAGATTTGATTGATGCTGAAAACAGATTGAAATTCTTCTTTATCATTGTATTTGTCATCGAGCCATAAGTTGTTTGTTATTGCTGGTGATTGTGCTGATGGGTACAGAGTGAGTTGTTTTCTTTCAGTTCCTCGTGAAATAATCATATTACATGATCTACACCCTATGAATGCATCAACAGTTGCTAACCATGGTCTACCGAGGATGATAGGGTGTCCTCCTAAATTAGATTTTGGCTGAAGAACTAAAAAGTCAACTGGATACTCCCAAGAGCCCAGTGAAACAATTATGTCCTCCAAAATCCCTTCAGGAATCACTTTAGACCTATCAGCTAGTTCTAAGACAATTGGTGTGTATTGCAAGTTTGTGAGCTGCAGTGTTTTCATTGTTTGAAGGGTCATCACATTTATTGCAGTTCCAAGGTCAATTAAAGTGTTTGGAATAGGTATGTTGTTAATGATTGTAGTGACTTTGGGAATACCAGGATCAACATACTTTTCCATTGAAATGGTGTTTGTCATAAGGCCAACTAGATGTCCAATAACATGAATAGTTTGTGGGTCAAGTCTTTTCTTTGTAGGCTTCTTCAGACATAATTCTTTGATTGCTTTAGTATATATCGGAATGTCTTTTATGGCTTGAAGTAGTGGAATTTTTATATAGACATTCTTTAGCTCATCTAAAACATCAAACTGTGGTAAAGACATGCGAAGTTTTGTTTGGATCAATCTTTCTGGAAAAGAAGGTGGATGCATTGGTTGCATTTGTTTATTTTGGATGTCATCATTTTGTTTCTTTTGAGTTGGAGTTTCATCTTCATTCTCTTTGTTTTCTTTTTGTTTTTCAGCTACTGGAGGTTCTTTTTGATGTATCCTACCAGACCTAAGCTCGATATTTTGTAAAGGTAGAGTGGGATATGATGGTCCCTCATCTACACTGTAAGCTGGTCTATCTGCTCTATTATTTAGATTGGGTATAGGTTGAGCAGGAATCTGAGTAGGTCTAGGAGGCTGGTTAGATGGAAGTTGTAATTGAGATGGATTTATTGGTGGAGGAGCAGGCAATGTTTGTTGAGTATTTTGAGGTTGATGGACAACTTGCTGTTGAGGATATTGTTAATATGTTTGAGGATACTGCTGATATGGATGAGGATATTGTTGATATGGCTGAGGATATTTTTGGTGTGATTGAGGATATGGTTGGTATGGTTGAGAGTATTGCTGAAATGGTTTCCATTGTTGCTGTGGGTAAGTTTGGTGTTGCCATGGCATGGGAACATTCCAAGAATTTTGAACATACATCTGATCTTGTGCAGAAAATTGCAATTTTTTTTTTGGAAACATACCTGGAGGTGGAGGTCTTGGTTGCCATGGTCTCTTAGCGCCCATGAAATATACATTCTCCATATCTGCGTTGGCTTCCAAATTACAATTTTGCAAAATCTTGATTTTAGAGCAATGAAATATATCATGATTTTCAGTGCAAAAGGCACAGACTTGAATATTTTGAACATTTTCTAAAGGGCAATCTTTCAAAGCATGTTTCTTCCGGAACTTTGGGCAAAAAACAACCATTAATTGATCTTCCTCTTCCTGTCTTTTCTTTGCTTTCAAAGTGTCAATTTGGTTTCCTAAGGTACTTAATAGGTTTGTTTTGAATTCTTCTAATAAGTTTCCTATTTTAGCCCTTGTGACACTAGCTGAAGCAGATTTAGTGGCTTTGGATGATATGGTTCTTTTTCCATTTCTAGCTTTGCTCCTAGAATATTTTTCACATAAATCAGCAATCTCATCGAAAGGTAAGGTGGAAATATCACCTTTTCCCATCAAATTAAGATCATCTAAGTATTCCTCCCGAATTCCCTTCAAAAATATTGTTCGGATCAGATCAGGAGACATGGTTCTGTGTTTTGATTTTTGTAGATTGTAAACAAATCGTTCCAAATATTCCTCTAAGCTCTCATCCTCTTGTTGATTCATTCTAAAGATATCATCTTTAGAATCTCTTGATCTACAATAAGGTTGGTATTTCTTTAAGAATATTTTTCTCATGCCATCCCAATCAGTTATTGCATGTTCACCAAGTCCCATGAACCACCTTAATGCTGATGCTTTTAGTGTTGCTGGGAAGAGTCTAAGCCTATGGGCATCATCTGTGTAACCATATGTTCGGCATACTATGTAAAATTCAAACAATAATGAATCTGGATCTTTTGAAGCCATGCCATAAAATTTTGGTAGCACAGATGGAGGTATGTTTTTCATTTTTATTTTCTCATCATTGTTTTCTCGTGGTTCTTGAATAGGAAATTTAAAGGTTGACTCTTCCTCTTCTCTTCAATCTTGATCTTGCCTTTGTTTTAGTTCATCCTCTCTTTTTCTTCTTCTTTCCTCTTGTTGTCTCTCATATTCTCTAAGTTGTTTAGGAGTGGGTCCTCTTGCTGATCCTCCTCCTTCCTCAATCATTTTGATAGGTTCTTCTATTGATTTAATTTCTTGTTCAATGTCACTTGTTTCAAAGAAAGGTTGTTCTGGTGATTTTTCTCTTTCTTGAGATTTTTCGAAATCAGTAGGTTCAAGGAGAGATTGTTGAATTGTTTTTCTACTTTCTCTTGTTATAGAGGATTCGGGGAGATGTTTCTTCTTTGCTTCGCATGCCAATAAAATTTGTCTCTCAATGAGTGTGAGTCTCTGCCCTGATTTTTGTTTGTCCTCTAATTCTTGTACAGTGACTTTCCCGACTGGAGTTGTGTGTTCAATCCTCTCTAAAGGGTCTGATCCTAGTGGTGGATTAGTTCTTGGATGGGGGGTTTTTATGAATCTACCTTTATCATCTCTAGGTCTAGACATAAGTAACCATGACTTCTAAAATGTCGAATTAAAATTAAATCTGCGTTTTTTTATTGTTTTTGTTTGTTTGTTTTTTTATTGTTTTTGTTTATTTTTGTTTATAAAAATCCTCTAGTTGTGCCTCCCTGGCAACAACGCCAAAATGTATAGACCAATCTAGGGTTCTAGATTAGGTTCAATTTATTGTCAACCAAGGTAGGTAATCTTAGAGGCACGTGTCTAATGTTTATAGACCTAAAATGATCTGTTCTATTTGCTTAGGTAAATGTTTATTGTGATAGGCTCCAACAGTCTTTTACAAGAGATTGGAATGTGGTTCCTTTCACACTTTAAACACTTATGTACTAAATCTGATCTACTATTCTAAAAATAGAGTGCTACTAGTCTGATTTTTCAATCCTCTTACAAGGTTATAGTTCACAAAAACTCTTTCAAAGTAAGACACTAAAGCATACTAAAAATTGAATTCATTAAAAAAGAGATCACAGAAATGATTTGAGATTCAATACTCAATTAAACCTCTTACAAGGACTGTTCATTAATTTTGCAATCGAATTCTTCAAATTACTACTATGAATCATGAAATAACAATGATAAATAAAATCACAAGCACTTCTAATCAAAATCAATGAACTAAAGAGCATGAAAATGAAATAAAATACTAATCATATATAAATACTAAATCTAATAGAAATGTAAAGAAAGTGTACCAACTTCACATGGGGGCCCTTCCACGCTTTGAAGGCACACTTGGAAAACTTCAATTGATGAGAACACTAACTCAAAAACACCATAAATGATGAAATTATGTCTCTGATTAAGATCTGGGAATGAGTTACATTAAAAATAGAGTTCTGAAGCACGTATACAGTCTTAAGTCTCCTCTTACATTCAATATTATCACTAGCATCATTAGTCTATTACATGCTTCCATTCTCTTATTTATCAAAATTACAATCAAAAGAGGCTATTTTCATTCCTCCTAATCCTAACTGATCTCCAAAACAGATCGAATTAGTTTAGAGTTCCTAATCATAGGCAAAATATCAAGCTCATTCATTATGACTTCAGATTTTTCTATTAGATTAGCTGAGTTTGACCAGCATTGACCGGTTATTCAGGAGCTTCAAATCTGATGCTGGATAGATTTTTCATCATGTGTGTACATCCTAGATCACGTCCTTGTCCTTCTTTTTGATCTACCTGTTATGCCACATGTCAGAACATAAACCATTTACAGGAAGTTATCACATCCTGTAATTTTCTTGAAAATTTTCAATTTTTAACACAAAAATTCCATAAATTAAATTTAATGTAAAATAAAAATTATAATGCTACATTAATCAATTTCAATAAGCTATAAGGGATTTATGGAAGAAAATGGTGGATAAATGATGGAATTTTTAGGAGAAAAATATAGCCATAAAATAATACCTGGGAGCCAACTTGGCATAAGAGGTCCACCACAAGGTACTCCTCTTGGGTTTGATCCTCACATACACATGGTCTCCTACTTCGAATTCCTGATAAGATCTCTTCTTATCTGTATATATATTCTGTTGATCTTGTGCAACCTTCAAATTTTGTCTTATCTTCTTTACTTCTAATTTCATTTCTGCCAACATTTCTGGTCCCAACATTATTTTTGTTTCGGGGCTACTCCAATTTACGGGTGTGCGACACTGCCTCCCATACAAGGCCTCAAAAGGACTCATCTTAAGGGACTCCTGATAACCATTGTTGTAAGAAAATTCAACAAGATGCAAATAGTCATCCCATTTGGTTAGCTGTTGCATCACATACATGCACAACATGTTTTCCAACACTTGGTTTACTCGCTCTGTTTGACTGTCTGTCTGGGGATGATAAGTTGTACTAAAGTTTATTTGGGTCCCCATACCTGTAAACAGGGTCTTCTAAAATGTTGACGTAAACTTAACATCTCTGTCTGAGATAACCGTCTTTAGAATACCATGCAGCCTAAAACTTTCTGTCATGAAAATGTCTGCTATCTGTACAGTCTTGTAAGTAGATTTCACAGGTATAAAATGTGTAGATTTACTAAATCTGGAAACTACCACCATGATGGAGTCATTGTGCTTATTTGACTGTAGTAAACCTGTAATGAAGTCCAGGGATATGACATCCCACTTCCATTCAGGTGCCGGTATGGGCTACAAAAATCCTGCAGGATTTCGATGCTTCACCTTAACCTGCTGACACTCCAAACATTTATTTACATATTCAACAATATTTTTATGCATACTAGGCCAAAAATATACTTTTCTAGTAGCTGTTAACATTTTTTGGTATCCTGGGTGATCCACATAATTGCTATGATTGTATTCATTCATGATCATCTCCTTTTTTTCTACTTGGTTTAGTACATACACCTTTCCTCTAAAGGTTAGCATCTGATCATTATTTACTCCATACTCAGAAGTACTTCCTTGCCTTCTGGTCTCTTCCATTTGCTACCATAGGAATTGGTATTCCAGATCTTTTTGTGCTTCTTCTTTTACTTGATCTAAGAATTTACTTTCAAGCTGATTGTAATAAAGCTCATAAACACAATGCAGCTTCCTACTTAAAGCATCAGCCACCCGGTTTTCCTTACCATTCATGTGTTGGATGTCCATATCAAACTCACTTAGAAACGCATTCCAAATTGCATGTCTGGAGTTTAAATCAACTTGCTTGAAATAACTAGTCAAGCTGCTATGATCTGTTTTTAGCACAAGATTTTTACCCAGCAAGTAGTGTCTCCATACCGTAGCGCATGTACTACTGCTGTCAATTCCAGATCATATGTTGAGTACCTTTGTTCATGTTCTTTTAACTTTCTTGACTCATAGGCCACTACTTTGCCTTCTTGTGATAAAACTGCCCTAACACCCTCTTTGCTTGCATCTATACAAACTTAAAATTCTTTGTTGGGGTCAGTTACCCTCAACACTGGTGTAGTGGTCAAAATAAGTTTCATCTTTTCAAAGATGTTCTAACATTCAACAGTCCACTTGAAAACTTTTCCTTTTCCCTGCAAAGAGGTAATGGGAAAAGAAATTCTGGAAAATCCCTCAATAAATCTCCGATAATACCCAGCTAATCCCATAAAGGATCGAATTTCTGTGACATTCTGGGGTACTCGCCATTCCATGATAGTCTTGATTTTATCTGGATAAACAACAATCCATTCTACTGAAATGACATGGCCTAAATACTGAAATTTTGTTTTAAAGAAATCATATTTGTTGAACTTAGCGTACAGCTGGTGTTTTCTTAGCATTTCTAGCACAATTCTTAAATGCTCCTTATGTTCTTCCTGGCTTTTAGAATATATTAAAATGTCATCTATGAACATAAGTACAAAATTATCCAGGAAAGGACGTAATATACCATGCATTAACCTCAGAAAGGTTGCTAGTGCATCTGTTAACCCGAAGGGTAGCACTAGAAATTCATAATGCCCATACCTAGTGCGGAATGTAGTCTTGCAAATGACTTTATCCTTGATTCGGATATGGTGATATCCAGATCTTAAATCTATCTTTGAAAATACTGTGGCCCCCTTTACTTGATCAAACAGATCGTCAATCCTGGGTAAAGGATATTTATTCTTGACTGTTAACTTGTTAAGCCATCTATAGTCCATGCACATTTGCATGGTTCCATCCTTCTTCTTCACGAACAACACTGGTGCTCCCCAAGGGGACACACTTGGACGAATGTGACCTTTGTCCAGCAGTTCATGTAACTGCATTTTTAATTCAGTTAATTCTGGAACACTCATTATGTAAGGAGCCCATGACACAGGAGATGCTCTTGGCATTAATTCTATGGTGAAATCAATATCTCGCCTTGGTGGTATTCCAGGAATATCTTATGGAAAAACATCCATAAAACCTTGTACCACTGGTATGTTTTCTGTCATAGGTGCTTTTTCCTTGGAATTAGCATATCCTTCCTGAATAGCATATATCTGGCATCCCTTCCTTATACATTTATTCATTTGGGATGCTGTAATTGGATGTAGCTAAAGTGGCTTCTTGATTCCATGAATCTCCCTACGTGTTCCATCTTACATTATGTAATGAATGATATTTTTTTTGTAGTCCACTAAGGTCCAATGTTTTTCTAGCCAATCCATGCCCAAAAAAACATCATAGGACCCTAATGGCAGTATGTTCAAGTCCACATTCAACTGTTTTTCTACAATTTCTAATGTACAATTTGGAATCTTGGCAGTTAATTTTCTTTTTTCTCCTATGGCTAGTTGTACCAACCATGAATTTTTGAATTTATGTTCTTTCAATTTACAAATTTCCACTATTTTGGGACTAACATAACTTAGAATTGCTCCTGGGTCTACCAAAATAGAAATAGATTGAGATAGTAATTTACCTTCCAACTCAATCATTGTTGGCAGATAATCAGCCTGTCGATCCTCCAACGTCGCGTTGATACGAGGAACATTTCGCGCCACATCACCTACTGTAGAAGCTTCCTGCAGATTTTCCACTGTGTCATTTCTTGCTCGTTGTGGGAAATTTTTATAATAGTGTGCCTCACCACACCCCCAACATTTTAGAGGTGGCTTGGTCACCTGTCCTTACTCAAGTTTGCTGGATGCCTCTATAAGCTTCTCTTTTGCTGGCCATTGAGTTCTTTGATGATTTCTGCCAAATTGTTTACTGATAGAACTTTGTGCAGAATTATTAAAATTATTTCTTTTGGCGCCTTTTAATTTTGAGCTACTTTTCTATCCTTTCCTTGGCTGCCAAATTTTTCCAACCTCCCCTTTAGCCCTGGACTGCTGATAGCACATTCGTGCCTTACAAATGGCTTCGTCCATGGTTCTAAGATTTACAAATTCAATTCACTCTTTCATATGTGTTGGCAGGCTGCTCAAAAATATCTGCACTTTAGCCTTTTCCTCTCGAAGGTATGGAACATATCGTAACAGGGAGGTGAACTTGGTGATATACTCATCCATATTCATCTATCCCAGCTTCAAGTCATGAAATTATTTAGCTTTCTCATCATAGAAATGTTATGTTAAATACTTGTCTTTAAAGTATTGCTAGAATAATTCCCAGGTAACATCTGGTTCCTCAATACTGCGAACATTCTTGACTTCATCGCACCACAGAGTGCCTTTCTCCCTTAAATGATATATGGCCAATCTGGCCTTCAGGTTGCTGTTGTATTCATACACTTGAAAATACTTGTTCATGTTTATTAACCATGCCTCTGCCACTTCCTTAGCTTCACCATAAAATGTTCGTGGTTTTATTTTTAGAAACTCCCCTTGAAGCTCTACTTTTTGCTTCTTAACTTCTTGTTAATCCGTCAAATCGCCAGATTCTTCTTCATTGAGTTTTTATTCTTGTTGCTTCGTTGTGATGGGATTATTTCCACTCTGTCAGTGGTGTTGTCTCTTGTTTTATGTTCATCACCTTCTTGCATGCCCCTGTTAGCACTGGGGTGTTCCATTTCTTGGTTTTTCTTGTCTGACAGGCTCTTAAGTATAATTTCTTGCTTTTGCATTAATCTTTCATTATTGCTTCGAACTCACACCATATCTTCTTGCAGTTCATGTACTATATTCAACAGTATGTTGGTTTGGTGCTACTGTTCTTCCAGCAGTCTACTCGTTTATTGGTGCTGATTGATACTTAGCTGAACCCACATCTCAAGGTTCACAACTGGTTGTGTTTGGGGTTCCCCGGTGTCCTTGGGTGGTTGTTTCATTATTCCCCTCCCCATGATATTTCCTTCTATACTTCTATGATGTGCATCATTATACACACAACGTAAATTGTTAGTTTACCCTTTGGGTCCCAGCGTAGGAACGCTGCTCTGATACCACTTGTAATGTACATCCAATTTTTTTTTTTGTTGCTTTCTACCCTACAAGTAAATATTAATCTTATCACATCTTTATTATGCAATTCGCAACATTTGATTATCAGTCTTATAATACAACTATTTGTCTGTGTTATAACTTTAATGTAAAATCTAACCATTAATACATCCAAAGTTATATCATTTCCTATTCACAGAATGCCTTGCTATGACGTACTATATCATTTCATTTTAATGTGTTATGGATCAGATTATAGTTTATATACACCATCGAAAATTTCACTATTTTAGTATGGTTATATTTATTGTTTGCCAATACATAAAGTAGCACATGTCTCATCGTTTCGATAGAGGCGTAGCTAGCTCGGACTGGCTATTAACTATAGTGATACTGGAAATTAAAGATAAAGGACAGATGTGTGATTTACCACAAATGTATGCAGATTTCATTGGTTTTCGTTTAAGATATTCACCGTCGATTCTTGTGAGATCGAGGGCTCACAATTCCGACGGGAACACATTCTTGGATACTCCGCGACCCTAGTATTCTTCCTTTTGCCACCGGTTTTTTAAGTATTTTTTCCTTCAGCTCCGAGAGTTTGATTTCACTTTGTCTTCGGGACTGGTTCTCTTGCTTTGCGAGTTTTTTTCCATCGCATTTCTGAGGTGCAGTCTTCATGGTTTTTGCAACAGAATGGTTAAAAGGTGTTGTTGCCTTCTGTGATGCATTTGCTAGATAACGTGACCTCTGTTCACCATGGAAGCTACCATAGAACCGAATTTTAAGCTCCTTCATACACACAGTAAAGGTAAAACCTACTCTCTTACATTTATATAAATTCTCTGCAATGCAAATCCATAATTTTGGGGTTAAATGCCATAGCCATTTCTCTGCATTTTTTTAGTCGTTTCCCTTGCTTGCCTCTCAATGTTTTCTATTCAAAGATATGTGGTTCGATCAGCAGTTTGCAGAGGTGAAATTATATCCATAGGTAAATCCTCTTTGTAGCTCATTCCCTTTATCGTTATTTTGTTTGAAAATGTGTTTTATTTTTTTTAATGTCACAATCCTCTTCTCACAATTCATTTTTCCTTAGTTTTGTGTTGCAGGTTGGCACCTTCTCCGAACAACAACTTCTTTTATTCAGTCTTTCAATTAATTCTTTGGAACATTGAGTCACCATCACTTTGTGCTTACGACTATTATGCCTATTCCAGGTACCTCTAATGCTTGTATTCAGACATCAGGGTTTTATTTTCCTCTGGAGAACAACTAGACTTAATGGGGTTCAAGAAATTCCCAAAATTTAAGCTTGCTTAGGAAGATGTCTGTCGGTTCAGTTTTTATTTCATTCTTTTGCCTATCAATAAAGTTAAGAATACATTCGGGCAGAAATTCCCGAAAGAATTTGATTATCTTCAACACATTTTCGAGTTTTTCCTTCGTAAAGTTCTCTATGCGTTGTTATAAATATTCACTGAAGGGACTATTTCTGGGGTTTAACCCTTGTTTAGCTTGTAATTTTCAGAATACAAAAGATGATACGAAGTTTTACTTTTGAAGCAGTTTAACTGTTTTTGTTTGAACTGGGTTTGTAATATTTTTAATATAGTGGCTTGCATGATACTATTTTAATAATACGAAGAGCCTATATTTTCATATGGCCGAATTATTCCAGTTCTATTTCTCTGTTTTGGTTTGCATTTTCCGAGTAATGTATCAACATGCACAGACAATATTTTCACAGTTTTACTTAGTGTAGGCTATTTACTGTCTCTTCAATGAATATAATAATCTCCAGTTATTGTTCTTCATTTACTTAAGTTTTCAAATATTTCTTCTCAATTTCTTTTTATTTATAGTGAATTTAACGGCGTCCGGACCACCTATGGATCTGTTCACGTATAGATATATACATAAGGCAATGAGTACTGGACTGGGGTTTTATCCCCGTGCCTAGAACTACAAGCTCTCTCTTTCTCTCTATGCACTAAATGTTTAGTTAGTTTTCATTTCTGTAATATTCTAATTGTTTCTTTTCCTAGCATTAGTCTATTTCTTCCAGGTTCTGATTTTTACTTCGGGAATTTTACTCACTGTAATATTCAAGTAAATTATAGATAATACTAGTTCTCTTATTTTAACAAGATAAATGTACTCTGAGTGCTTCCATAGTCCTACCGAAAATAATCACAGAGTTATAGAATTTACTGCAAAATAAATGTATACAGAGTACTTCTATATCCCTACAGAAAATAATCAGGGTTTTATAGAATTTACCAAGAAATAAATGTATAAAGTGTACTTCCATAACCTACAGAAATACTTACGGAGTTTACCAAATTTTAATGAGCAGTTCATATTTAATAGCTTGACACTGTATCATTATAAAGAAATGTTCAACTCATGAACAATTTACTTCCAAGAGTCTAAACAACAACTGATTGAACATATTTAACTTAGAAATAACCTTTCTGTCTAATTTAAATTCTAAAATCGTAATCACTTATCGGTAACAATTGTGTCAGGATGTGGTGTCCACCCAACCTTAAAGAGAGGTGATTACATCCTCCTCTTTCCCCCATGCTCCACCTGAAGAGGTATAGGTTGACAGTAGATTTTTTGATGTGACCTCAAGACTCCAAGTCCAGTCAGTGCTAGAAAACTTCAGGATTTTCTAAGTGTTTTTCCACTAGTCTCTACTAGCTTAGGAAATTCTCACTCTTTCCTTAGCTGATGAACATAACGCCTACTCCTCACAGGGATAAGTCTCTTATCCTCAGAGGAGAATTTAACTGTTCAAAATGTCCAACCACCTTTCAGTTCTTGGAAACATTTACCAGCAACCTTTTAACTTTTACTTTCCATAAATAATTTTTATTATTCACAATTTAAAAAGGAAAATAACTTTTCTAGCAAAATATTAATTGTCTCAGTCTTTTTCCTTAACAAATGATAAAATTCATTTAACTAGTTAATCAACTAGTTAACAGCAAATGCAACTGTCACAAAGTTAAATTGCAATGAAAGCACTTTGGAACCCATGAAGCTACATGGGAGATGGATGATTAGATGCAGACATTATATCCTTCATTATTTTATGGTTTATTAAAACGAGCTTAGGTGTCTATATATATGTCATTATAAATACTACATCGAGTTGTGTTTATAAAGTTCTAATAAACAACATGTTTTTCATGTTTTCAGTAGTTTTGTTTTGTCATAAGTGTCATGAGAACACCGAGGAAAGTATCCCTTCAAGGGGGAGGGGTTTATAACAACCCCGGGTTCAGTTTCCATGTAAATAAAAGGATATTATAAAAACAAAAATAAAACCAAGGTCATAAGACAAGTATTCCAAGTTGAATGAAGGGGAAAAAATTACATTGGGATCCACTTGTGGTTAATTATTCATGATTGGCTATGGAAATTGGCAATGGAATTGGAAAAAGATAAAAATAAATAAAAGGAAGATTATTTATTAGAAAATAGGAAGGAACATGTGGCAAGGATGCAAAAGAAATAAGGAAAATGAAATAAATTCCATGTAAGGAAAAATGAAAAATATGTAAGGGAAAATTAATGAAAAAGGAAAAGAGAAGAAAAATAAATGGGAGAAAAATTTGGGTAGAATAAAGAGATAACACTACAACAAGAATAGATGAGAAGAGCACTTGGACACAAGCAGGAGACAAGTTCAACTAGGAAAACCATGATGTAGTGGGTTCCTTGCTTGGTTGAACTTTATATTGCTGGTAGATTTTCGATCTTGTTGAGGTGGAATCAGGAAAATACCAAGGGTTGAGAGTGGATATGGTTTTCTTCAGGAAAATCTTGACAGGTGGGTGGAGATAAGAAAATTCCTCTGGGTATGGTGAAGAAATTCTAAGGAATCCAAGCTTGAATTGGTTTGGTGATTTCTAGACCAGTTTAGGTGAAATCAATGTGGCTTGAGGGTCGAGGTGGTTTTTATCTAGATTCCTTATTTGGTTATGTTTTTGTTTCTCCCTCGTGATCCCATATTCCTGCTTGGAATATGGCATGGGGGTGATTGGCTGAAAGAAATATTCGGTTCAACCAAATCTATGGTTGGGTGGTACATGGAAATTCCTGACTTGAGTGACACTATGCATATGTTATTATGTTTTATTCTTTAATGAGATCAATGAGCATGCATTTTGGTTTAATGTGTGATCATATGAATGGTTTGTCATGGCTTTATTCTAGTTAAATGCTAGTTACATGTATGATATATCTCTTATGATATGACATGCTCTTGTTATTTATATTGCTCATGGTTTGAAAAGTTATTGAATAGTTTATATGTATGTATGGGATAACTTGTGTTTATGAAACTAGTATGAGAGGGAAGTGGGCCTTCTTGATGATCCTTTGATGCACATAATGAAATATTAAACAAACTTAGAGTATTCAAACCTACAGGCACCTTGGTCACAAAGTGTTTGAAAATATGATTCACATGTGTTGGTCAAGTTTGAGAAAAACAAAGCTTGGAAATAGAGCACGAGGAATTAGGAAGCTTGTGGGGAATTTTTTGGGTAGTTGGCCTGTACGCTAGCCCTAAAAACTTGGAGCAAAGTCTATGGCCGCATTTTCTTAACAAGAAATTTTCAGCCACAAATGCATAGAGGTTGGGTTGTGCGTGTGGATGGAGCCCTCTGGTTGCACTAATTGGTATTCATGTGTGTGGCTGGGCTATGAGCTAGGTCAAAATGTGGTTCCAACTCGGGGAAAAGGTCACTAGTGGTAATGGTTTGATATCTGGGTGATCATGTGTCTTTGATTGTTGCAGTAAGTTTGGGAATGTGGACCCCATTTCCATAATTTAATCTTGGAATTTGGTCATGAATAGTAACTCTCAACTCATGGTTACCTTGGTAAGATTGTAAAAGTGGGTAAATATGGGGTGGGGGCGTTAAAATAACACACTTCCCATGCCAACCTTTAAGAGATTTTCCTTCATTGCTTTGTCAGTAGTTCTAGTAAGAGATAATATCATTGTCTTTCATGCGGCTTAGGGAATATCTTATAAATTTGAATTACTACTTATTGATTATTGGCTTGGAAAATATAACACTTGTGCACTATACTAATGGAACTTGCATGTATCTTCTTGGTGTACTGGTAGCAGTGGCAGGAGGATTGGGTGTGGCCTGAAACTCATGACTAGACATAGAAGTGACCAAAATATTATTTTTTCTGATTGTGTTGTAATAAATAATAGCAATGTCGTTATGGTTTCGATATAAAGCCTCTAGATCCTTTCAAAATTGATGGGATCAGAGACACAACATCATCATACCAATTTATAACTAATAAAAAATGTGCAACAATGCACACGCTGATTTGAACATAGCTCTCTTGCAATGCAAATAATCTGACATACTTTAGCTACTTCAATGATAAAAACATGAGAGTCACACAAACTTCCAAGAGGATCTAAGCTCAATTCTTCAAGTTACATGGATTCTGTTAGCACTCCACTGGATCTCCGAAGGCTGAGAAGGAGACCAGCAAAGGTAACCACATACAACTTTGACCTAGTAGCTAGCCTTACTAGGTTGAGAGGGCTCTCTCAATGAGATTCACAACCAAATTAAATGGATCATGGAGATTTTAGGCTAGATATGCAGATTAGGGTTTGGTTTATTTGGATTTTTGTGCTGGATTAAAATGGACCTTTAGATCTAGGTCAACTCTGGTAAGGTCACAAGAGAAAAAATTGCAGGGGAATAAAGGGGAAAGGTAGGCAAGATTGAGGGACCCTTTAGTTTGTATGGTTATGGTGTAGGATGAAAAGAGAGATCAAGAACAAGCATATAAGTATGAATTCATTCCTTAAGAAGAAAATAAACACAACATCATCATCTCATCAAAACAGGGCATGTATTTCCCATAAATCCTGCTTAAAAACTATAAAGACAATGAGTGAAAGTAGTAGATATGTAATGGAAAGAGAAATAATTCAATGGAGTGACTTATAAAAGAGAAACATATCCATACAATCTCACCACATGAATCCCTAAATTTAAGTAGCAACTTTTCTTTGTATTCACTGTATTACTTTATCAAACTGAAATACACTAGATATAATTTTTGGGATTCAACTGCACTAATTTAGTCATTCATCTATGACCATTTCCATGAGAGGTAGTTGTAACTGACTAATTTCTCATGATTTTTGAATAGTCCACTTAGCACTCATTGCATCGGGTGATGCTCACGTGGGTAAAGAAGTGGGATTGAGCTGCAGGAGTTCTCGGGATGGGTGACCTTCCCCGAGACGTTTTGATCTTTCCAGTAAGCCCCGTGTTTCTCAATTGCTGTGCTATGTGATCATTTCACTATTTCAATCCTCCACTTCTTCACCCCCCGTGAGCATCACCCGATGCAAGCAGTGCCAGTGACTAATTCAACATCATGAGAAATTAGTCAGTTACGACTACCTCTCATGGAAATGGTCATAGATGAATGACTAAATTAACGCATTTGAATCCCAAAAATGATATCTAATATAATGCACTGCGGAAACCCCTCATACTTAAAATACTAAGAGTAAAGGGAGCTCTTATTGAATGGTTCATGAGGCACAATCGTTGCTAAGGTTTTGCAAATGGGGTAGCAAGCTAAGTGGGCTTGATTGTGGGGAAAACTCCACAGTTAAGCGCGCTTGAGCCAGAGGAGTTCTGGGATGGGTGACCTCCCGGGAAGTCCTGGTTACCGGGTGAAAGCCCCGGAAGTGATGATTGACGCTATGTGATTCTTTTCACTAGTTTCAATCCCACTTCTTCACCCCTGTGAGCATCACCCGATGTAATGAGTGCTAAGTGGACTATTCAAAAATCATGAGAAATTAGTCAGTTCGACTACCTCTCATGGAAATGGTCATAGATGAATGACTAAATTAATGCAGTTGAATCCCAAAAATGATATCTAATATAATGCACTGCGGAAACCCCTCATACTTGAAATACACTAGTTCAGTGTCCAATGTTCCAACCCTTGGAAATGATTACAAAAGACCTCATATAGCCACTAAGGTCTAAATCCTCCCTTGGAGGTCTAATTTTCTAGCAAGAAAGTCAAATTCATGCACCTATCTGAAGTCTGCTACACACTAGGAAGGTTACACAACAAATTCCTCCTTAATCTAAACATCAAGAGACATATCCTCAAAATAATAAATGGAGGATAAGACACCTATTTAACTCTATTTTTACCATTTACATTTACATTTTGATCTTGAAATTCATTTACATTCACTTTTTCACTTTACAAAAGTCAAACTGGAAATTGGAAAAAATTACATAGTGAAATTTTTATAAAAAACTCAGAAATTTGCAGATGCGCAACGCCAACTTGGAGGACACTTTTGGGCACCTTCCTGAAGTCAAAATGGAAATCTGAGAGAACTTTAAGCTAGTCCTGCCTATCTAATTTCTGGAACACTTTGAATTTTTGAAAATGACCCATGTTAAGGCCTTCAAAAATTCATTCTCCCAAGGTTGCTATGGATGTGTCCCGCGTGCCAAAAAGAGGGGCAAAATGCTGATTTTTGACCCCTTTTTCTCATTTTTCTCAAAATCTGAGCCCTTTCTGGAGAATATGAGGAAATGGGTTTTGAGAGGAGGGCATAATATTTCCAAAAATGTATGCCACTTGTCATTTTGATCCTTGAGGACAAAGCATTTTCCAAGGCACTACGCATCCAGCCTTAGTGAAATTTCCTATTTTTCTGAATTTGCACCAAATTTGACCAAGAAATAAAATTTGCTCCAAATATTCCCAAAATTGGTCCAAAAGTGTTGGATGAGGTGTAATATGCAAGAATGGAGGCATAAACAAGAAAATCAAGTTTTCCCTTCTCTTCTTGGCTGATTAGCGTTTGCTTAAGCTTGTCGTGGGTTTGCTTAAGCTTATCTTTGCAATTGCTTGATTTTGATGTGTGCAATTTGATTTCTTGTTTGATAACGAGAAACCTTGCATTTTTGGACCTTGTAATCCTTGTTTTAGTTTTCCGGGAGATTTTCCAAGTGATTATTGACCTTCTCAAACCAAAACTCCTTGTCCTCATTGATCTCTTTGGCAATCCTCTCTTCAAAAGTGAGCTCATCATTTGTAGGGTTTTGCTCCATCTCTTTCTGCAGTGGCTTCTTGAGACCCATGGTTCTTGGCCTCTTATTTCTTCACATGGTATTCATGCTCATCATTTTTATCATTCTTAGCCACTTCTTGGCCTCTCTCATGTTTGTTTGCCTCAAATAGCCATTTCTCCAAAATCAATTATTGTGTCTTGAGTTGACTGTTCTCCTGCTTAAGAAATGAAATGATGAATTGGGACTTGCCAAATTGTCTTGGAGCTCTTGGATCTAAGCATCCTTATATTTTATTACCCTTTGCAATTTTTCCTACTCATCATGGTCCTCCAACTAAACCAAGTCAAAATCATGTTCCTCCTCATCATTCATGGATGTCTCATGCAGTGATGATGGAGATCCCTGTAGTGAAATAGGCTTGGCCCCTTCCTCCTTCCGAGGAGAAAACACAAGCCTCCTGCCTCTATGATAGTGAGAGTAACCTCAGGCCTAGCCCTCTTTGAAACCTCAACAAGTTTTCTTGATGATCCCACCTCCATGGGTTGTGCTGACATGGCAGGTGATATGCTTTGTTGCTGAGTTGTTGTAGTAGTTGTGTGCATCTGCAAAGCTGTCTCAATGAAGGTATCCCGTGTCATGTTATTCTCTGCCAACTGATGGAGAACTATGAATTTCACCAAGCTATGGTGAAAGAGGCTAGGTAATGATCTGTGTTCATGACTTTCACCTTTTCTTCCATCTTTCTCACACTCCTATACAAGAAATTGCATAAGTTTAGGGACTTCACTACTGTGAAGTGCAGGAGAAATCTAATATGATATCAGTACAATCTCAAAAACCTACTCTCACATGTGAATAATTTCATCATGACCTTCATCAATGGAGCATACCTCTCCAAAAAGTATCTGAATGGAAGAATGTGGGTATGAGTCTCTTTGTACCATGATTTTATGAAGGATTTGTACTACTCAAGATTAACGTTCATGCCTTTGAACCAATATTAGCCATGGTTTGGCATCCCTGTGGAAAGAGATATGGAATCAACTCAAAATGTGAAATCAATCCCTACAATGGTGGCTTTTTCTCCCTTCAAGTTGGTGGTAAGCAAATCTGTAAGCTCCTCACGATAACCTACCTCCTCCACCCTTTGACAAAACCCTCGACAGTTGACATCTTCAAAGCATTTTCTGATGAAGGGTGAGGAAATAATTTCATTGCAATTTGAGGGCTCATACCTCAGTATTTTCCCCCCTTTGTGTTGTCTTCTCTTCTCTAATGGTGAGGAATCTCCTTCCATAGTTTGAAAACCCTAGATGATGGGGAGGTGAAAAACAGGGAAAAGTTAGTGAAGGGAATGAAATGACGGAGTTAGGGAAGGGAGATGGGGGTAGAAAAATTTATGGAGAGGGGCAGGAATATTAGGAATGTTTAGGGAGTGAAATGAAGGTAAATGAGTGAGGGGAGTGAGCTAGGAAATTCAAACATGGTCCTAGCTAGAAAATGGCCCAATTTGGTAGAATAGGGCTAGGGTTTGTAGGGAGATGATAAAAATGATGGGAAATATTTTGTGAGGTATGGGAATGGTGTTTAACTAGTAAAAAGAGGTGGAGGCATAGTGGTACTAGGGTTTCACAACATCAATTTATCATTTGAAAACCAAAAGCATGAAAGTTGTATAAAACCCTAGGGAACTTAGCTAGTTATTATTTCTTGGTTTTCCATGGAAGAGAGGGCATGAAGGTGTATGTACTTACTTGTTAAGATGCTTTGGAGAGTGAAAAACCATGAATGGAAGCTGCGAATTTGAATTTTGGTGATTTTTGATCAAGATTGGGAAACTATGCCCTGTGCGTAGCGCAGGTCACAGATGCGCAACACCTCCTCCAAATGCGCACCGCCTCTTAGGTTTTGCATGTTGGAGCTGTAAAAACATGGTTTTCTCACCAAATGGAGGATGAGCTCGATGATTAAGGGAAAGAGGAGTGCAAATGAAATATTTTTATGACTTTTTGGTTGTTTTATAAGCACGGAATTTCTTTCTTTGAGTGATAATGGGCCCCACATGAATTTTTGAAGCGTGACTTTCATTCTCTTTTTTACTTCACGACCTTGGACATTTTGTAATCTGAAAATTTTGAATCTTCCTTGGAAAATTGAACTGCAGATTTAGAAAATTGAAGTACTTATTACATATAGAAACATAAAATTACATTTAAAAATCAAAATTTATTGAAAAAACTTGCATTTATTACCACTCTTCCATTTTGCCGGATTTTATGCATGAAATGGTAGTTTGGTGACCTTGAAACCATAATGACCTAATGGAGACTCTGAATTGAATGAGATCATGGTGGAGATGTCTGAAATGATGATGAAAATATCTAAATAATGATATACTCAACTTATTTGATGACATGGACCAACAATTTAAAATTTTGGAACGAGTGGAAAATAATCTTACACATAATACACAGTGACCATTTTTTTGGCTTGAAGACCTAATGAAATGAAAAAAAATTGACTATGAGACCCTAATAGGACATGATAAGAGCCCATTGATCACTGGTGACAGGATGTAAATACTGACACTCACATTGGCTCCAGCTGGGGATGGTAGCTCCTTCGAGGTGTCAAGAACACCGTAGACAAAGTAGCCTTACCATTGGGCATGGAGTCAAAAGTTTAAAAACCAAACTGAATACTGAAAAATTGACAGTATAAACTGACTCAAAACTGGACTAACTGAAATAAAAAGTTACAAAAATTATTGATGGTAGCATATCACCGAGACTTGAGGGCTTCAAATCTTGATGAAAACCACTTGCCTGCTGAAGACATATGTACAATCATTTTAAGTGATCCTTCCAATGTAACCAATCAAACATATGGCTACTTATTTGAATTCTTCTCTCACTTTCCTCGAGAAAGTAGACAAAAAAAACTAGGCCACTCCAAGTGTCCACTGAGCATGTGCTTCTGGTCCATGAAAACAAGAAAATACATCTTCCCTGCTAACTATAGCAAATCAGTAAAAGGATCTTCAAAAATATAAAATGTTACCTTGTCTTGAGATCTAACAAAAACACAAGCACACCCTTCATTTTGATATGAAAGAATACTTGGTTGTTGATCCATAGGAAGGCATAGGGAAGTATGACCTTTTGCTATCTGAGTGTTGGCTGTAAATTCCTCAAGCATGGTAACTCTGACTCTATCTCTTGCACATTTTCTATCTTAGGTTCAAACTCCTCCAATTCATAGTCTAAATCATCCTTGAACAGAAAAAATTCTTCAAATTTGTCAAACATGACAGCCTTATCCTCTTTATGAAAGAAAATAGTCCCTGTTAGCTAATCTCTTTGCAGGAAATCATCATCACAAATTGAGTTACTCACAACAACTTCCTGTACAGTTTCATCAGTCTCATGACTATCATCATTTAAACTCAAGTTTTCATTTTAAAAAATGCAAGAAGTTTCACTAACAGATTCTTGACTATGTGAAAACTGCAAACCTACATTAGCTTGGGTTGTAACATGAATTTTCAGGAGCTGATCTATCTCATCTTCAGACAGAGGAGAAAATTGAGTTTTATAGCAGTTAACACTGGCTTGATGATTTTCATTTTCAGGGTCGGGAATAGGCATTTTTATTTTTTGGTTCCAATATATTTCATCCAAAGAGGAAGTTTTTGATTCTTGTTGGGAGGAAAAACCATAAAGAGCTTCTATGATATCATCATCTATACATGCTTCATCCCCATACAAATTTTCAAGAAACTCAATGAAATTTTTAGAAATCTCACAACAACTATCAATCATTGACAAGGAAGAATTAGAGCTTTGATAATGTTGAAAGAAAACTGAATGAAAGTCCATTAGAGAATATAAAATAGCAGATTGTAGACCTTCATACCATGATCTCGCTTTTTCCTCTATGGTAGCCATAAACATCTTTATCATACAATCTTAAGGAAAATCAATCTTTAGTCTATGAATATGAAAATGAAATTTGACCAAATGAAAAATAACATCTTCTCCATCCTGACCCGTCATGTTTTCCAATCTATACAAGGAATATGATTCAGAAAACCAGGAATATGACCTCTATTCATAGGAGCATAACTTCGAGAAGTTGAATCCATTTTGACAACAATGAAGTCACCAAGAAGTTCTTCAGACTATCGGTTATTGAAAATTTGAGTCGCCAATAAAATTATGAACCTTTGGATTCTTCGACATTGGAGTTGCCAGGAAAAAGATGCTGAACCTTCTTGTGCTTGATCATTGTTCACCATCAGAAATCAGATATGATCATTTTCATTCTTTCTCGGAGAAGATCTGTCACCTCGCTCCCTAACAACGATGCCAAGATGTTAGCACTCTATTGAATCTTTGAAGGTTGAGAAGGAGACCAACGAAGGTGACCATAAACCACTTTGACCTAGTAGCTAGCCCTACTAGGCTGAGAGGGCTCTCTCAATGAGATTCATAGCCAAATTGACTGGATCAGGGATATTTTAGGCTAGATATGCAAATTAGGGTTTGTTTGATTTAGATTTTTGTGCTGGATGAAAATGGACCTTTAGATCTAGGCTTTGAAACTCTGGTAGGGTTACAAGAGCAAAAATTGTAGGGGAATAAAGGGGCAAGGTAAGCAAGCTTGAGTGACACTTTAGGCTGTATAGTTATGGTGTAGGATGAAAAGAGAGACCAGGTACAAGAATATAAGTATGAATTCATTCCTTAAGAAGAAAATAAACATAACATCATCATCTCATCAAAACAGGGCATGTATTCCTTATGAATCCTGCTTAAAAACTGCAAAGACAATGAGTGAAAGTACTAGATATGTAATAGAAAGATAAGTAATTCAATGGAGTGATTTACAAAAGAGAAATATAGCCATACAAGCTCACCACAAGAATCCCTAAATTTAAGCTGCAACTTTTCTTTGTATTCACAGTGTTACTTTGTCAAACTGAAATACACTAGTTCAATGTCCAATGTTCCAACCCTTGGAAATGTTTACAAAAGGCCTCATATAGACACTAAGGTCGAATTTTCCAGCAAGAAAGTCAAATTCATGCACCTATCTGAAGTCTTCTACACACTAGGGAGGTTACACAACAAATTCCTCCTTAATCTAACCATCAAGAGACATATCCTCAAAACAATAAATGGAGGATAAGACACCTATTTGCCTCTTTTTTTACAATTTACATTTACATTTTGACCTTGAAATTAATTTACATTCAATTTTTCACTTTTACAAAAGTCAACTAGAAATTGGTAAAAATTACACAGTGAATTTTTTATAAAAAACTCAGAAATTTGCAGATGCACAACGCCAACTTTGAGGCCACTTTTGGGAACCTTCCTGAAGTCGAAATGGAAATATGAGAGAACAGTAAACTAACCCTTCCTGTCTAGTTTCTAGAACACTTTTAATTTTTGAAAATGACCCATGGGAAGGCCTTCAAAAAATCATTCTCCCAAGGTGTCTCTGGATGCACAACGCCTGTCAAAAGGAGGGGCAGAATGCTCATTTTTTACCCCTTTTTTTCGTTTTTCTCAAAATCTGAGCCCTCTATGGAAAATATAAGGAAATGGGTTTTGAGAGGAGGGCAAAAGCTTTCCAAAAATGTAATCCATTTTCCACTTGGAGCCCTTAGGAAAAAGTGCAGCGCCAAGAGGCTGCACATCCAACCGTAGTGAAATTTCGTGTTTTTCTGAATTTGAACCAAATTTGACCAAAAAACAAAATTTTCTCCAAATATTCCCAAAATTGGTCTAGAAGTGTTGGATGAGGTTTAATATTCAATCATGGAGGCATCAACAAGAAAATCAAGTTTTCCCTTCTCCTCTTAGCTAATTAGGGTTTGCTTAAGCTTGTCTTGCAATTGCTTGATTTTGATGTGTGCAATTTGATTTCTTGTTTGATAGAGGGAAACCATGCATTTGTGGACCTTGTTATCCCTGTTTGCATTGTCCAAGAGATTTTACAAGTGAGTATTTACCTTCTCAAATAAAAGATCCTTGTCCTCATTGATATATTTGGAAATCCTCTCTTCAAAAGTGAGCTCCTCATTTGTAGGGTTTTGCTCTTTCTCTTTCTATAGTGCCTTCTTGAGACCCATGGTTCTTGGCCTCTTCTTCTTCACCTGGTATTAATTTTCATCATGTTTATCATTCTCATCCACTTCTTTGCCTCTCTCATGTTTGTTTGCCTCCAATAGCTTTTTCTCCAAAACCAACTGTTGTGTCTTGAGTTGACCATTCTCTTGCTCAAGAAATGAAATGATGAATTGGGACCTTGCCAAATTGCCTTGGAGCTCTTTGATCTGAGAATCGTTATATTTTATTACTCTTTGCAAGTTTTCTTGCTCATCATGGTCCTCTAAGTCAACCAAGTCAAAATCATGTTCCTCCTCATCATGCATGGATGTCTCATGCAGTGTTGATGGTGATCCCTATAGTGAAATAAGATTGGCCCCTTCCTATTTTCGAGGAGAAAACATAAGCCTACTACCTCTCTGATAGGTGAGGGTAACCTCAGGCCTAGGCCTTTTTGAGACTTCAGAGGTTTTCTTGATGATCCCACCTCCATGGGTTGTTTTGACATGGAAGGTGATATTTTTTGTTGCTGAGTTGGTGTAGTAGTTGTGTGCATCTGCAAAGCTGTCTCAATGAAGGTATCCCATGTCATGTTCTTCTCTGCCAACTAATGGAGAACTATTAATTTCACCAAGCTGTGGTGAAAGAGGCTAGGGTAATGATATGTATTCATGACTTTCACCTTTTTTGCCATCTTGCTCACACTCCTATACAAGAAATTTAATAAGTTTAGGGACTTCATTGTTGTGAAGTGCATGAGAAATATAATATGATATCAGTACAATATGGAAAATTTGCCCTCACATGTGAAGAATTTCATCACAACCTTCATCAATGAAGGCTACCTCTCCAACAATTATATGAATGGAAGAATGTGGGTATGAGTCTCTTTGTATTGTGATTTTATGAAGGATTTGTACTGCTCAAGATTAAGGTTCATGCCTTTGAACCAATATTCCCCATGGTTTGATATCCCTATGGAAAGAGAGATGGAATCAACTGAAAATGTGAAATCAATCCCTACAATGGTGGCTTTTTCTCCCTTCAAGTTGGTGGCAAAAAAATCTGTAAGCTCCTCACAGTAACCTACCTCCTTCACCCTTTGACAAAAACCTAGACAATTGACATCTTCAAAGTATTTTCTGATGAAGGGCGAGGAAATGATTTCATTTCAATTTGAGGGCTCATAGCTTAGTGTTTCCCCCACTTTGTGTTGTCTTCTCTTCTCTTATGGTGAGGAATCTCCTTCCATATTTTGAAAACTCTAGATGATGGGGAGAGGAAAAACAAGGAAAAGTAAGTGAAGCAAATGAAATGAGGGAGTTAGGGAAGAGAGATGGTGATAAAAAAATTTAGGGAGAGGGGCAAGGATCTTAGGAATGTTTAGGGAGTGAAATGAAGGTAAATGAGTGAGGGGAGTGAGCTAGGAAATTCAAAAAAAATCCTAGTTAGAAAATGGTTTGTAGGGAGATGATGCAAAAATGATGGGAAATATTTTGTGAGGTATGGGAATGGTGTTTAACTAGTAAAAAAAGGTGGAGGGACAATGGTACTAGGGTTTCACAACATCAATTGATCATTTGAAAACCAAAAGCATGGAATTTGCATAGAACACTAGGGAACTTAGCTAGTTATCATTTCTTAGTTTTCCATGGAAGAGAGATCATGAAGATGTATGTACTTACTTGTTAAGATGCTTTGGAGAGTGAAAACCCCTAAATGGAAGCTGAGAATTTGAATTTGGTGATTTTTTAGCAAGATTGGGCAACTCTACCCCGTGTGCAGTGCAGTTCACATATGCGCAGCGAGTTCATAGATTCACAACGCCTCCTCCAGATGTTCAACGTAGTTCACAGATGCACAATGCCTCCCAGTTTTTGCCTGTTGGATTTGTAAAAACACGTTTTTCTCACCAAATGGAGGATGAGCTCGATGATGAAGGGAAAGAGGAGTGAAAATGAAATGTTTTTATAACTTTTTTTCTCTTTTATATGCATGCAATAACTGTCTTTGAGTGATAATGCACCCCACATGAATTCTTGAAGCATGACTTTCATTTTATTTTATACTTCACAACCTTGGGCAATTTGTAATCTGAAACTTCTGAATCTTCCTTAGAACATTAAACTGCAGCTTTAGAACTTTGAAGTACGTATTACATATAGAAACATAAAATTACATTTAAAAATCAAAATTTATTGAAGAAACTTGCATTTATTACCACTCTTCCAATTTGTCGGATTTTAAGCATGAAAAGGCAGTTTGGTGATCTTGAAACCCTAATGGCCTAATGGAGACTCTTAACTGAATGAGATCATGGTGGAGATGATTGAAATGATGAAGCCAAACTCTGAATAAGGATATACTTAGCTTATTTGATGACATGGGCCAGCAATTTAAAATTTTGGAAAGAGTGGATAAATAATCCTAAACCTAATACCCAATGACCAAATTTTTGCCTTGAAGACTTAATAAAATGACAAAAATTTGACTATGGGACCTTAACAGGACATGATAAGAGCCCATCAATCATTGGTGACAGGATTTAAAGACTAACACTAACATATTCAAGCCTCATGCTCAGGCTTCAATGTTTTCACATGACTTGCATGCATAGGTCACATGCTTCAAGCACACATTAAAATGCATGTTGTAATTCTCTACCCATACACAAGATTCACACCACAGAAAACTAACACCAAAAAACAATGATTTTGGCACATTTTTGCTTATATGTGTTACATATTACAATTTACTATGAAAAATGGTAGAGCTCTTGATAGTCCAATCCGTGAATGATAAGACAACATGTGGACAATGGTAATAATGATTTTTTTGGACACGAGGCAGGTTGTTATGAAAATTATGTTGATTGGTGTATATCAACCACATTTAACAATTTGGTTATGGTAGTTATTTTCATTATTAAACCATTAGATATAAATATTTAGATTTTATTTTGTGATTTGATTTTCAACTTTCGAGATTTCATCTGTCTGGTATAAAGTTTTTTTTGTGACTAGTCTAAATTTAATTGTGAGCATTTTCCTTTTTCCGTTTTCCTACCTTAGCTTTTAAGTTTGATTTTTTTTATTTTTCAATCTAACCATTAGGTTCTTCTTATCTCTTAAATGCGAATAGTAAATCTACATTTTCTTGTATTGGTATTTTTGATAGTGTTTCCTGCAATAAGGCATGTTATATGGATATGTGAAAACATATGAAATGGATATGTGATGGTATCATAAGGATTCCAATCATTTTATGTCACTATCCAATTATTTTAAGAGGATAATCTAATAACTAATTTTTAAGGATGTTCAATCATGAAATAAAGAGAAAATATGGTAGCATAACATATTTATGAGAAAAAATTTAAAGTGGTGATCATAATGGACATCTCTGTATTTTGAGATTATCAATTTTTTTCAAAGTGACAATGGTGATAGTAATGCCAATGCCATTGGTAATTTTTACTTACATATGTATGACACGTAGAAATTTATAGTGAAATGAAGTGAAACTATGGAAATATTAATATATCATGGACCACATGAACATTTTTGAGATAGTGGAAGAGAGCATTTTTTATGTTTTAGTAATCTTGGGTTTCACTTGTTAATTTTTGCAACTAGGGTCAAATTCCAGAATACACATCTCATATGATTAAAATAATAAGAGAATTAGATTCCTATTTTCGAGAGGATCAAAATTGGTCTATAGATTGTCCAAATCGGTTAAGTGTAAGTTAATTTACGATTTATTTTATTATTTTATGAGTTGGCCTAACCGCATGTTGATTGGTCAGAGCCCCAAGCAATCTAACATAAAGTTATAAATAGAAGTGATCCCAAGTTCATTTGCATGCATTCGCTCATGAGATCTTCCTCATGTTTTTTTGGATATTGGTCTTATTTTTATTTTTTCTAGCTCGGCCAGACACGAAGGGGCTCGTTACAGTCAATAAGGGGTTTGCATATTGCCAACACATTTCAGATCCTAATGGGTAGGAGAAATTCTTATTAGCCGATTAGAGCTAGCTTAGTCATTGACAAGGCATCTCAAGGTTGCGGTTCTAAGAGTTATTGGGAAGATCAAATTTGACTTTGATTTAGTTGTTTCCGCAATGTCATCACTCACCCATCATGCAGTCAAAGTTGCATCAGATCAGTTATCGACAGTAATCTAGATCCAGATCTAGATCTAGGTAGATAATATCATTAGTTATTTGTGATCCATTAGTTTCTTGTTTTACTATTATAGATATGACATTCTGCAGATCAAATCTGTTCATTTCCATTGTGTCCATGTACTAGGCTCATTCTACTCTCTGTTGAAATATTTTGAAGACAATCTATAGAAGAAGAAGATTTGAAAGGGTTCCCCCACAGTGGGATTTTCCCCTGGCCTTGGACCAATTCTTGTGTCTTATGGTTTTCATATTTTCTTGTCTATCTTTGCATACATTTTTATATCTTTATTTACCATATATGGTTATTTATATTACATAGATCTGAATACACTATTAATGAAAATATGATTTGGGCTTAAGTAACTGATACAACATAGAGAAATATTGAAAAATTAACATGGTATCAGAGCTCAGGTGGAGGACAAGCCCAAGAGAAGACAACTTGTGAATCCCACATTATCAGAGAATAAATCTACAAGTTTATTAGAGAGTAGATCTGTCATGAAAAAAAAATATACAAGTCAAGGTCAAGATGTCTTCCTCTACCTTCAAGGAGCATGATAAATTGGGAGACACTTCAAACTTTGATTCATGGAAAGATATATTAGATATCATTTCCAAAAGCAATGATGTGCTGGAATACATTCAAGGAAACATGCCTGAGCCTTCAGAAGATGCATCCGCCACCATCAAGAACAAATACAAGAAAGGCGAGTCTAAACCAAAACAAATCTTAGATGATGGGTTACAAGGCCACTTAATTTCTTATGTTGGGAATTTGAAAAAGTATAAATATATTTATGATAAGATAGCTGGCATGTATGAAGTTAACAATCGGAATTATATTATTACATTGAAAGACCAACTTAAGGAAATTAAGATGAACAAAGGTGAGATTTTTCAGTCTTACATCATGAGGATCTCTCACCTTAAATATCAATTGCTAAGGGTTGGTGAATATGTGCCCAAAAGAGAAGTGGTTATCGTGACTCTTAGAGGTCTCCCTCCTATTTGGGAAACCTTCATTACTACTATCAACAACAACAATGTTCTTCTGTCATTTAATAAAATAGTTGGGAAGCTGACTCAAGAAAAATCTAGAATGATAGCAATAGGGAGGATTCCAAAACATGAAGAAGGAGAGTTTAATTATTATGTTGCCTACAAAAATATAAGGAGAAATAGATCGCAAGGAGGCCCATATAGAATACCCCCTCATTAAAACTCAAAAGGGAGGAATGACAAATCTCTTTCTCACATTGAATGCTTCAACTGTCATAAGAAAGGTCATTATGCTAGTGACTGTACAGAGAAGAAAAGAAGCCACGATACAACAACAACATCAACAAGTATTATAAAAGAAAGAAAGACAATAAAAGGAACTACCATGACAAAAGGGATTAGAGGAGAAGAAGAGATTCATCAAGCGACCATGAAGAATACTTCCCATATTAAAAGAGGTCAAAAGCTTCCAGGTATGAAAGTAATATTGTACTTAAAAATGAATATATCCTTATTTCTACACTTACTAGTTCTTCTCCATCGGATTCATGGGATAGCTGGTTAGTCAATAGTGGGGCCACTCATCACTTTTATGGTTATAAAGAAGTCCTCTCCAATTTGGTAGAGAGGGAGACGAAGTTAAGGATAATTATTGAGGATAAATCCACTCATCCTGTAAAAGGATTTGGGTTGGTTAAATTTCAGTTAAACACCGAGGAATCAATATTTTTAAATGATGTCATGTATGTTCCAGGTCTTATGAGGAATTTTGTTTATATATCTGCTTTAGAAGATAAAGGGATGGGGGTTTACTTCATAAATGGTAAGGTCTTAACTAGGCCTTCTGATTCACATATAAAATATGCATTCACATTAGGAATTAGATATGAGGGACTCTACAAGGTCACTAGAAGGCCACGTCATGCATTGGCCCATAAAACCAATCATCTCATTAAATTATGGCACCGCAGATTGGCTCATCTACACTATGATGCTTTTTTGAAATTAAATAGACTGGTATCAGGTATACTTGATGTACAAGCTCAACATGAAGGAGTTTGTCCTGGGTGTGCTAGTGGAAAGGAAACAAGGGGACCGTTCCCCTCAAGTAAGAACAATACATATGACATCCTCCATTTATTCCATTCAGAAAAATATGGTCCGATGAATGTGCACCCCGTTAGCGCCCATCTCTATTACATTACCTTAATTTATGATTACTCCAGAAAGACATGGTTATATTGCATCAAGCACAAGGATGAAACCTTCGAAAAATTTCAGGAATTCAAAGCATTGGTTGAGAATCAATCTAGTAAAAGGATCAAAGTTTTCAGATCTGAGAATGAAGGAGAATACATGTTAAAAGAATTCATAACATTTTGCAAGAAGGAAGGGATCAATAAGGAAATTGTTGTACCTTATACACCTGAACAAAATGGTCTTGCTAAAAGAAATAACCGGTCGATATTAGAAGGTGCTTGTGTTATGCTTCATGATCAGAAAGTACCTAAGTTCCTATGGGCTTAAGCAAAAAATGCTATTGTATATATTCAGAACCGAGTGCCTCATCAAGTGCTGGAGAATAAGACTCCAGAAGTAATATTTATAGGTAACAATCTAGACATCAGTCATCTTCACATATTTGGATACCATGTATTCTTTCATGTGTTGAAATATAAAAGGAATAAACTAGAAGCTATAGGTAGAAAATGCATATTTGTGGGTTACTGTGAATATTACAAGGATTATAGAATATACATTCTTGGTCAAAGGAAGGTTGAAGTCAACAGAGGCATAACCTTCAATGAATATGCAATGCTTTGGAAAACAAGAGATCTTCCTCTGCCTCCTAAGGAAGATGATTTTGATAAGGATATTCTAGATATCCATAATATGCTCAAGTCAGGAAATGATGATACACCCATGGAACCTATGGATCCATTAGATCCACATCCTAGTGATCCTCCTTCAAGAAAAAGACCGCTTTGGCTTCGCACCACTTTGCAAGATAGTGGAAGGAGTATTCCCGTTCGTTAATCATTCAGAGAAAGAAATGAACCTTGCAGTTATCAAGGTTATGTTGCAACTATGAGTACCATGATTCAAGTCAAACCATCCTCATTTGAAGAAGTAGTCAAAGAGCAGGATTTTAAGGATGCAATGGTCGAATAATATCAATTGATTATGAAAAACGATGTGTGGGATGTTGTGCCGATACCGCATGGGAAGTGTTTTGTGACTTCGAAATGGTTGTTCAAAATAAAGCATGTAATAGATGCAATCTTTGAAAATATAAAGCGAGGTTTGTAGCTCGTGGTTTCTCTCAGAAGGATGGATAAGATTATGATGATATATTTTCTCTTGTGGCTCGATATACAACCATCCACTTGATAGTTTCCCTTACTACTAGTCAAGGATGGAAACTTCATTAGATGGATGTAAAGATTATCTTCCTCCATGATATGTTATAGGAAGAGGTCCGTGTGGAAAAACCATAGGGATTTTAAGTGGAAGATCACACAACACATGTATGAAGGTTGAAAAAATCATTGTAAGGATTGAAGCAAGCTCCCCGAGCTTGGTATGCTCGCATTGATAGCTATCTAATGAAACTGGGTTTAACTAGAAGCAGTGTTGATCCCAACCTCTATTTTAAGGTTGTTCATGGTATGTGTTTACTTATGGTTCTATATGTTGACAATTTATTCTTAATAGGAAGTGAACTATTGATCATCGAATGCAAGAGGAAGATAGCCTCTGAATTCGAGATGAAAGGCCTCGGTCTCATGCATTACTTTTCGGGCCTTGAGTATGGAAAATTCCTGGCAAAATCTTTCTCTCTTAAGGAAAGTATGTTGTAAATATGCTGGAAAGGTTGGGTATGACAGAGTGCAAATCCATGGTCACTTCGATGGAAATGAAATTCAAGGAGTTGTGTGGTAAAACAACTGGACTTGATCTAGAGAATTCATCTGAGTATAGACAATTGATTGGGGCTCTAATGTTCCTTGTCAGCACCCGCCTAGATCTATGTTATGTAGTAAACACATTGAGTAAGTTCATGACTGAACCCATTCATGTGCATTTGATAGCATCCAATCATGTATTGAGATACTTACAGTGATCGATCACACTTGGTTTGAGATACTCTACTAGATATATCCAACTTCATGGATTCACTGATGCTGGTTGGGTAGGTAATGTCATTGATAGAAATAGTACATTTGGATGTTGTTTCAGCCTTGGTTCTGCCATGATATCATGGATGAGTAGGAAACATAAGTCACTAGCGTTGAGAACTATGGAAGCAGAGTACATTGCTGCTAGCACAACAAGTTGTGAAGCTACGTGGTTAAGGAAGCTCTTTAGCGGGCTCCCTGGCCAAGCGTTGGATACTACAATGATATATTGCGATAATAAGAGCATGATTCGTTTAGAATAGAATCCTATATTCCATGATAAGTATAAGCATATTGAGATTTGATATCATTTCATCTGTGACATGGTGCAGAGAGGAGTTTTTAAACTCCAACACATTGCGACAGATGATTAGACTACAAATATTCTCACCAAGGAGTTACTGAAAGAGAAGTTCTTGTTTTTTAGAGAACAACTTTCGACTATTGGATGTAGCCCATCCAAATAAGCAGAAACATTGATCGAGGACTCTGAGCAAGCTCTTCCTACCCTTATTGAGTTCTCAGGGTGAGGAATTGAGATGAAGGGCTCCTAGGGTTGAGGGAACTCTGGACAATAGGGTCGAAGACATTGCTCCCCTATCTATCACTCGTGGGTTATGTGTGATCCTTATTTGGTTCAACAAGTCGAGTATCTCCCCAACCATTGTTCATTGCAGAGTATACCATAGTTGGAATGATACCCGCAAGAGGAGCTTATCAAGATTGACCCTCCCCATTTGGCCAATGGGTTGAGGAGGCTTGGAGGTGTGTGATCCTTACCTCTTGGTAAGTTGGAATCTCATCCAAGCTGGATTATGATGTAGGTGTTCTACCACATGAATGATGAGATTCATTGATGGGAAGATCGATAGGTGACATGATTGGGTTGAGATTTCCTCCCCTTTTGTGACTCTGGATTGAGACTGTGCTCCCCAATGAAACTCCAACGTCATAGATGTGCTCCCTTGTGAGATGATTTATCCTATTGCTAGTTGTGGGTAGAAGCTATTGCTCCCCGATTCTTCTTCTTCTTCTTAGATTAGAGAAATTTTTAGCAAATTGAGTTGAGCCATAAAGACACCTTGATGCAGAGATCTAAAAGAAAATATTACATAGTGGAATTCTTCCTGGTTGAGAGGGAGTGTTAATTTCTAAAACTAGGGTCAAATTCCACATTAGACAAGTTAGATAATTAAAATAATAAGTTAATTAGATTCATTTCGAGAGGATCAAAATCGATCTATAAATTGTGCCAATCGGTTAAGCGGAAGTTAAGTTATGATTCATTCTATTATTTTATGAGTTGGCATAACCACATGTTGATTTGGTCAAAGCCCCAAGCAGTCCCTCACAAAATTATAAATAGAAGTGACCCCAAGTTCATTTGCACACATTCGCTCATGAGATCTTCCTCATGTTGTTTTGGTTATTGGTCGTATTTTTATTTTCTGGCTCGCTCAGGTATGTCGAAAGAGACTCGCGTGGTGGATAGGGATCACATACAGAGGCACATTTCAGATCTGGGTATTTTGGATTTGGGCCGTGGGCAGGAGAACTTCTTGGTAGCGGCTCGAAGCTAGTTTAGTTGCTAGTAGGGAGTGTCAAGGTCGCGACTCTTAGAGTTATTGGGCAGATCGAATTTTATTTTTAGTCAGTTTTTTGTGCAACATCATCACTCATCTGTCACGCAGTCACAATTGCATCAGATTAGTTATCGAAAATGTTCCATATATATATATCTAGATATGGGAAGCTGAGATCACTTGGTATTTTTGATCCATGCTTTCGTGTTTTACTATTATAGATCTGAAATTCTGCAGATCAGATCTATTTATTTCCATTTTATCCATGTACTGGGCTCATTGTACTCTCTACTGAAATATTTTGAAGACAATCTATAAAAGAAGAAGATTTTATAAGTATTTCTGTTAATGGGGCTTCTTTCCTGCAATGACCAGTTCTATGGTTTTGATATTGTCTTCTCTGTCTTTGTGTACATTGTTCTATCTTCAGTTACAATTTATGGTTATTTATATTGCATGGATCTGAATACATTGTTAATGTAAATCTGATTTGGGCTTAAGTAATTGATACAACATAGAGAAATATTGAAAAATTAACATCACTTACAATGAGGAATTGATGTCAGGATGTTAAATGACTGCTTCCATGTTTGTACTCTAAGGAAACTTCCCAAAATTTTCAATTCCCTATCAACATGCACCTCAAAATTTTGTTCATTTGCTTTTGTACTTAGTTTGAATATGTTGATATTATGACACCATTCGTTGAAATTCTATTTTTTTTCAGGTATTTTTTTTTACTTTTTCTTCTTATAAAGTATATATTATAATTTATCAAGTGGCCTATGGATTTTAATTTTTTTTTCTCTTTTTCTTGACCGTAGATTGTAATTTATCAGAGAGAACATAATTTTTGTATTCACTTTTTTAGTTTTTCCTGAGGCCATAAATTACAATTTATCAACCATAGCTTATAATTTATAATGTGCATAAATATGGGCTTCATTGATATTAACCCTAAGGTGAGGATTTCCTATTGTAAGTTACAATAAATTATAGATGATAAGAATTGTAATATGTATGGAAAGCCATGTAAACTTGTTTTGATTATGAAATATAATTGCCATAATTTACAAAAAAAAATCTAGATGATAGGAAAATACAAAACACAGATTTATCATGGTTCTTCTATCTTGATCTCTTGATACACTTGGAACTTTTCTACCCAAATTTATTTGAAGACCCCGCCAAATATAAAATACAATATTTTAAATTAATGTTTACTTCCACTTTCCCTTCACATGAAAACCTTCATTGAGAAGAACATTCCCATAGTTTTCCTTCTTAAATGTTTTTCCCCATCACACACATCTTTTATATGAAAATTTTCTTTTCAGTGTCACACAAAATTAAATGTAGTATTCATTTATTATTATTATTATTTTTTAATTGATTACTTTATTTATTTAAAGAATTATTTTTTCATTGTCATGTTGGATATACATGGTATTTTTTTAATCTTTATTTTTAGTATGTTTTAATGGAATTTAATTTTTTATATTTGTAAATTGATTAATATTTAATTTTTTAAAATTAAATTTATTTTAGTAATTTAATTATATTTTAATGTCAATAGGGATGTTTAGAAATATTTTAATATGGATGATAGGGATTTAACCTCCATGGAATATTTTAGAATATTGTTAGTAGTATATGCAAATCAATGATTGAAATTTATTTGTCTTTTTTGTTTTTTTAATTAAATTGATTAATTAAAAAAAATGTCATATGAAATGAGTTATGATTATTTGCATGTGGTATTGATAAGTCATAACCCATTATATTGGTCCATGATCTTTTAACAAAGTTTATTTACAAATTAAGAATCACCATGGTAAAGTGAGGGTAAATCTACATGCATAAGAATCTTGTACCATAAATTTTCAAATGTGCATATATGTTTAATCTATATATTAATTATTTTCGAATTAATAATAATAATTTAAAATAAAGTTTTTTAAGTATGAGGGGTTTCCGCAGTGCATTATATTATATATAATTTTTGGGATTCAACTGCGTTAAGTAAGTCATTCATCTATGACCATTTTCATGAGAGGTGGTCTTAACTAACTAATTTCTCATGATTTTTGAATAATCCACTTAGCACTCATTGCATCAGGGGTGAAGAAGTGGGATTGAAACTAGTGAAATGAATCACATAGCATCAATCATCACTTCCGGGGCTTGCACCCAGTAACCAGGACTTCCTGGAACCCATCCCAGAACTCCTCCGGCTCAAGCGTGCTTTTCGAATTAATAATAATAATTTAAAATAAAGTTTTAATCCACTTAGAAAGTCATTCATCTATGACCATTTTCATGAGAGGTATTCTTAACTGACTAATTTCTCATGATTTTGAATAATCCACTTAGCACTCATTGCATGAGGGGTAAAGAAGTGGGATTGAAACTAGTGAAATGAATCACATAGCATCAATCATCACTTCCGGGGCTTGGACCCGGTAACCAGGACTTCCCGGAAGGTCACCCATCCCAGAACTCCTCTGGCTCAAGCGCGCTTAACTGTGGAGTTTTCCCCACAATCAAGCCCACTTAGCTTGCTACCCCATTTGCAAAACCTTAGCAAGTATCGTGCCTCATGAATCATTCAAGAAGAGATCCCTTTACTCTTTGTATTTTAAGCATGAGGGGTTTCCACAGTGCATTATATTATATATCATTTTTGGGATTCAAATGCGTTAAGTAATTCATTCATCTATGACCATTTTCATGAGAGGTAGTCTTGACTGACTAATTTCTCATGATTTTTGAATAATCCACTTAGCACTTATTGCATCAGGGGTGAAGAAGTGGGATTGAAACTAGTGAAATGAATCACATAACATCAATCATCACTTCCGGGGCTTGCACCCGGAAACCAAGACTTCTTGGGAGGTCACCCATCCCAGAACTCCTCTGGCTCAAGCGTGCTTAGTTGTAGATTTTTCCCCACAATCAAGCCCACTTAGCTTGCTACCCCATTTGCAAAACCTTAGCAAGTATTGTGCCTCATGAATCATTCAAGAAGAGATCCCTTTACTCTTTGTATTTTAAGTAAGAGGGGTTTCTGCAGTGTATTATAATATATATCATTTTTGAGATTCAACTGCATTAAGTAAGTCATTCATCTATGAAGAGTTATAAAATAAAGTTATAAAATATTTCACTTTATGATTTTCTAATTTTAACAACTTGAAATGTATTATGAAGAGTTTTGATGTTTATTATGATGAATACATATTAACATTTAAATACATATTAATATTTACTAGTCATTTAATTTATATAGCTCCACGACTAATATAATCTTCATTTTAAAATGTTCTATAGCAAACATTTTCAATGATAAATTTATATAACACAATGTTTTTTTTTGAAGGAAAAAGTTCATAGCTTTTATTCATGAGTTTGTGAAAAAAGTTACATTATGCAACTTGCTGTAAGTAGCAGGTCTGTTGTCGGTGCAAAGGAATTTCTTAGTCTTCTGAAGGTCTTGTATTTTTTGAATAGTTTCCAACTCTGCACCTTTTTGGTGTCTCCGTTACATTTTCTGGAATCATGAACTGTGAACTCTTCCCTTGTCAGGAAGATTCCATACAATGATCTGCATCTATAATTGGTAGTGGGCATGGAAAAAATTCATAATAACATGAGAAAAAGATCTATGGTATTATATAGTGTGAGATTATTTCACCTGCCAACGACTCATCAATATGCCACAATGTTAGATGATCAAAAAATAAAATATTATCATAGGTTATAAAGTTGGAATAAAATAATTATTAATTTAAGATATTAAATTAATAATTATTATTCTAGAATATTTAATTATTTAATGGAGACATTTAGAATTAGCATATTGCTGTAACAAGATATGACTCTCCAAATGTGTCGTATCTTAGGCTTTTTGTTAGTTAGTTATTTTGAATAGTATTTAATGTAAGTGGACACTTGTTATTTAATAAGTGATCCATAATTAGAGGTAGTTATGACATTGAGATTATAAATAGCTCATTGCAAGAGTGTTTTGTTGTTCGGGTGTAAACTCTTGCATAATTCCAAATGTAATTGTTTTTTCTGATTAATAAGATTACGTGTCTGAGGACAATTCGACCATTATTGTGGTATCAGAGCTACGGTAATGATGCAGTGGATGTGAGGAGGAGATTCCAGCTCTACAAGTTCTTGGAAACCTCCATTGAATTGATCAGCAAATGATTGGTATGGAATTTGTCAAGTTTTTTTTGTTTAAAAGGAACATAAATTTTATTATTGATTTTAGATTTGTAAATTCTAAAATCATTTTTATTATCAAGAACAAATGAAAAATCTATGTGACTTTTCTGCAAAATCTGTGTGGCTATTTTAATGCACCGAATGAGGATTTGGCTATAGCAACAGAGCATATTAAGCTAGCCTTCTGGCCACAAATGATTCACAGGAACATTTGTAATCGATACTACAACTTCGTATCTTCAATGCGACCGCTCTCGCCTCTCTGCCTGAGAAACAAAGGTGCGGTAAATAGAACCATCGTTATTTAATCCCAATAATCCTAAGTGCCCTCCTTCGATTCCTTGGAACAAAGGCGTAGTAAATAAAACCGTTGTTATTTAATCCTTCTTTTGGTTACTGTGTTGAATTTTGAAAAGATGTATGGAGCACGTTGCTTTTACTCCTTGGTAGTTGAAAGTCCACCGGTCTAGTTTACTGAAGTTCAGGCTTTTTCTTGGACGTGCAACCTAACTACCAGTCTTTTGTGAAGCGATATTCCTTGCAAATCAAATCCAAAACACAGGGTGGGCTCTATCTACGTACATATCAGTGCCCCAATAGGTTGACAAAAGGGTTTTAAGTTGCATTACATGTTCGTTGAAACGTGGAGTCCAATTGAAAAGCCTTTCGGCAAGATCTTCCCGAACCGATTCATCATTCTGTTTGAAAGGGAGCACTGTTACAATTGCGTAGAGTGGAACAGAGTAGAGTAAAATAGTAGTGACAAAATAAGAAGCCCAAAATTTTGAAATTTGGAATGGAAATGGGCGATAACGGGGTAGATTTGGGAGAAAAAGAGAGCCAGCCAGCCAGTACAATCATCCAGCGTAAGAGCCAACCAGCGTTAGCCAGTCAAGAACTAGCCTGAAGGTGAATTTGAAAAGTCTTTGCTGGAGAGATAAGGACTAATTTTTTAATTTTGTAAATTTTTAGAGAGATAAGGCATATTTTATTTTGGAGAGATAAAGTATATATTTTTTATGTATTGTTTTATTGGAGTAATAAGGATTTTGTAATATTTGTGGAGTAATAAGGTTATTTGTAATTTTTTTGGAGTAATAAGGAGATTTTTCTTTTTAATTTGTTTCTAGAGAGATAAGTGTGACTCAAAGTAATTTTACTTTGGGGGGGGTAACATTTTTTTACTAGATTTTGGAACAGTATCATTGTAAAAGTCAACTTTTGAATGTTACCTTGTAAATATTTGAGAAATTGACTAGAGCCAAGTGCAAATCTCAGTCATTTTTCTCCTTTTTCAATGAATATACGAGGGTCAAGACCAAGCCCCGATAGATCCTTTTTTGCGTGGTGTGTTTCATGTGATTTTTCATGCTTGATTCTTTTGGCGCACTGATTCAACACTCCAATGTCGAAGTTAATTAATCTGTTCTTTGAATTTGATAAGCTAGAAGGAGTGAAATCTTAAAAGACATGGAAATGTTAATTGAAAGCACTCTTATTTTTAATGAATTCTGGCATGACATTTGTGATGGCAACATTAAGCCAAATAAACCAACAGATCCAGCTTCACTTGCAAAATGGGAAATAAAAAATTCCAAGGCATTAGCTCTTATAAAAGCTTCAGTTAGTAATGAAATGTACATACATATTGAGAATTCTTCAGATGCATGGGATGCTTTACATACATTCAAAGATCTCTTTGATACACAACCTGAATCAAAGAAAGTTGATCTTCAATTAAAATTGCTTCAACAAAAATTAATTGACGGTGGAGATGTCCTTGAGTATATTTCAAGGCTTAAAAACATAAAGCAAGAAATCATAGATGCTGGTTTTCAAGCTGTTGATGAAAGTTTTTTAACTATGATTTTAATTATTGGATTGCCATCATCATATACTCATTTTTTGGAAACTTTTCAAGTCATTGGCAAGTTAGAGAAGATCAAATTTGATGAAATGAGTGACATGTTAGCTCAACATGATAAATTTTTTGGGAAGAAGTAGCAGATTGGGGAAGATGTCTTCTTCACCGAAGCTAGTTCCAGTAACTCCTCAGCTGACAGTTCCAGAAACAGAGGAAGAGGTAATTTCAATCCAAATAAAGCAACCCAAGGTCGTGGTTGTAGTCAAAACAGAGGAAACATTCCAACAGAGGCTCCAATTCAGGCAGAACAAATTTTCAAGGCAGAGGAAACAATCAAAATAGAGGATATCATCAAGGCACAGGACAAAGTCCAGGAAGAGGAAAAACTCAAAACAAAGGACAAAACAGAGGTCGAGGACAGTCTCAAGGCAACGGATAGTCTTAGGGAAGAGGCATCGATTTGAGTCAAATTTTTTGCAGGCGATGTAACAGAGTTGGTCATTATGCAGCAGATTGTAGAACTTCTATTGAGAAAATTTCTAAGTTCCATCCAAACTCAGAACAATTTGCAAATGATGAAGATGATCTTGATAGTTCCGAATATGTCTTCACCAACACAGAAGCAACAACTTTACAGGTTTCAAGCTTTCTTCGAAGTGATTATGAAGATGCATGGATTCTTGATACAAGCGCAACTCAACACATGAAATTTTGACGTGACTTCTTCTGGAGTTTCAAAGAATGTCATCTGAATTCAATCTATTTTGCTGAAAAAACCAAAAATACTCCTTCAGGGAAAGGTGTAGTTAAAGTTTTTTTACTAGGCATTGGATAAAGAATGATTTCAAATGTCTGGTATGTCCCAACATTCAAACAAAATTTGTTATCTCTAGTCACAATTCGACAAGCAAGACATACAGTGATTATGGAATATGGCTTAGTTAAAATCAACTCAGTCAAACAAAGCATGCAAACAGTAATGACAGGTTATGAAGATGGAAAAATGTTAAGGATGAAAGGGACAATTATTCCAAGAAATTCTGACTTTGCAGGCGCAACAAGTACATATATTTCACCAATCAGATTATGGCATGTCAGATATGGCCATCTCAACTTTGACAGTCTCTCTTAGTTACAAAAACAGGGCATGGTTAAAGGACTTCCAACCTTCAAAAGGGAAAATGCAAAGTGTGAATCTTGCATTTTTGGAAAATGACATTGAGAGACTTTTCCTACAAGTTCATGGTGTGCAAACAGGCATTTGCAGTTGGTTCACAGTGATATTTGTGGACCCTTCCCAAATTCACTTGGAAGTTGCAGATATTTCTTACTCTTTATTAATGATTTTAGCAGGATGACTTGGGTATATTTCTTGAAGCAAAAGTCAGAAGCATTTGAAAAGTTCAAAAATTTTCATCAGCTTATTGAAAATGAAGTAAAGGAGAAGATTGGCACTCTTAGAACTGATAACGGCGGAGAATTCACTTCAAATGAATTAAAAAAGTATTGCATGGATAATGGCATAAAAAGACATCTTACCAATGTCTACACTTCGTAGCAAAATGGAGTAGTAGAAAGAATGAATCGTACCTTGTTAGGAATGGCACGATCTATGTTAACTTTCAAAAAGTTAAGTCCTTCATATTGGGCTGAAGCAATTCATACCGTTGTCTACTTGAGAAACAAATCTCCCACATCTTCTTTAGACAGAATCACACCTTATGAAGCATGGTTTATATTCAAACTTCGGGTAAAACATCTCAAATTTTTTGGATTAGTCTGTTATGCCTTAGTTCCGAAGGAAAAACAAACTAAGCTTGATGCACGAAGCTTGAAGTGCACAGTGATCGGGTATTCTGATGAGAAGAAAGGGTACCGAATTTTGTCGAATGGGAAATTTATTATAAGCAGAGATGTGATTTTTGATGAAATTGAGAGTAAGAGTGCTGAAGAAGTTGACATTCTTCTTCAAAATTTAGAAACAAAAACTGATAAAAGAAATGGAAATTTACAAAGTTAACTGAATTCACCAAATTGGTATGAACTTGAGTTTTCTTCATCTAAAGATGAATCATTCAGTCCGTCTTCTTCATCAGCAACATCTGGGTCTTCTAGCAGTTCATCCAACTCTCTTAACAATAGCAGTTCTTCTGAAAATGACTCTATGCCCTCAGAACCTACGGTTGATCAACAAACATCAGTTTAAATCAACCCTATTTTTAATGATGGCGACTTTTCACAAGCTCAAACCACTGAACATCAGTTGCCAAAATGGGCAGTTCAACTTTTGAAAGATGTAAGGCCTAATGAACAAAATAAAACAGGAACAAGGGGATCAAAACCAAATGAAGGCAATTTTGCTTTGATAGCAAATGATTTTACTGAACCTTCTTCTTATCAAGAGGCAGTAAAACATAAAGCATGGTAGTAGGCTATGGTTGATGAATATCAGGCAGTTCAAGACAACAACACTTGGCAACTTGTTGATATTCCTCAACATGTTAAACCTATTGGATGCAAATGGGTTTATCGAATTAAGTACAAGAAAAATGGTGATATTGACAAGTATAAAGCAAGACTTGTTGCTAAAGGTTTTGCGCAGCAGGAAGGGACAGATTATGAGGAAACATTTGCTCCTACAGCTAAATGGAACACCATCCACCTCACACTTGCCTTAACAGCTCAACAAGGATGGAAATTTCATCAAATGGATGTCAAAAGTGATTTTCTCAACGATGATTTACAAGAAGAAGTGTACATGACACAACCACCAGGTATTGAAATTGAGGGACAAGAACATAAATTCTACAAACTGATAAAGGCTTTATATGGGTTAAAACAAGCTCCCCGAGCTTGGTATGCCAAAATGGATGAATACCTTCGCAAATTTGGTTTTCAAAGCAGTGAATTTGATGATACCTTGTATGCACGCCAACAAGGTAAACATATGGTGATTTTGGTTATGTATGTCGATGATTTGATCATCACAGGCAACAATGATGATCACATTGAACAGGTGAAAAAGGAGTTACATGCAGGTTTTAAGATGACATATTTGGGACTACTTCACTACTATCTTGGAGTTGAAGTATTCCAACATCCACATCAGATCTTCATTTCTCAGAGTAAGTATGCAGTAGAAATTCTTCAGCGATTTGGAATGCAGGATTTCAAGCATGTCCTTACCCCTATGGAAAAAAACTTGAAACTTTCAAAATTTGAAGGGGGGGGGAATGGTGAATAGCACTTCTTATCGACAATTGATTGTTAGCTTGATTTATCTGACAACTACTCGACCAGATCTTTCTTATGTCGTCAATATTCTTTCCCGCTTTATGCAGGAACCACCAGAAAACCACTGGAATGCAGCTAAAAGAGTTCTTTGTTATATCCAAGGAACAAAAGATTTTGGTCTTCTTTACAAAAAGCTAAAAATTTTGTACTTGGTGGATTTTCAGATGCCGACTTTGCTGGCAGTATTGATGATAGGGCATCAACCTCAGGTTACTTAATGAACATGGGGTCAGTTGCAGTTTCCTGGAGTTGCAAGAAGAAAGCTATAGTGGCCACTTCTTCAACAACTGTAGAGTACATTTCAGCATGGGAAGCAACATGTGAGATTGTTTGGTTACGTTGAGTTTTACAGGACTTGGGAATTCCTCCAACAGAAGCTACTTTGTTATTCATCGATAATCAGTCAGCAATAAAGCTTGCCAAGAATCCAGTTTTTCATTCAAAGATAAAGCATGTGGACACCAAGTATCATCACATCAGATCTCTCATTGCAAAGGATGTCATCAAGCCAATGTATTGTCCTTCAGAAAATCAAATCTCCGACATTTTCACGAAACCTCTTGGCAGAATAAAATTTACTAAGTTCAGGGATGAATTTGGTATCTGTTGTAATGTATCTTTGGATCATAGGGGGGAAATGTTAGATGATCCAAAAATAAAATATTATCATAGGTTATAAAGTTGGAATAAAATAATAATTAATTTAAGATATTAAATTAATAATTATTATTCTAGAATATTTAATTATTTAATGGAGACATTTAAAATTAGCATATTGTTGTAACAAGATATGACACTCTAAATGTGTCATATCTTAGCCTTTTTTTTAGCTAGTTATTTTGAATAGTATTTAATGTAAGTGGACACTTGTTATTTAATAAGTGATCCATAATTAGAGGTAGTTAGGACATGGAGCTTATAAATAGCTCATTGCAAGAGTGTTTTTTTGTTCGAGTATAAACTCTTGCATAATTCCAAATGTAATTGTTTTTTCTGATTAATAAGATTACGTGTCTGAGGACACTTCAGCCATTATCTAGGAGAAATGCTTCTTTGGAGAGTCTGTCCGCCAAAGTGTTCCATTCCCTAAAGATGTGTGTGCATGAAAAGGATATGAAATGGCTCTTCAGTTGCTCGATCCTATTCACAAGAGGATGTATAAATATATTTATGCACATTTGAACCCGAAGAAGCCATTTGATGACCAATAAGGAATCTCTGAAGACCTGAAAGTGTGATACATCATTCCCCAAAGCGAAATAAAGGAGGTTTTTGCAGGAATCCAGCTCCACTAGATTGTTTGTGCCAGGACCCATCCCAATTTTGACCTATAAAAAATGTGCTACCGAGAGGAATAAGGTGAAACCCCCTCCAATCCTTTGTGATGTTGAATCTGAAACACCGTCGAAGCACTCCCATGGGAGATTTGTGTTCGGAGCTTCAGGGATGATGACCCTCACAGGAACAACAACACAAGTATGGGGAAATTGATTGTGGATATCCAAAGCTTCTATAGCCACTCTGACAGGTTTCGACGATGAATCCTAGAAAACCCCCTGTTACGGGCCAACCAAATGCCCCAAAAAATCAGTAGTAGAAGTGCTTTGAAGGCACGGTTCGCAGGCAGGTCCACCCAACTACACCAGGAAGTCTCCACAGACTGAGGCTTCCGTAAGTCCCTTTGTAGACTCTCTAGGATATAAAAGTGAAACTTCAATTGATGAATAAATGAACCAGTGAATCCTCGCCATTCTTACATAATGGACACATACCTAAACCAATGGCGAATCTCTGCTGCAAAAAATCCCATACTTTGACCACATGAATAACTTTGACTTCATTGGGAAACTAAGCTTCTAAATACCCCTCCACCACCAAGATCAAGCTCTTGGGTCATCGTCATTCATCTGGAAAGTGTAGCCAACATTTGGAGTGTATATTCCTGAGGGTGAGAGACACCAAACCAGTTCATCTTCAACTGCGTTTAATATAATGTGGCGGTCCCACAAGGATGATATGTAAGCATCCCAATCCATGTGGAACTATGGAAATATATCGAGCATGGTGGTGTCTTTCCAGCCTTCTCGCCAGATGGTGGAGGAGGTTGGGTGGGCTATGTGGATCAACCTGGATACCCCTTTATCTCTAAGATCCTCTGTCAAATCCACCAAGATTTTCTTTCGCTGCCCGCTAACGAGCCTTGGGTCCATCCCTAGGCAAAGCTTGTTGTCACAACCCACCTATTAGGGGATTCTGAACTCAATAATGTGTTCAGAGTTTATAATTACATGCCATATCAGAGAGCCATTCATGCGTGGTTTTGGGACCAAACACAATTAGTCCTCCACAATAAATGGATTGATGTACTTCGATCAGATCAATGTTGTCCATAGATTGTCAAAGGAGATGAGGTGCCAACATACCTTGGTAGCCAATGCGGATGAGAAGGCTTGAAGATACTTAAGACCCCAACCCCCTTGGCTCCTGGGAGATGCCAATCTGTGCCATTTAACCCATGGGAGCACCATTCTATCTTGTCTTCCTGTCCATAAAAAATGAGAACACAAATGCCTGATATTCTCCAACACGACTCTGGGTATCCAAGCCAAAGAGGCCCAAAATACTAGAATTTCGTCGGCCACATGTTTAATGAGAACTAGTTGAACCTCTCTTGAGAGCCACCAGGTGTGCAGACAGAAACCCACTTTTCAATTGTCCTTATCAGCCATCTCCAGTCATCCCACGAGTAATTGTTGGGTTTCAACCTAAATCCAAGGTATCAGAGACCACCTTCGATCGAGTCATGAGAAAATGAAAAGAGATGGGTAGTCAACTCACGGTCTTCAATGGAGAGATTTTTCCATAAAAAATTTAATTTATCTTGGTTTATTTCCATTCTGGTCACATTTTGGAAGAGGGAAATAATCGAATTGGACGAAACTTATTTTCTGGGTTATTTTTCATTAAATGTTGTTGGGCATATACTGCCCATAGTTAGATTTAAAACAATGGGCAGTATATGCCCAACCGCATTTAATGGCAGATAGCCTAGGAAATAAGGCTCTCCATCGAATTGAGGCACCTAATATCCGCCCCTTATGCCCCTATAGAAAACTAGTATGTCATCAATGAATAAGAGGTGGGAAAATTGCCGCACGTGGGAGACCATCGTATCACGGAACGCTCCACTTATGGTTGCATCAGACAAAAGGTGGCTGAGGGCTTCAGTGACTAGGAAGAAGAGGAGCGGCGAGAGAGGGAAACCTTGGTGAAGCCCCCTCTCTACATGAAAGAAAGTGGAAGCTGGTCCATTGATGAGTACTGCGAAAGACACAGTTTGAATGCTAGACATAACGCATTCTATGAAAGCCACCGAAAAACCTGTGTGAGCGAGGATCATCTGTAGATACATCTAGATCACCCTGTCATAGTAATTAGACATGTCAATATTTAGAATGGTACCCTTTTAATAAATATTTTTTAAATACTGTAGGACCTCTTGTGCAACACCTATCGCCTCATGGATCTGGTGACCCTGCAAGAAGCCAAATTGTTCTGTTGAGATATGAGCAAAGAGAATGGGTTTGATTCGGTTCACTATGATCTTGGAGATCACCTTGTACATTTCATTACATAAGGATATTGGTCGAAAATCCTCCAAGGAGGAAGGACCATCCACTTTTGGGATCATAACCAAAAATGTGGAATTGAAGGTCGACAACATCCTCTTGTTTCTTATAGATTCTTCCACAAATGCCAGTAAGTATTTGCCTAGGATGTTAAATAATCCAAGAGGAAATTATATGCCCCATCCATTAGGCCTTGATCTCTTGTCCTTTGGGTATTTCTTGAGAACTTTCTTCAATTACTCTTCTTCCCCTAGGGCTAGCAACACTCTGTTTGTCTCCTCATCAACAAAGCTGGGAAAATAAAGGGTTTTGCAAACACTATCATCCATGTTTGAAGCACGTGGAGCTTTAAATAGTGATTCAAAGTGTGAGACACCCAACGATGCCAGGTCTCTAAAGCCAATGGTCACCTTCCCTTTTGCATTTGGAAATAACCATATATTATTTGAAACTTTTCTTCCCTTGGCATAAGCATGGAAAAATTTGGTGTTTTCATCACCATTCTCTAGCCATAAAACCCTACTTCTGAGGCGCCACTCCTCCTCCTTGATCTTGAGGAATTGCACCTTCCTTTTTATCCAAAGATAAAAAATTTTCCCTATTTATAGCAGACCCAAAACCTTCCATCAGAGAGGTAGACCAAGTATGTAGTTTTCTCTCCACCTCACTGAGCTCTGTGTTCTCCCGGTCCAGTTTCTCCTTTTCCCAAGCCTTGAATAAAATTTTGATATTCAACAAATTGTCTTCGAAGTTCCTAGAAAAACATGAGCCACACTATGGGAAAAATGAAGACCAATTAGATCTTACCAGGTCAACAAATGAGTCCTCCTTCAACCAGGTCGAATTGAACTTGAAAGGCCCTGGAGCCTTGTTGAAACTTCTCTTCACGTCGAGCATGATGGGGAAAGTCCGATAGTCCAGCCTCCGACACCCACTACCGGAAATAAAAGTTTCCTTCCATAAGGTCCTCCGAGACTAGAAAAATGTCGAGTCTCTTTTCAATAGGGTGGTAACCCTCACGTTTGTTCCACCAAGTAATAAAAATCGAGTTCATCTCCACATCAACCAACCTGTAGTTAATGAGATTTTGTTGGAAATAATCAATTAGTGGATATGGTTGGGAGCGTGGCACCTAAGACTCCCCAAATCCTAGTGAGAAGTTTAAATCGTCCCCCACAATGATATCTGACCTCCAAAACTAGGATCTTTGTAGCAATGTATCCCAAAAGTCTTGTCTATCAACGCAAGGGCCATATAATTTCAGTAGAGTGAAGCATTTATTGATATATTCCACCCGAAATTTTGCACCCATGCTTGCCTCCATCCCCCAAATTGGTCCTATATGAATCTTCCTGCAGCACCATCCTATCTCCATTCCACCAGATCTGCCCCTAGCACTTACCCTTGCAAAGCTCCAAACTCCTAAAGTGGCCTCAATAAGGGCAACCACCTAGTTCTCATCATCAAGGGTTTCCTGCAAAATAATGAAGTCCAGTGGCAGTATATCAACAACTCTCTTTAGTGCACATATTTTATGAGGGCACACCAACCCTCTGCAGTTGAGGGACATAAATTTCATGGGAAACCATCTGCAAGGGATTTCACTGCTCTAAGTGCCCCTTTTATTGGTAATTGAGTTCCCATACTGATCTCTGTTCTCGCTTTCAATTGAGCCTTATGTAAATGAGAATGTCGGCCTCGCTTCTTTCCTTCTCTATTTGGAGCCTTACAACTTGTTGAGGCCTCGTGCTAACTCCTCTAGCGGACTAAGGACCTATCTGGTATGAAGAGTGTAGATTGGTGTCTTGGAGGTGGAGTTCGATGAGAGATCGTTAGAGGGAAGTGTGCACGTTGATAGAGCACCATATGAACCCGACATGAAGGAAGAAGAGATTGTCATATCCATCCAACCAGGACTTGCACCTGCCAATGAGAGCATCACCTCCCCAACCAAATGCATTTGCATAGGAGCCATTTCCAACTGCTCTGAAAGTTTGATCTGACTAGGATCATTGTCAGCACTACCATCCAACGTTGGCACCGAAGTTGGCTCAATGGAGGATGCCACCGGGTTTGTAGAGGATGTAAACACCGGGGCCAAAGATGAAGTGGACTCTGCACTGATAGTTTCCTATTCCTCTGAGGGAAAGTCTTTGACAACCATGCTTGAAAGGAGCCTAGAGGCAAGATCGAGGGTTGATTCTATCAGAAGATCTCCAACATGGGGTTGAGGAGAGATAAAAGCAGCATTGCGGGTAGATGCTTGCGTCAGGCCAGGCAAATGTTTTTGTCTTATTTGAAATACAAATTAGATGTAAGATATTTTTTATTTAGATGTAATTTTTTCATCTATGAAACTATTCATTATTATTAATAATTTATCTCAATTATATTTCATTGTTATCTTCTTTTCAGAAAAGGTAGACAAAATAATATTAGAAAAATTTGAGCGATACTTGTATCTATATTAAATTAATTTTAATTGATATTTACAAGCATGGTTAAATTTTAAAATAATAAAAATATTATGTATATTTTCCTGGTGAATCGACCCTTCGACCATTGTGTGACCTTGGATGAGGTCGAGTTTCCCCTACAGTTGGAACACCCTGCCTCTGTTTACCCTCCCTCCATTCACCACAATGTGTGGTTTTCTCGTGGGGCCGCGAGCGTATATTTGCTAAGAGATGTTCTATTCTGAGGTGAGGTAGCGGTTCACGATTTTCTCTTATTTCAATGGCAGCTGAGATGTACGAGGAGCTCCTTGAATTTTCTGAATACCCTTATGACTCCGGTGACATCTGGACCCGACCCTCCACGTTTATCTGAAGGTATTCCATTATCATTTTCCTCTGATTTATCACATTTAATCGATGGGTCGGTTAGGGTTTCTCCAGAATATTCCACTTCTAGCACTCAACCCCTAGATTTTGACACCTTTTTAGTGACTGTTCTTGCATCTAGGAGTACCTCTATCATTATTTTCTTTTCTAAACAATATCTGCTTCCCCTCATGATCTGTCTATTTGGTCGCCATCCACCCTACTTTTTCTTGATCAATTCATTCATCCCCCATTACCGGACTCTTCCACTACTACATCCTCTTATCTTGGAGATTTGGGAAAACCTACATTTACCCTATCTGTGCCAGAATCCTTCAGGGGTGTGCCATCGTCCACCTTCGTCTCGGTCAGTGTATCAACTGCATCCTCCCATTCCTCCCCCTGTACATCTCATCCTCCTTTCGGATCTTTTAGCTGTAGCACTTCTCTCACCCCTAATCCACCATCTGCGGCTACTAGGGCTCCCACCTCCGGCTGGAACTGAAGTCGAGCCTTCATCTTTGGGTACTCACAAGACAAGTGTTAAGAAAACGAAGTGTGTCTGAGTAAACAATAAGGGAAGTTATCTCATTCTTGGAGAAGGCATTTGTATGGATGATGCTATCGATATGGTGGACATTGTTTTGGTGGGTAGGGTTCATGGACGAAGCTACTCTATAGCTCAGCTAAGATTGTGGGCCTCGGAAATTTGGGGGAAATCCATGGCATCTCTACACATTTTTTTCACTCTATAAAAAGTATGGTTTTCCATCCAATTTTGAACACGAGATTTCATTGATTGAGTTCTCTCACAATTTTTTGACATTGAAATGGATATTGTCCTCCTTAAGCGATGGAGCCCTCTATTTGATCCTGACAGAGAACGTTTGGGAGTCAAACCAGTTTGGGTCAAATTTTCTAGCTTACCTATGCATCTAGAACTGATGATATATTTAAAATTATTGGTAACATTCTTGGAACCTACCTTGACCATGACAGATCCTCTACAGAGAATGGGAAAATGGCATATGCTTGCATTTTGGTACACCTTGACACTCGGGAAGGATTGAAAGAATATTTGAAGATACATTGGAGGAATATCACTAGGGTTCAGATCCTGGACTATGAAGGGGCACCCTTCGGTTCATATCGGTGCCATAGGATAGTACATGTCTACAAGGAATGCCCTCTTCTTTCACAAGCTTCTCCTTCCCTAGTTTCTCTCAGGGTGGATTACATGCTCAATGAAGTCACTGTATCATTGAATCGACATACTAAAAAGATTTTTTTACATCCACCTGCTCTATGCACAAATCCATTGAGGGATGGAAATGTTGCTACTCATCCTTCATCATCCAGGGTGAATAGATCACAAGCACCGGCATCGGTTCCCCCTCTGGGCTTTGGTACCTCTCAGCTCCCTCATTTTTCTTTTGAATATATTGTGAAATCTCCTACACTATCTCTTTCTTTTCATCTTGTTTCCACTTTTTGTTACATTGCTTCTATTATCTGCCCTCTGGTGCCCTCTCCGGATGTCTATTCTTCCCTGTAGAATTTTATCTCACCACCTCCCCCCATCTGTTCTGTACCTTAGGAGGATCCCCCTTACCCTCTGTCTGGTCACTCCTACAATCTTTGTTCCTGAGCTAAGACTTCACAAGTCAGATTTGGATTAGGCTGAATCCCACCATTTATACAGTCTAAGTCCACCCGAGGCAGACACTCATCCATCTCCAAATGCATTATCTGAGTCGGATTGGATATTGTAGAAGGCTGCCAAATTTCCATAAAAGGGGTTCTTAGAGAAAGAAATGCCCCCCACTTGGTTTCCCAATGACATGCAATGGGTCGGATCTGAGGTTATATCTTACCACCCTCTGATATATCTTAAAATTTCTAGTATCTCTCCAAAACCACCTGCCCCTTACAAGTTCAATTTGACTTGGCTACAAGATGAGTCCTATATAAGATTAATAAATGATGCTTGGAGGAACGCCCTTGTTCCCAATGACCAATCAGTCTCCTTTTCCTTTGCCAGTAAGCTCCTCTATGCCAAGAAGAAATCTATTGAATGGGTAAAGTCCAAACGAGCACAAGACAACCTTGAATTAAAATTCATAGAACATGAACTTGCCTGACTCAAGAACCCTAATAACAGTGGATTCCCTTCAGCTGCATCAAAAGAACTTGTCATCAAGATGGAAGATGATTGACTCAGGATAATCAAAGACAGGGAAGCAAACTGGAGACTCAAGAGTAGAGCTACATGGTTACTTGCAGAAGATGACAATACTAAATTTTATCAATAATTTTCCAGGGGACGCAAGGCCTTTAACACTATCTGGGATTTGGTGAATAAGGATGGACAATCTATCTCATCCTTCAATAAGCTAGCCTCTCTTGGTATTTCACAGTTCAACAACTTATATAAATCTCCTCACGAAGTCTCATTAGATGAAATTATTAAAATTACAAAACTCTTCCCTAGGTTTTTGGGTGAGGATATAAGCGAGGAACTCAATTTAAAATTCTCCATGGCTGAACTAGAGGCAGTCCTTAAATGGTTAAAAAAGGATAAGAGCCTATGTATAAATGGTTGCTCTGTTGAATTATACCTTGCATTTTTTTGAACTATTGGGTTAGGAACTCCTCGGGGTAGTTGAAGAATCTAGAAGATCTGGGAGCATGTATGATGCTTACAACTCCACCTTCATTGCTCTCATTCCAAAATCAGACAATCCTTCCTCATTTAATTATTTCTGGCCAATTTCTCTCTACAACTCCATCTACAAGATCATCACTAATATCATTGCCAATAGGCTTAAGCCTATCCTTTCTGCATGCATTTCTGAGGAAAATTTTTCCTTCTTGGACAACAGACAGATCCATGATGCAATTGGTATTTCCCAGGAAGGCCTTCATTCCATGCATACTAAGCATATTAAAGGCATGATTCTTAAGATTGATTTAGCCAAGGCATTTGATCAGATAAGCTGGCTATATATGAGAATTCTCCTCACACACTTGAGATTTCCTATCTTTGTTATTAATTGGATTATGTGTTCTATCACTTGGGTCTCCTTCCATGTTCTCATTAATGGTTCATCCTCCAAATTTTTTCATGGAGAACTTGGTCTTCTTCAGGGTTTCCATTTATCCCCACTTCCATTTCTCCTGGTTAGGGAAGGATTAAGTATGCTCTTGATGGATGAGAGATATCATGGAAGGTTAAAGTGTATCAATATCATTGACAATTGTATTCTCACCCATCTCCTATTTGTGGACGATGCACTTATATTTTTGAATGACTCCATCAGTGACTCATTGGTCTTCAATGTTTCTCTCAAATTGTTCTTCAAAGCCACAAGTATGACTTGCAATCACTCAAAATCCTATCTACCGTCTCAAGGTTTCTCCCCTTATGAAATACACTTTGCACTATAGAGGTTTCCATTTCTCTCCCTTAGGTTTGATGAGGGTCTTAAGTACCTTGGTTTCTGGCTCAAATCCTCCAATTACAGACTTTCTGATTGGAATTGGCTGATTGCCAAGATTGAAAGGAGACTCAATGTATGGTATCACAGATGGCTCTGTCTTGTTGGGGGCCTTGTTCTTATCAAATCAGTATTAGAAGCGATCCCTGTTTATTGGATGTCTCTGGCCTGGATCCCCAAAGGCATTCTATTCATAATTTTAAAAATATGTTGCAGATTTATTTGGAAAGGATCAAAGGAGGGTCATGCATTTGCTTGGCCAAATGGGACCTTATTTCTCTTCCTAAAAAGTGGGAGGATGGGGCATAAATGATCTACATTCCTTCTCCAAAGCATTAGCTGCTAAATTAGGGTGGAAAATACTAACCGCTGGTAATATATGGACCAAGGTGGTTATTCAAAAATATATCAGTCCATCTCAACAGATTGATTGGATCCGACGTGGGCAATGGAACAGGTTCAATATATCCACTATTTGGAAAGCCATATTAAACTTTATAGACCACATTAGACCAAGATTGGCATGGAATATTGGATCGGGAAATCAAGTGCAGATCGAATGTGATACCTGGTCTAGCAGTGGTAATGCCCATCTCTTGTCTCCTTAACTTATATAATTCTTGAATGGTGTAGGTATCTCTTCTTTCAACCAAGTGGCAGATCCCGAAAACACGTCCACTTTCTCTCAGGCTTGAAAAATAGTTCGTGACCTACACATCCCCCCTCCTTGGAAAATGGAATGGACACATTATAATACAACACAAACAAAAAAACATGCTCGAATTATAGACAAAGATGATGAAATCATTTGGGCTATCTCAGATCATGGAAAATACTCACCAAAGGATGGTTAACCTATCATTTATGTTGAACATCATCCACAGGAGTCATTATGGTGGTGGCACCCTATTTGAAAATTGAAATGCCCCCCAAAATCCAAATTGCTAATGTGGTGTATTCTATCCTATAAGATCCCTACTGGAGTATCTCTACAGAAACACTCCTTTATTGGTCCCTCATGGTGCTCTCTTTGCAAATGTGAGGTTGAGGACGTCGACCACCTATTCCTCCACTTCCCTGCATCTTCATCACTTTGAACCCACCTAAAATCCATTCTTAACCACCAGTTAATCTAGATTGGCCCATCTATAGCTCATGCCTGGGAATCCTGGTGGTATTCTACACAACCTCACAAGCTTTGTAACCTCCCCCTTCTTATTTGTTGGGGCATCTGGATTTCCTAGAATAGAGTAATTTTCCATGATTATGCACATAATTGGCTCATCATCTCCACTCATATATCCTCCTTATACCATGTTATTCCGGACGACACTGACCTCCCACCTCCCAAAATTATTATTCTAGAAGCAATTGACAAATCTATCCCATGGCAATGCTTTGATGGATCTGCACAAAAATTTGGTTGTTGTGGGGGTGTGGTCTGTATTTAACGGAGAACCATTCCTACAAGTTAAAAATCAGATTGGGCAGGGGAACTAATAATTACACAGAACTTTATTGCATTAGATCCCTCCTATCCTTTTCTTTATCTAAAGCACAGAGTCACATTCAGATTTTTGGAGATTCCACTATTATCATTGATTGGTTCAACCATAAATATATATGTCACATGCACACACTTCAGAATCTTCTAGAGGAGGTCTATCTACTTAAATCTGATTTTGACTATATATCTTTTCATCATATTTACAGGGAGAGGAATCAACTTTCTGATACACTTTCTAAGGAGGCAACACACCAACCAAGGGATCATTGGGTGATCCAGGAACAAAATGATCACCAATTTTATCAGTACTTTCATAGGCCATATGAAGATGCACCAGCAGAGGGGGAGTAGAGGGGGCTGAAGGGCCCTGAATTTTGAGGATAATTTCTTTTTGGTATATCTATATATTTATCGGATCATATGATTAGCTATTTTTATTTGTACATATTTCCATAACATATTTTTTGTAACAAAATTTGATATATATTTTAACTGTGGCTTGGGCCACCTTTTAGCATATGCTTTTATAAGCATCTACAACATGTAATTTTCATCTTATTAATGGAAATTATGATTTTTCCCTGGATATATATATATATATATCAAAATGCTAAATATATGGAAATAACTTTTGTTCAATTTTTATTAATTAATATTTGTGCCAAAAAATAATTTTTAATGAGAGGACACTAGAGCAGGAAACGTGATTTTTTTTCCCAAGAATAAGAAGAGTTTAGATATGTCTGGGGTTAGACACAAAGACAAATAAAAAAGCTGAATTTTTAGCTTTGTGGAAAGGAACATGTTGGAATTAATGCTTACATCCTATTTGAGAAGTTGGTTTCTGATGGTTGAGATATTTTGTCAACCTCTCTCTAATTTAGGAATAAGTTGGATCTTAGAAACTTTATTTAATAGAGTAATCTGAATGTAATCGTGTGTGTGTGTTTTGATTGCATACACCTTATGTGTGTAATATATGAGTACTCTTAAACCATTCTTTATCTCGGTATCATAGCACTAGGTTGGATCCGTGTTTATTTAAAATATCATTGAGGTTATTCTGTTATAGATTGCCATGGCATAGAGGCCCCCAGGTGATTGACGAAAACATGATGCATTGGAACACGATTGAGATCTGTTGAGAGATATAGATAGGAGAGAGTTGTTGCCTCCTATATGAAAGATCATAGGTAGAGGCTGCTGTTAGCATACATCATGGAGCGTAAATGAGTTGACGTGACACTCAACGATCTTAGGGCTTGGAGGACCAAGACCAAAGGCTACGAAGCTCTTTCCTTTGAATGCATTGAGGACCGACCTCGACACAAATGACAACCGTCTGTATCCCTTGTTGGTGATGCGTCCTGCCGCTTGCTTCTTTGACGGGCATTTCACAGATTTAGGTACTAGGAAAAATAGTATGGTAAGCTGTAATTTTAGTCCAAAATAATTGCGGTGAAATCTTCATTTTGGTTCATTACCTATGCAAATTAAATTTTGAGTGCTTAATTCGCTTTGTTGGCATAAAAGAATTACATCATTTTCAATATTTTAGAGAGAGGCGACTTCAAAATTTACAAGGAATTTTCGGTTTTGAATCCTTCCTAAGATCATGTAGTTCATGGTTTTAGACAAATTCAGTGGTCTAAATTTTCCCTCATGGAAAATAAAAATTCAAATGGAATTAATGAATAAAAACTTGTGGGGTATAGTGAATGGTTAAGAAGTAGCACCTATAGATGCCAAGGAGTTACTTGAATGGAAAAATAGAGATGACAAAGCTAAGTCTATTATTGGACTTTCCCTTTTAGATTTGCAATTACATCTTATAGATCTCACTAAATCATCAAAGGAAATATGGGAACATTTGGCTCAGTTATTTGGTGTAAAAACTACAAATGCAAAATTTTCCATAAAGCTGCAATTATTTAGTCTGAAAATGAATGAGGAGACATCTATGTCCAGTCATGTAAATAATTTAATGTCTCTTTTAGGACAATTAGGTGAAGCAAGTACTAAGGTGGAGGATGAAGATGCTAAAGAAATATTACTAAATAGTCTTCCTTCAAGTTATAGTAATGTTGTTTTCACTTTAAGTCAAATGTCTACACAAACATTGCATGAGACAATTGCAGCACTTTTGGCGGAGGAAAAGCGACTAAAACTGGAGGATGCAGAAGAGAACTCTCGTGTAGAGAATGAATTGCTTACAATATCAAGGATGAGAAAGAAAAATGAAAACAAAGGTGAAATTGAATGCTACTATTGCAGGAAAATTGGGCATACAACGTGGAATTGCAGAAGTCGTGCCAGTGATGTGTTAAAAGGGAAAGAATCAACAAATATAGCCACAGATGAATACCCATTGAATTCTGATGATGAATTCAATGAAGAGTATGAACCTCTTAAACTCTTTTAGAATGGCTACAGTTCAGGCTCACAATGGATGGTTGTCGAGATAGTATGGCAGTTTCAAATCTAGGGAAAGATCCCTCATTAGTCGTAGACATGGAGTGGTCTCCTAATAAGGTTATGCGACAGATTGGGAGGCTATCCAGTAATTGACTTCGGGAGGTCCTTGATTCAGGAGTTCAGCAGCCGAACTCGGGAATCCAACTTGCTGACTACACCTTCACGAGGGTTATGAGGCAACTTGATGGAGCCTATATTGATAAGCTGAAAACTGGTTAAAGAATGATTATGTATTTTGTTATTTATGAGTGATTTCAATAAATTCATGTAATGTAAGAATTAAGAGGGGATGTTGGAATTAATGCTTATATCCTATTTGAGAAGTTGGTTTGTGATGGTTGAGAAATTCTCTCAACCTCTCTCTAATTTAAGAATAAGTTGGATCTTAAAAACTCTATTTAATAGAGTAATCTGAATGTAATCATGTGTGTGTGTTTTGATCGCATACACCTTTTGTGTGCAATATATGAGTACTCTTAAACCATTCTTTATCTAAACAAATATTGCCAAAAACTATGAAATTCATCATCTTAATATTCTTGAAGGTTTTATGATTGTAATTAGGACACAATCAAAATTTCTCGCATTGGATGATTTTTCTCTCCTTCGTGTTGCCAGGATAATTGGTCTTCTTTTGAAACTTTTGAAAAAATATCCTTATTCCAAATTATAAGGCACCTAAATGGGTAGGCCGACCACCTAACCAATCGAGGAGTGGAATTAATGATTGGTGTAATAGGAAATAATGGTGCATGCAAAGGCTTTACTCCTATTCCATAAATCAGAGCAATGAAATTACAACCTAATAAGGTTGGTGACAGGTGTGAGCAACATCATCAAGATTTCAACTCGTATGGGTTTAGTGGACTGGCACTAGGAGCAAATGAGGTCACACTTGGAAATTCCTTGCAGATACATGGAAGGTCAAGACACTTACATCCAATCTCGGGGCGCGCAATGATTGTATTAATTCATATTTGGACAACTCAGAGTCAAGGTGATGCAAGTTCCCATAGGAATAGATTTACATCGATGGGAAGCAAGTTATTATTTTCCATGATCCACATTAACTCATTTCAGGGAATGTTAGTCTAGCTTCGTGGGAAGGACATGCACGAGGATGCCATGAGGATTATATATGGTAGCTCCCATGGACTTTTGGTCTATCTCCTTTAGTTTCTCTTGGTGCTCTTTTAAGTCTGGTTCATTGGGAAGAAGTGAGAATCAATGGTGTTGAAGGGTCCTCAAACTTTGGATGGGGATGCTGCAATATGGAAGACGACAACATAATTTCTATTCAAACTATTGATGGGATGCATATACCTTTAATCACGACAAGTATATGTACTGGATAGTGACAGAGCGGCGAATGCCACATTGTTGGCAGTAGAAGTCGAGGGGCTTGAGGCGAGCATGGAAAAGAAGTTTATTAAGCTGGAGACAGAGCCGATCTCTCACAATTTTGATTTTTTCAGTGACGCACTCTTTGCAGAAGTTTCTGATATTCTAGCAGGGAAAAGGGGGTTCTGAATGGAGCGGATGTAGCGACTGGAAGAACGGGCAATGAAAAAATAGTTTTATAGACGAATGAGGATGAAGGCGTACCTTCCAATGCTACATTATTTTAGTTTTTATGTATTACAAGTTTTCTTGTTTTGTTTATGGGTCAATTTTGTATATGGACGATATCAGTGCAAAATTCTAGTATATGGAGCCCATAGAGACAATGCGACTCTCCTTTGGACATATTGGAACATTGAAGTTGCTGAACTTACAAAATTATTTTTTTGTTTCTCCACCTATGTAAATGGTTCTGGCCATGTATTCTAGATTTTATGAAATATAAATAGTCGTTTTGTTAAAAAAAGACAATCAATTTGTAATGATTATATTCATGTGTTTTACTTTAAACATGAGGCAGGTTGTTTTTGGAATGTCTAATAAATATCTATTTAATTTTGTTATATGTATTTGATTATCTTTATTAAAAAATTAAAAAGCAGAACATAAAATTTTAAATAAAAGTGATTTACTAATTGTTTTTAGTGTTTTTAGTTTTTTGTTTTTTCAAGAAAATCATTTACAATTTGTTTTTGAAATCCAACGGTATGCTTTTATCACATGACTGCATAGGCCATTATCGCGATTTGATTTTTCTGTTATAGAAAATAATTCCTACCACCTATTCACATGCTAGGCAGTATATCATCAACTATATCATCAATCAAGCTTTTCTTGGCTCTGCTCCGGATGCACAAAGACCTATTGCTGGTTGCTCTCATCAGAAGCATCGTGGTCGTCGAAGGAGACGGAAATCTTGCTATAAACACAACATGAAAATAAAGGAAGTTACGCTAGACTTTGATGATCTCTGCAAGCGGGTGTCGAGCTTGGAGAAGAGGGAGGTTATTGGCCGATGGATTTTTCCGGAGAATTGTGAATTTGACACGGCATCCTGGATCAAAAAGCAGTGGAAGTCCATATTAGGATATACTCCAATTGTCAGTATTCTTATTAATGGATGGTTTAGTGTTCATTTTGTGGACGCCAAGGATGTTCAAAAGATCACCTGTCGCACTTGGGTTCGGGGACGTAGTTTTTTACAGCTTATTCCATGGTATGTTGGATTTAATCCCGTGATGGAGGCTCCCCGCAACCGTATCATCTCGGTAAAGCTTCTGGGGCTCCCCCTGGAATTCTGGACCATGAAGGCACTTCAGCAAATTGGAAACTCCATAGGCTCTACCAAATACGTTGACCCAGGCATTATTGGTGCATGCGATAAAAAAATTGCCTGGATTCTGGTTGAATTAGAGTACACAGGTGGTCTCCCCGGGGACATTGATCTGGTTTGGGGCAATAGAAAGCATCGCCAGCGCATAGACTTCTGGGGTATTCCCTTCCGGTGTCTTATATGCCATCGTACTGGTCATCTCAGGGAGAATTGCCCTTATAGACTTCGCATGTGCCACGCGGACGATTTTCATAACAGAAGACCCGACAAGCAGAAATTCAATAGCTCTGTATCCGCCCCCGAAGGTGGTAAGGGTAATTATGTTTCCCATATTCCTGATGATGATGTTTTTTTCACTGCTTTTGATCACTCTGATGGTATTCCCAATGATAGCCGTGTCTTTCCTCCTGAGTCTAATCATACTCCTCAATCTGAATCTCTGCCATTAGATAATCCATCTTACCCGGAAGTAAACTTACCATCTGAATCTACCCTTTATCCTCCACCGAATTATAAGGAGTCAGATGGCCCTGTAGCTCCCACTTTTTCTTACGTTGATGATTTTCTCAAAAGCCTTCCTCTTAACTCTTTATCTAATGCCCGGTCGACGGAGGATCCCCCTCTCTATCCCTCTTCGAATTTTCATGTGGGTGAATCCTCGGCTCCTCCTATCAGCTCGACCGGTAGTCCTCATACTACTGTTGATATACCTTCTCTACCAAACGAGACATCTACGGATTCCCCTAGGAATACGTTTGATTCCGATCTAGAGGCTATTCTGGCGAACCCTAATGTTGATATTGCGGCCCTCACCGTCTTCGATAGACCCCCCTTATCGTCCGGTAACATCTCTACTCCTGCCAGAAGTACATCAAAAGGTGTTAGCAGACTTTCAAAGGGAAAATTCAAAGCTATTTCTCTGTTCTCTGATATGGATGATAGTCTTACTGAGATTCCTATTGCCATTAGTGAGGGTCCTCTTGATGAATCCCGGGCGCTTAGAGCACGCCACCCGGAGCCTGAATCTAGATGAATCACATTATTTCTATGAACATTCGGGGGTTGGGTGATGCCCCCAAAGCTCATTGCCTACGAGAGATTTTGATGTCGGGTGACCCTATTATTTTTCTTGTTCAGAAAACTTTATGTGACAGGGATAGAGCTATTAAGTATTTTCTCAGTATTAAATCCGGATGGAAAGATGCTGCAGTTGATGCCGCTGGCCATTCGGGTGGTCTTATTGCGGTGTGGAATCCGGCCTGGGCCACCTTTAAGGCATTCAGGTTTTTTGGGGGTATTCTGCTGGCCGGTCACCTTCGGGGTTTTGCGGATACTGTCTATGTCATTAACTTATATGCTCCTTTTCGCAACAGGCTGTGTTTTTGGAATCGGATGGCGGATTCGGGTCTTCTTGCTTTGCATAATCTCATTTTAATGGGCGATTTTAATTCAACATTGAGACCGGATGAAGTATGGGGTCCAAGGGCTCGTTTTGATCCTTTTTCTTCTTATTTATGTGATATGCTATATGGTTTTAATATGATTGATATTCGACCTCTTCCTATGATGCCTACTTGGACAAATAAGCGGTCAAATGAACAGTTCATCGCCAAAAGGTTGGATAGAGCAATGGTCCATATTAGCCTTGTGGACAGATGGGAAATGTTGCGCTCTGATATTATTATTTCAAATGTTTCTGATCATATGGCCATCCGGCTATCGTGGAAATCTGATGCGGTGGTTCGTGGCAGACCTTTCAAGTTCAATAGGATTTGGTTGGATGACGTGAGTTTTTCAAATTTGGTTCACAGGATTTGGCTTCGACATGATGATGATGATGGTCTAACGGGCTGGGACCGTTTCTTTCATAAGCTCCAATGCATCAAAAATGCCACAAAAGAATGGGAGATAAAGAAAAAGCGCGATCTCAAATCGGAGCTCTCCGAAATAGCGGCTAAAATGGAGGACTTATTTTCTTCTTTTGTGACTAGGCCTCCAAATGATGATGCTCTTAGACTTCTACAGGATCTTGGTGTGAGAAGGCGGGAGATTTTGCAGATTGAGGAAGTTTCTTGGCGACTGAAAAGTAGGATGTTATGGTTAAAAGAAGGTGACCTTAACACTCGTTATTTCCACAAAGCTGCAAATGCTCGGTGTAACCAGAATGCTATTTGGCGCATCAGAAGGGAGCTCGGTGACTATGTTTATTCCACGGCTGATATCCAGAACGAGGCCTTTACATATTTCTCAAAGTTTTATTCAGGAGTCCCACCTTCGGATGTGTCGAATCAAGGATGGGTGCTCGAACAGTTCCCCAGGTTCTTCGGTGCGACTGATATTGCTATCCTTGATCAGGTCATTTCCCGGAATGAAGCCCTTATGGTCCTCAAGTCCTTTTCACATGACAAGTGTCCGGGGCCCGATGGCTGGCCCTCTGAATTCTTTGTCCATTTTTTTGATCTGATGGGGGACGAGATCGTTGCTGTGCTCGAACTCTTTAGATGCAGAGGATTCATTCCAGCCAATCTGAATTCATCCTTCATCGCTCTTATCCCCAAAATATCCGAGCCACAGACTTTTGCCGATTTTCGTCCTATTGCCTTGTGTAATCTATTGTATAAGTTATCTTCAAAAATTATTGCAAACCGTATCAAATCTGTCCTATCTTCATGCATATCAAAGGAACAATATGGTTTTTTAAAGGGCAGATCAATTCATGATGCGATTGCTATAGCTCAGGAGGTGGCCCATTCTATGCACTCGGCAAAACAAGAGGCTCTCATTATGAAGGTGGACTTACTCAAAGCCTATGATTCAGTCGACTGGTCGTTCATCCGGTCTTTGCTGCTTAAGATTGGCTTACCTATTCGGCATATTCGATGGATTATGGCCTGTGTCTCCAATGTCAGATTTGCATTCATTGTTAATGGTCTGCCATCTCGGTTCTTTAAGGCTGGTAGGGGATTGCGTCAGGGGTGCGCTCTCTCACCCCTTATTTTCATTTTGGTCATGGACGGGTTTAGCAGGCTTATGCACTTTGCCGAACAGCGTGGATTTATTAAAGGTTTCGCTTTCTCAAACTCCGTCTCTACTTCTCATTCCTTATTTGTGGACGATTTATTGCTATTTGGTTATTTACGGAGGAACCACTGGTTCTTTATTCACATAATGTTTTCGCGCTTTAAAAGTGCTACTGGTTTAGGCCTAAATAGCAGTAAGTCTTTCCTTCTTTATGAATATGGAGACTTTCAGGAGATATCCTTTATTGCCGATTTCATGGGGGTTTGCACACGCAATTTATCAGATGGGTTCAAATATTTGGGTTTTCATATAAAACCTTGTGGATACAAGAACAGAGACTGGCTTTGGATCCTTGACAGGTTACGGGACAGGATACAACGATGGACACATCGATGGTTATCGATGGGGGGTAGGTACATTCTAATCCAGTCAGTATTATCTTAGATGATTGTCTTTTGGGGTCATCTTATTTTCATCCCTGCAGGCATTATTTCCAAAATAAACAGCATTATTTCTCACTTTCTTTGGAGTGGAATCAAAATGCAAGGGAAATATCATCTTTGTAGCATGACGGACATTTGCAAGCCAAAAGGGTCGGATGGTTGGGGTATATTGGACTCACAAGTTTTTAATTGTGCCCTGTTGTCCAAATCCTTTTGGAGAGCCATTACATGCCCAGGATTATGGAATGACATCATTAAATCCAAATATTTTCAGGGGGACATCCTGCTTTCAATTAGCTGCAACACGCTTTCCTTTCCTCGTTTCATATCTTGTATCTGGCGCAGCTTCAGGAAAATCATTCCTCTTATTTCCCCACACCTCAGATGGAATTTTCGGGATGGTAGTCTCATCCCTATTGGAACCACCACTCTTCTTCTGTTGCCCCCTGATGGAGGTCCTTCGCAAAATCTAATTCATGCTCTTTCTCATCGAGGGATTATTTTCTATAATAATATTATTCATCAGTGGTCACATTCTGCACCCATTTTCAAATCGGCAGTCCAACTCGTTCTGGAGGGTGTTGAGATTGATGATTGGAACCGCTTTCGGGATTCGTTGCGACAGGCAGGGTTTAGTTATGAAACAGGGGTGATTTTCTTGTATGGGAAGGGCCGTTGAGAAATGCATCACTGATTGTCAAAGATGTCTACCAGAGATTTTATAATTTTTCTCACATGATGCCGGGACCATGCGTTTTCCATTCTTTTTGGAAAAGGAATATACCAATTAAAATTATTATTTTCGGCTGGCTTACCTGGAAGGGTCGTATCCTCACATGGGATAATTTGAGGAAGCGGGGACATCACGGTCCGGGGTGGTGTGTTTTCTGTTTTGCTGAAGATGAATCTATATCTCATTTGTTCTTTACATGTCCTTCAGTTATTAATATATGGAGATTATTCAGCTCTTTTCTTATGGATCCTAGATGGCTACCGGTTGATTTCTTGTCGGCGGCTTCGGAGTGGGATATGCAGCGTGGTCAGTATCGATCGCTCCCATTTTACTTCATTTGGGAGATATGGCTGGCTAGAAACAGGAAAATTTTTGAACAGATTCTGATCCATCCTCAAAAGATCTTTATTGCCATTAAATCTTGGATGGACGCGACTCCCACTGCCATTCCCGAGTTGATTGATGGATCTCGGCGTCTAAGACCTCATGATATTTCCCTTCCTGCTGTCTATTTCGATGGAGCTGCTTCTGAGGGCACTACCGGTTGCGGGGCTTGGATTAAGATCTCAGGACACAAACGATATCATATTTCATGGAATGGTGGTCCTGGATCAAATAATAAAGCTGAAATTATGGCATTATGGGGGGCGTTGTATGTTGCCTATGATCTTCAGATTATGGTGGCTAACATTTTTGGGGACTCCAAACTGGTGATTGGTTGGATTTCAAACGAATCTCGTTTCGAAACCCCGCATCTTCAAGGTTGGGTCGATAGGACCAGGCGGCTCTGGAATCTATTGGACTGCCCCCCTATCTACCATATATTTCGTGAAAACAATACTAGGGCGGACAGTTTGTCAAAAAGGGGTCTCATGATGGATTTTGGCCTTATTATTGTCTCTCATTTTCTATACGGTGCTCAAAATGGGGTGTATCACATTCAGCATCCTTAATCCTTGTGTTTTATATCTCTGTCTCAGGTCCGTTATTTCTTGATGGAGGATGATCATTTTTTGTGCTCAGTTTAATATGACAGATCATATGTGCATCATTGGGGAAGGTATTGTTTTCTGATGGATCTGTGCCTTTTATACTGGTCATTGCAAGCGAGCGTGTCAGGCGAGCGTGATATATATTCAAGCGAGCGGGTTTATAAGTTTTTGTTGTTGTTTTCACACATTTTTGACAGCTATGTTTTCCGGCTGATCGGTTCACATGCTTTATCATATTTTCATCATTCCATTGGCTACTACATCTTTTCTTCTTAGCACGCAGACAAATTCCAAATACAGGCGAATGCAACAAGCGAGCGTGAAGATTTTTCAAGCGAGCATGCACAAATTATCTTCACAATGCCTTTTCGCTCTATACATCTTATGTGTTGTTGGCCGTTTTTTATATGCATACCCTTATTATATCTTTATGGTCTGCAATTCTATCATTTTCTGCTTGATCTGGAGCATCCTTTTCTAATTCGTAAATCTATGGCCGATGCTCTGGACTATATCCTTCCTTTTGTAATCCCATTTTGGCTGTTGTTTTCATAGGTGGTTTATATTTGTATCTGGGTTGGATCATGACCCTTTAATCTGAATGCCCTCTCATCTTGCTCTGTTTATTCTGAACAGTTTTCTTTGGGGCAACTGATGGTGGAATCTCGCTATTATCCTCACAGCTTGAGATAATTTGAATATCTGAATATGTATTGTTTATATCTTTAATATATTCAACGTTTTTTTCTCTCTGAAAAAAAAAAAAGTCTTATAATTTTCAATGCAAATGTCATAATCAGTCTGAGTTTAGTCGAATTTGATTGAGTTCTACTTCAATTATTCTAAATTACTATAATCTCATTTAACTGTTACTAAGTAATGAGAATATTGAGTTTTGCTCCATTTCCTATTTCGAGTTTATTCTACCTCTATTATTTCCACCTCTTTCAAACTGTAATGTGGTATCAAAGCTCAGCCTGCATACGACTCCTTTAGAGAAGCAAAAGAGAAGTGTGGCAGGTTGCATAAAAATATTGGAGAGAAACATTTGAATTCTGTTGAAGCAAAAAGACCCAGATCTCGAGCATGAGAACGAAGAAGGCCACCCATATCAAGAAGCAGGTTAAAAGCCTGTTGGTAGAAGGCCAAATTTTTATTTTTAAAGCTCCGTGCACTAATGCACCCCAACACCTATATCAGTCATGTTATATGAAACCTAGTAGCAATGACATATGCGTTATAGAGTTATAGTCGTAAAGTAACACGAGCCACGAAAATTTTCGACCAAAGAGGTAAGTCAAAATGTTTTTTAATGGTAAGGCTTTATCAAAAGACCTGGTGGAAAAAAGGTTTTCATTGATATTTTTTTAATAAGGGTGCTTTATCCAAGGTTTAGAAAAAAATGAGTTTTTTCTCTTAAAATAAAGAAGGGCTTACATGAGCTTTGTTATTAAAAGAAAAAGGAGCTTACGTGAGTTTTTCAAAGGCGCTATTTTGTTTTCCATAAGGGCTTTATATATTAAAAAAAAAAGGCCATTACTCGTATGTGATTGTTATTTTCAAAAAGGACAAATATATTCAATTTTTTAAACAGAGGGTCTATTAAAAAAAAAAAAAAAGGGGTGATGTTGTTTAAATCAGTTTTAAGTATTACAATACTGTTCTTCAAATGAATGAATTCAATTTTAAAAAATAGACATAAATTTCTTTTTATTTCATATAATAGAAACACATGCAATCATTTAATCACATTGAATTTTTTTTTCACTGGGGAACCCAACTAGGAAAAACCCCTTCTCTATTTGTATTAAATCAGATGAGAACAATGATCTATTACAATGAAAACTCCAATCCTTGAAGCTCAATCTGCACTTCAATACTAATATTGTCCTCTTGAGTTTTCTCTACCCAATATTTAGAAAAAATAGGCTTCCTGCTTCCTCCTATTTCCTTGCGCAATTCATGCTCCAAAAAAATAGGGAATAATCCCAAGAGAATTAGCTCACTTTCTCAATGCAAACCATGTACACTCACTAGTATACAATAATGATTACAATTATGCCTTTTTCCTCCACTTCACTACGCAATTCAAATTGCATGCATGACTAGGGATATTTTTAGTAAATTGACTAGTTATCTAAGAGATCAATGAGTTAAAAATAGTTACAACTACTAAATTGAGCTCATACTAACTCTATTCTAGACTAGAGATCAGATAAATGAGTTTCACAAAGTATAACTCCACGAGATAACTAGATCTTAGCAATCAACTCATGCACAAATCTACTTATTTCCCACAAAATTGAATTGACTGACTTAACTGAGTGATTTGGGCATGTCACTCCTACTAACTGCAGCTCAAGTCATCCTTTTGAAGTGGAAATTCAAATTTCTCCATTTGACTAAGGCACGAGTCAAATGAAGCGTTTTATTGCTACAATTTAACACTCCCTCTTAGAAAGAAAAAGGCTTTGAACAACCCCAATCCTGCTCCTATGGAACTCGAACTTGGTTCTTGAAAATTAATTTGTCAAAATGTTTGCATCATGCTCTTATATAGGAATCTAGTGTAACATAACAGTCCTCCTTTGCACACAATCTCTCAGGTGATGATACCTAATGTCTATATTCTTGGACCTATCATGAAACACTAGATTTTCAGAGAGTTTTATACGGCTATGATTGTCACAGTGGACCAATGTAGGCTCCATATCCTGATTGAAGAGTCTAACCAGGATCTTACTCATCCAAATATCCTCGCATGCTGCTTGACTAGTAGCCATAAAATCAGCCTCAACTTAGCTGAGGGCTACAATGTAATATCCCTTTTTCAAGATTGCTCATGAATCATGCATGAAAAACGCATTTCCAGCAACATATGCAATAAAACAGTGAAATGATCACTTGGATCTCGTAAATACATCCATCTAGCATCTAAATACAATAGGAGATCAGAAAGAAATGAAATGAGGTGGGTTAAACAAATCTCCCACACTAGAGTAGCTGAAAATGACTAAAAACCCCAAATGGCATTTTACCGGAGTTGCTGCATCAATGGACTGCTCAATCTAAAGAGGGTTTTAACATAAAAATATGGGAGAAAGATATATCTACTCATATATTAATGAATAATGCGGAAGTAGAGAGATATAGTCTCCTCATACAAATTACAAGAGAACCCGGTAAGGGTTTCTTGTCAAATACTCTGCAAACAAATGTGATCTTCAGAAAATTACTGAATAATCACTGAAACACTGAAGCACAAGAGCATAGAAGGCTAGAAAGATATCTGATCTGATGTATAAGCCTCAAGGGCTTCCTCCCATGAAAGGACGAACCTCTCAATCACAAGGAAACACTACAGTGGAGCCACCAAACCATGCAATGAACACTGCCACCAAAATAACACACTCCCTAGGAGAAATAACGCTGGGAGGGTATGAGAAATGTGTGGTCTAAGACCACAGATCTGAAATAAGTCCTGGAGCTCTCCAAACAGATCTCTCAAGTGAAGGAAAGCTTCCTCCAATGAGAAACTAACTCAAAAGCCGAGATTCCAATCCCTTCCACTACTGCACCCAGCAACACTACACAATCTCCGGCAAAGTTGTGCTGATGAAGGTGGCTGAAGCTTGGCCTAAAAACTTGATGTGGAATAATGAATACAAACTCTCCCAATGAACTCCTCAAAGGAAAGAGGTGGGATTCCCGCCCGGGAACACCCAGTGCTAAACAGCACTGCAACTTTGCTAAGCAGCAAAGCAGCAACAATTCTTGGCAGCCAAGAATAATAATCTACAACATGATCCATAATGCTACCATCCTCTTCCTTATATAAGATATGAGTTTGCTTGCCCCTGGCCCCACTCACTTAGGTTACTTCTAAGCTAAGTTACATCTCCCTCCAAAATTGTGTTATCCATCCTAGGATTCCTCCTCCACTAAAACCGCGACGTTGACTTAGTCAAAGCAGCTCCAATTTAACCCTGTTCACACATGGAGGTGTCTTATTGAGCTAGAAAGAGTGTCTCCTTTCACACTTGGAGTGTTTTTATTCTCCTTAGGACACTTATGGGCTTTTCTACCCATTTATTTACCGGCTAAAGCTGTTGCTAACTCTAATGTTCCATTTAGCTTGGAAGCTAAAATTGTGGGAACATTACAGTCCTCCCCTCCAAAATCTTTTCTTTTCCTCAAGAAAACGCATAAGGAGAGAAAAATATCTCCCCTCCTCCTCATGTGGCCTCTCATCAATAGCCTCCATCACTGTATCAAGAGAATCTGCAAATAAACTGTCATCCCATGCTTTCTTCCAGGTGTGCAAAGCCAAAGTGTCTGCATCAATCAAAGGTGGAAAGTGTGAATGGAAACCTGCTAACTGTCTCATGGCCTCCACAAAGTAGGAGTGATGACCAACATGGTGAATGAGTGCTCTCCTCACCCGTGCTATCATCCAAATGAAGTGAGTCACCCTCCAACATGGCAACTCATAAAAAGTCTCCTCCACCTTGTGCTCCTGTAATGAAGGTGGGATGAATGAATGTACATGATAGGCAAGAGGGCCTATCCCACACTGTCTTCTTCTCCACTCATGATAAGTGTAGAGGGCATGCTAATCTTGGGCTGAAACATGATTTTCCTCCAATGGCAAGAAGAAGATTGAGCTCCCAAGGACTCTTCCCCAAAAATCATGAGTCATGCCAACCCAAACCATCCCATTCAAGATGAATGGCACATCATTACCACATGGAATCCAAATCGGAAAATGGCTGAAGGTTATGTGCAAATTTGGATGATACATATGGTCTCTCTGGTGGATACAACGCAGTTCTCCCAACTGTTGGTTGAGAATGTCATAAGGCAAGTGGTCCTACAACAAGTAACAAGCCGTATATGTTTGCTCTCCCAACATGGGGAAGTAAGCATCAATGTATATCAGTTGTACATAAATAATATAACAATACACTTGCCCAAATTCATGTAAAAATGGGTCATCAACATCACAAAATTTGGCCCTAAAGTGACCATGAAACCCACAAATAATCTTGCTCTCATATGGGGCAATGCACTATTTACATATGGTGAGAAAGTACAAATACTCAATAGAGTAATCAATAAGCACATCAATGTATTTCTTACCATGCATCATGTGTGAGTTGAAAGTGAGGTCCATGTATAAGTTCCCCCATGAGGATTCCCTCATAAAAATCTGCAAGAAGAAGGGATACATATACTCCTTGGAACACTCCATCAATAAGAACATTCTCCCATGTGACAACGCTGTAGGCCTTAGAAATAAGGCTCCATGAATCCTCTCTTTGACATTCCACATGCCAAAGTCATCCACCATCATGCTGCTATGTGAGAAGATCTCCTTCCTACATGGAAGTCTCTCATGATCCTCCAATACTGAAGGGTAGCCTCCTTGCACCATGAATGTGCCTTTCTTCTCTTCATAAATATCATGAAAAGTATGGGAAGAATTTTTCCCATACTCTCCTAAGTGCAACCATAGCAACAACAATTTTTGCTGCTGCCTCATCTCCCCCTCATACAAGTCATGAGGTAAAATCATGATGGTCAACTTGTATGATGCCCCATACTAACAAATATTCTGCTGCTCTATCATATGGGTGCCATGCCAACCAATTGGTTTTTTCTCTCCATACAAAGCTTCCCTTGAACAAAAACACATCAGCAATACACGGAAGCAAGATATAATAAAAACTAGTTGCCAAATGACAACCAGAGAGTGAATCTTGGTCCCTCTCATGGAACCAGTGCAATGCATCCTTGGCCTGCATCAAAATAAGAAATAATAAGTGCTTTGCTAGCCACTTGTTTGCTGCCATAGTCATCTTATAAGATGAAAACATGAAGTCACAATATGGTGTCATTGGTGCACACTAAGAGACATATGGCTTCCCCCACAGCTCATCAAAAGGATAGCTAATATCAATGCTACAAGTAGCTGCAAGTACATCATCATATAATATGCAAGAAGGAATATTTCCTCTTGTTACATCATGCTGCTCAAATAAGGGAAAGAAGTACAATACAAAACATGAAATGATACCTCCTCTGTTATGTACTTGAGGTCTTGAGCTGAAATGGCTCAACTGGAAATTCTCCCTCACTCCCAATGAGTAGGAAGGTGGCTGTGACATCCTCTCTATCACCATCCAGGCTATGCATCTCTCCATATGCTGATATATGTCATGCTGGATGCCCTCCCAAGTGAACTCCTCCTTCAACTAGAAATATGCATCAAAGTGCATAGAAGAGAAGTCCTCATGTGCTGCACGTAGCAGTTTCTCCCTGAGACTAGAAGATCTAGTCAAGAAGATCCTGCCATAGAAATAGATGACCACATCATCCACCATGTATCTCTCATCTCCATCCAGGTCATCAAGGATCATGCATGCACCAAGATCCTTGTAGTACTCTATCAGGAGTTGAGATCTCTAGTAAGGATCAATCCTCCTCAAAGACAGCGCTGGTGATCTGGCATGTGAAGCTCTCCTCATGATGCTGCCTGTTGTTAGCCACCTATAAAATTTGCCATATCAAATGGTGGCTAAATCTATTTTAGCCTTTAAGAAACAATTCATGACCAAATTGTTAGTTCTTAAAGTTTTATGAAGATCTTTACCCTTTGAGTTAATCTTCACTGCTGTTTCCCTCTTTATCCTAAAGAACCTACTATTTGCCAAGAGAAAGACTGCTTAAAACCCCATTTTCATTCTTATTTTCCTTCATAAAATCCCTCTATAAACCTTCATTTTAACCTTCAAAATCATCAGAATTCCCTTTAAAACCTTATATCTCCCCTTTATTTGGTTTTAAAATCCTCCTTTCAGCCTATCGGAACCCTCAGTTTGGCTTAAAAACCCTGTTTTTGGCCAAAAAATCACCTTTTTACACTTTATAGGTCTTAAGCCCTTGAGGGATTATTTACTTTAGCCCCTCCGTCTCATGTATCCTTAGCCCCACAATCGGGTGCTTAAAACACAAAACCCCCATGTAAAAAAACCTTTCCTCCGCCTATATTGCTCTTCCTGATGTTATGGTTTCTAATAAAATACGGACTGTTGATCTATACAGATCAATGGTCATTAGGCCTAAATCCTTTTTCGAAGCCTTATTTTCTTCCTTTTCTTCCATTCCCCAACGAAAGGATTAAAATCAATGTGGACCGTTGATCTCTGCAGATCAACAATCATCCAGCTACCTATTCTCCGCCCCACCATCTACCTTGGCTCCTTTCCTTTTTAACATTTCTGTCTCCTTCCTTTAATCTGGACCGTCCATCGAAGAGATCTAACGGACGAGAATAAACCTGATGCTTGTGTTTTAACCCAACACTTTACCGCTACACGAAAAAAATATCCCACGTCATCCTGCGGCCCCACTAATTTCCCTGCTCGTGCAACTTCCCTGTCGCGTGCGATCTGCACCATTGGATCTAGAGCCTCCGATCCAACGGCAGACGATGCGTTTTGCAATTTTTTTGTGCCCAAGGGTTAACGCCAAAAAATTATGCGAAATGGGCGGTATTTAAAGGGCGCATGTTAGCAGCTGTATGGAATCACGTTATTTTTGTGAATACCACCTACCCCCCTAGACCCCACGCGAAAATCATTAATGGTTTTTCGCCAAACCACTGTCCTCCGCAATGTTATTTTCTGCTTAAATCTCAACTGTCAATCTCTAAGATCGGACAGTCTTGACTTAATTTCGCCCTCGTGCACTTTCCATCCATCTATTTTCCCAAGCGACCCCACCAATTAATCTCAACCGTCGATTATTTTAATCCAATGGTTCCGATTTTCTCTTGCGCCCAAACCTCCAAAGCAGCTGTTAAACCTATTTTCACAGGATTTTCATAAATTTTGTTTTTTTTTTTGTAGATTATATGGGTTTTTCCCGTAGTTTTAAAAATAATGCGAAGGCTAGGGATGACGATCCACAAGCCATTATTCATGAAGAAAGGAAATCTAGAGGGTTCAATTTATGTTTTTACTCATGCCTCATGAGAATTGGTGATGTCATGAAACTCTCTCCACACCTGTAAACATGCAAACACAGTCAGAATCCATTAATTGAAGAGTATCAGCGTTAAAGACACAGGATGAAGCATAAAGTGAAGAAATAAAAATTTTGATCAGAGTTTAAAGGGATTAAGGCACAAATTCAAGAATCAAAGGCCTAATACACAGTCACCAAGGAATAAAAGACCCGAAGATGAAGATCAAGGTTAATTAAGCCTAAGCACAGACCAAAAGCATATGAAAGGTGTTTTAAGGAAAAAAAAAGAAAAATATCAGTAAAAGAGGCCTCCACTGCCACATCAGAGGCCATTTATCCTCTTCAGCTACCAAAAGTGCCACCTACAGTACCAATAAATCAAATGAAGGCAGATTTATTGCCGAGTTAGAAGATATTTTCCTAAAGACAGCTGAACAGTTATTTTAAACAAAAGAACATATTTTAAACTGTCAGTAAATTTATTGTAAAAGATAAAAAGAGCCTTAAAGTCAATATTTTCATCCACTAAACCTAAAAAACAGAAAACAGAGTTATGAGACAGAGTTCTAAATTGGATGCTTTCTTGCCTTAGGCCTTGCATGGTTTTCAAGGCTAGGAGTTGCATTTAACATAACATTAATGATATTCAAGTCCCAGAACTCTTCCACCTCCTTATTTCTTCTATAAATACTTCTGAAGAAGATGAGAAGTGGGTTGGTTGGTCACTAGTTGTAACACTGAAACTCTCTGAAATAATACATAGTCTGTCTGAAGTTGAAGAAGAAATTGAAGTCTTGGAAGCTGGATTATGTTTTGACATGCTTATTCTTGAGAAGGCTCTATCATTGGATCCCTGAGCCTGGCTACTGGTGATGTATTCCGAACTATCTACTATTTTTCCTGTCTTCATTATGTTTCATAAACTCTTACTACAGTAGGATGAAATTGTTAGGCTAAGAAATGACTCCTGGAAGCACCTTAGACCTGTTTATCCTTCACTGTTTTATGTTTTCTTCTGTTGAGGTATTTTAGAGTCTTTAATATTTCTCTTTAGTCCTTATGCTTGTTTATTTATCTAATAGTTCAAATAGATGGTTTCACCATGATTTATGGTTTTCCCTTCTTGTCTGTTGCCACTTGAAAACTGTTTTTGAAGTCTCCCTTGAAGTACCATTGTTTACAGTTAGCCAAGGAGGTCTGTTTTGATCATACCCTTTTTCCCTGCTTGAACAATTGTTGTAAAGGTCTTTATAGTTGTAATCATAGATGTTTTAGGTGTTCCCTCTTTTATGATTGCAATTATTAGTGAATCTTTAATGTTTTCTAAGTCCTTCGAAATAAAATCTTTGAGGAAATAGGATTTGCTCCCAAATCTTAGATTTCATTTTGAAAGTTGTCTTGAAATCATGATTTGCTTAAAGTGTGGTTTGTAGAATTCATGGTTAGCCCTATCTATCAAATACCTCTTTATTGTTCAAGTTACGTTTTTAAGTTCCCTTTGTTGAGAATTAAAACTCTCTTTTCAAATCATTGATGTCCATCTCATTCACAAAAACTAAAGGATCCTGTGGCCAAGTTAGATTTTCCCTTTGATATCCCATATCCATTGATGAGCTTTTCATAAACATCTTCTTGACTCCATTTCCCAATGAAACTAACACTTATTCTTTCTATCTATACTACCTAGACCTTTCACGTTTTGCTGTACCAATTCAACCAAAAAAACAAACAAAACAACTTGCACTTAATAACTAGTCTAAAATAAATACTTAAAAGCAAACAAGATATACCTTTGCAAACAAATAATTTGAGAGATCCCTCTCTGAGAATAGGAGGAATAGATCCTGGAACTCTAAAGATTGGTCCTGATGTTGCCTTGTCTTTTGGTAAGCCAATCTATCAAAACACATGACCACAACATAATGGTGATCACGGTGGGACTTCTGAGTAGAATCCTTAAAACAAAACAATCAGTATTCAGTGCAGTATAAGTAGCTCTCTTCAAGCACTACCAAAGCAAATGGTGATCATGATATGACTTATTTGAATCAGTGACAAACTAAGTAACCCTTAGGATTCTCATAGAGCCTTATCAAACCTTGAAGGAATCGGCTAGCTAATCCATAAGAGTAAATCTCTTTGTCTCATCACCGTAGCAAAGTGTTGAAATAGATTTAGGAAATTCTCATAAACCATAGGAATAAAAGAACTCAGAAAACCCAAAAAAAAATTCAGATTGGCTTCATAATAAACAATGGTGGTGGACCATAAAACATTTTATCTTTAAAAAGATAAAAATTTCCACCTGGTAACTCCACTAGCCTCCATTAGGCTTATTACCCCTCCAGTCTTTATAGACTCCTTTGGGAATGCATTAAGCAATCCCAATCATACTGTTGGTGGAAAAAAAAAATTAAATCATCCACCTGGTGACTCCACACTCTACAACTCTCAGAAGACCAAATGACTCCACTGGTAGAAGACCCTGAACTGTTTGAACAGATACAGTGACCTCTTTCCTGATTTACAAATATGATTCCAAGGATACAACGAAGATATGTCGTAATGAGCAGAGATCATATCCTTGGGTTTCCACATAAGATACCCCAGGTGAATTGGGATGACAACCTACCTGTTTTTCAAAGTGAAAAGTTTGATAACCCATTGTTACATCTTGTCAAATTTCATATACATATATGGAGGTTAAAGGTTGAATGGCATGAAGACTGCCTAATGAAAATGTTCATGTTAACATTAGAAGGAAAAGCTAGGGATTGGTATGAATGGTTGAAATCTGGTAGTTTGCTTTCTTTAAAGGACCTTGAATATGCATTTTATGAGAACTATAAAGGAAACACTACATCATTATCATGGGGTGAAATACATCATGATCCATTACAGAACATCACCCAACACATTATAGACAATGATGAGGATTTGGAAAAAATACATCTTGAAGATCTTTTAACAGCCATTCATGAGTTTAATATATTATTGAAAAATTATAAGAATATAGATGAATCAGTTGAGGAAGAAATCAATCAAGGAACAGAAGAAATTCCTCAAGATATTCCTGCAATCATAAACAATGATTCACTATCCCTTATAGCTGAGGCTCAAGAAGACATCCAGCCTCAAAAGCAGTCTTCAAAAGAGACAAAGAACTGTTGTACTCCTGTTCAAAGGAACATAGAAACATCTTCCCCTTTGACAAAAAAAGAGATAGATCAGACTATTAATAAATAGAAAATCTCTAAAACTTGTTGCAAAACAATAAGCCATTTAGAAAACACAGGACCTGAAATGGAAGATAAATCAACAAGAATAGGGACTCTCCCTCTGTGTTATAACTCATTTCAGATTTTAAGAACAGAATGGCATCCTGATAATGTAGAAGAAACAACTCATGAACCTTGTATTCAAATTGATCATCATAACAATCATGAGGAATTGTTTAAAACAGAAGTAGATCAGGAAATAGTAGAAAATCCTCAAAGTTTCCCTTCAAGCACAAGTCTTGATTCACTAGAAGAGGCTCAAGAAGATATCCAGCCTCAAAACCAGTTAACACAAGAGAAGGAAGTTTTTTGTACTTCTGTCTATGCGGAAAGGGAGATCTCTCCTTTGAAAGAAGAAGAAATTGATCAAATACTAAACAAGTAGCTACCCTCCAAACCTTCATTTGAACAAGACAATCATCAACATAGTTCCTACTCCATAGAACAACCCAATGGCACTCAAGACAAAGAGGATAGTAAGGAAATTAATGATAATAAAGAATATGGCTTTATAATACAGAAAAAAATTATTCTAAAGCCTATTCATATAAATTGAATTTTCAATGCACAAATAACATCGTAAAGTATGAGGCACTTCTTTTAGGGCTTCACTTATTGAAGAAATTAGGAGCTCAGAGGATAACAGTTCATGGAAATGCAGAATTGGTAATTAAGCAAGTGAACAAAGAATGCATGGTTAAACATCCTAGACTTAGAGCCTATAAGGATGATGCCATGGATTTGTTAAAATATTTTAAAGAATTCCAACTTACCCTTGTTCCTAAATACCAAAACACTTTTTCCAGTGGATTAGCCCTTGTTGCTAGTACATGTATGAGACCTTGGGAAAGAAAACAATATGCAATTCAAGAAAAATTCAGACTAGCTATCCCAAACAATAAAAGGTATTGGCAAGTCTTTGGGGAAGAAAAACAAATACAAGGTTGTCCTACCGAGGATATATTATCTTTTCAAGAGAAATCCTTTCCCATTGCTGATATCAATCTGTCATCCAAAGAACCCGAATTCACACTAGAAACAAGCATAGATTTAGAGAAATAAGAAATTTCACTGCTTGTTGATTTGCAGGTTAAGGATGATGATGCTTCCAAGGAACATACTGGAGGTGCAGTCCTCAAAGTTGATATCTTAGAGGCAGACAATTTACCAATCATGGAGGGCCAAAAAGAAGAGAGTTCTCATATTTTCTTTGTTGATCCTATGGAAGAGTGCGTGGAGGGCCCAATTTGCTCAAATTCTCAAGAATGGATCCTTTGTAGGAGCCAAAGACATAAAATGTTGTCATCTCCTGTGACAGGCTTGATTTTAAATATTAAGATTCACTATGTACTATGGTTACTCCTAACAATTAGCCAGATTTCCTATTCCTTGTTATCACTGCTCAACTGGCTACATTGGTATTATTGTATTATATAAAGAAGTAGAGATTTTCAAGTTAGATTAGGTTAGATAGGAATGCCAATAAAGCTCAGCCTTTGAGCATTTAGTTAGTTGTTGATTTTTTCTTTGAAGGAAAAAGAGAAAACTACAAAAACAATAAAAAGAGAAAAGAGGGCAGAATGAAAACAAGAAAGGTACAGCCCCATACCAAAAAGAGAGACAGAGTCTGAAAGTGTGCAAGTTCAAATGCCACTCCTAAAAACACACTTCTAATTAGTCATACAACCTAATCATGACTAATTAGCCTTTTAATTTACTTCGGATAGGTTAGTGAATTAGATCAGCCAAATAGCACAATCTTGGCTTATCAGTAAGGTAGATTAGGATAGAGGAAACAAAGGTTCAAACCAATTCAATAAATGAACCTATCAATTTCAAAGGAAGAATGGCTCTAATCTGTTTAAATCTTGAGCCAAAGATAGAAATAAAAATGGTTCCAAAAGCTCAAAACTTGAACTAGATGAGAAATAAAAACAGCTCAAACAAGCCTAAAACCAGAGCTAGAAAAATAATGAAGGATATTTTAGTTTTCAGATCTTAATCCTTCCACATTTTGTTTTAATTTTCTGCAAATAAAAATCTATGTGTAGCTTATTTTTATGCCATAGATCTGTAGCAAGTCAAACTTCTTAATCTTGGCTTGACTGTTTTTAAATTTCCTGTTTTAGAATTTAGAGAATAAAGGTCTGTCAGACAGTCTAATCCTGACAGATAGTAGTTAGGTAGAAAATTTATGAACTCAACTATTTAAACTGAATTAATGGAGGAATAAGATTAGACTAAGATTAGTTTCCTATTTTTCAAAAGAATAAAATGTTGATGAAGAGAGTTTGCTAGTCCAAATGCACTCTGAAAGAAGAAAAAATGTTAGGATCATTAGGAATGGGTAGGTAGAGATGTTGTCTGGATAGAATTCCATTGTTTCAAATTGTTTCAAAGATTGTCAGATCAAAGAAGATCAAAAAAAGAAAAGAAAGGTTGCTGCCCAATGGATTAAGGAACTGGTTTACTGAAAAGCCAGAGATCAATTGTCTGAAGATTCTTGACATCTTCAAGAAGATGCCATCCCCATGTGGAGCCATTGTTAGCCACCTATAAAATTTGCCATATCAATGGTGGCTAAATATTTTTTAGCCTTTAAGAAACAATTCATGACCAAATTGTTAGTTCTTAAAGTCTTATGAAGATCTTTACCCTTTGAGTTAACCTTCACTGTTGTTTCCCTCTTTATCCTAAAGAACCTACTGTTTGCCAAGAGAAAGACTGCTTACAACCCCATTTTCATTCTTATTTTCCTTCATAAAATCCCTCCATAAACCTTCATTTTAATATTCAAAATCATCAGAATCCCCTTTAAAACCTTATATCTCCCCTTTATTTGGTTTTAAAATCCTCCCTTCAGCCTATCAGAACCCTCAGTTTGGCTTAAAAACCCTGTTTTTGGCCAAAAAATCACCTTTTTACACTTTATAGGTCTTAAGCCCATGAGGGCTTATTTCCTTTAGCCCCTTTGTCTCATGTGTCCTTAGCCCTGCAATCGGGCACTTAAAACAAAAAAACCCCATGTAAAAAAACCTTTCCTCCACCCATATTTCTCTTCCTGACGTTATGGTTTCTAATAAAATATGGACTGTTGATCTATACAGATCAATAGTCATTAGGCCTAAATCCTCTTTCGAAGCCTTATTTTCTTCCTTTTCTTCCATTCCCCGATGAAAGGATTAAAATCAATGTGGACCGTTGATCTCTATAGATCAACGGTCATCCGGCTACCTATTCTCCGCCCCACCATCTACCTTGGCTCCTTTCCTTTTTAACATTTCCGTCTCCTTCCTTTAATCTGGATCGTCCATCGAAGAGATCTAACGGACGAGAATAAACTCGATCCTTGTGTTTTAACCCAACACTTTCCCGCTACATGACAAAAATATCCCACGTCATCCTATGACCCCACTACTTTCCCTGCTCGTGCAACTTCCCCATCGCGTGCGATCCGCACGGTCAGATCTGGAGCCTCTGATCCAATGGTGGACGATGCATTTTGAAAAAAATTTGCGCCCAAGGGTTAATGCCAAAAAATTACGCGAAATGGGCGGTATTGAAAGGACGCATGTCAGCAGTTGTATGGAATCACGTTATTTTTGTGAATACCGCCTACCCCCCCAGAGCCCGCGCGAAAACATTAATGGTTTTCTGCCAAACTGTTGTCCTCCGCAATGTTATTTTTTGCTTAAATCTCAACCATCGATCTCTGAGATCGGATGGTCCTGACTTAATTTTTCCCCCGTGCGCTTGCCATCCATCTATTTTCTCAAGTGACCCCACTGATTAATCTCAACCGTCGATTATTTTAATCCAACGGTTCTGATTTTCTCTTGCGCCCAAACCTCCAAAGCAGCTGTTAAACCTATTTTCGCAGGATTTTCATAATTTTTGTTTGGTTTTTTGCAGGTTATATGGGTTTTTCCCATAGTTTTAAAAATAATGTGAAGGTCAGGGATGACGATCCACAGGCCATTATTCACGAAGAAAGGAAATCTACAGGGTTCAATTTAAGTTTTTACTCATCCCTCATGAGCATTGGTGATGTCATGAAACCCTCTGCACACCTGTAAACATGCAAACACAGTCAGAATCCATTAATTGAAGAGTATCAGTGTTAAAGACACATGATGAAGCATAAAGTGAAGAAATAAAGATTTTGATCAGAGTTTAAAGGGATTAAGGCACAAATTCAAGAATCAAAGGCCTAATCCACAGTCAGTAAGGAATAAAAGACCCGAAGATGAAGATCAAGGTTAATTAAGCCTAAACACAGACCAAAAGTAGATTAAAGGTGTTTTAAGGAAAAACAAAGAAAAATATCAGTAAAAGAGGCCTCCACTGCCACATCAGAGGCCATTTATCCTCTTTAGCTACCAAAAGTGCCACCTGCAGCACCAATAAATCAAATGAAGGTAGAGTTATTGCCCAGTTAGAAGATATTTGCCTAAAGACAGCTAAACAATTATTTTAAACAAAAGAACATATTTTAAACTGTCAGTAAAGTTATTGTAAAAGATAAAAAGAGCCTTAAAGTCAATCTTTTCATCCACTAAGCCTTGCATGGTTTTCAAGGCTAGGAGTTGCATTTAACATAGCATTAATGATATTCAAGTCCCAGAACTCTTCCACCTCCTCATTTCTTCTATAAATACTTCTGAAGAAGATGAGAAGTGGGTTGGTTGGTCACTATTTGTAACACTGAAACTCTTTGAAATAATACATAGTTTGTCTAAAGTTGAAGAATAAATTGAAGTCTTGGAAGCTGGATTATGTTTTGACATGCTTGTTCTTGAGAAGGCTCTATCATTGGATCCCTGAGCCTGGTTGCTGGTGATGTATTCTGAACTGTCTACTGTTTTTCCTGTCTTCATTATGTTTCATAAACTCTTACTACAGTAGGATGAAAAGTTTAGGCTAAGAAATGACTCCTAGAAGCACCTTAGACCTGTTTATCCTTCACTGTTTTATGTTTTCATCTGTTGAGGTATTTTAGAGTCTTTAATATTTCTCTTTAGTCCTTATGCTTGTTTATTTCTCTAATAGTTCAAATAGATGGTTTTAGCATGATTTATGGTTTTCCCTGCTTGTCTGCTGCCACTTGAAAACTGTTTTTGAAGTCTCCCTTTGAAGTACCATTGTTTACAGTTAGCCAAGGAGTTTTGTTTTGATCATACCCTTTTTCCCTGCTTGAACAATTGTTTTAAAGTTCTTTATAGTTGTAGTCATAGATGTTTTAGGTGTTCCCTCTTTTATGATTGCAATTATCACTGAATATTAAATGTTTTCTAAGTCCTTTGAAATAAAATCTTTGAGGAAATAGGATGTGCTCCCGAATCTTAGATTTCATTTTGAAATTTGTCTTGAAATCATTATTTTCTTAAAGTGTGGTTTGTAGAATTCATGGTTAGCCCTATCTATCAAATACCTCTTTATTGTTCAAATTATGTTTTTAAGTTCCCTTTGTTGATAATTAAAACTCTCTTTTCAAATCATTGATGTCCATCTCATTCACAAAAACTAAAGGATCCTGTGGCCAAGTTATATTTTCCCTTTGATATCCCATATCCATTGATGAGCTTGTCATAAACATCTTCTTGACTCCATTTCCCAATGAAACTGGCACTTCTTATTTCTATCTATACTACCTAGACCTTTCATGTTTTGTTGTACCAATTAAACCAAACAAACAAAACAACTTGCACTTAATAACAAGTCTAAAATCAATACTTAAAAGAAAACAAGATATACCTTTGCAATCAAATAATTTGAGAGATCCCTCTCTAAGAATATGAGGACTAGATCCTGGAACTCTAAATATTGGTCCTAATGTTGCCTTGTCTTTTGGTAAGCCAATCTATCAAAACACAGGACCACAACACCTGCTACTTTGACATCCCCCATGCCAAAGTCTTCCTCCAAACTCTTCACCTCTCCAAAGTCACAGAGTGGTGAATCCAAAGACAAGATGTCTTCCATCAGCTCTAGATCAGGTGGCCTTCTAGGTGGAATGCCTCCATGTAGTGAGACATCAATTTCAAAAGTAGACTGCCTATATGATTGGGCAACCTTGCCCTTGCCCTCACTGCGCAAATCAGTCTGCCTCTTCCTTGCATTAGCTTTCTGAAACATAGGAGGGTGTGTGTTCCTCATCAACTGATGCTTCTCTTCCTCCCTTCCACCTCCTTCCAGCTGCAATGCTGCACAATCATGCTACATACTGACTGTGCTTAGACCTCCATGTATGAGATCCTGGGGAACTTCTTGCAAAAGCACAAGAGTCCCTCCTGTTGCAGTGTGTGCTCCTCCCTCCTCTGCATGAGGCACTAGATGTGCTCTAGATGTGACAGCGCTGTTGCACTCTTCTTCATCAATGTGTGTAGGCAACATCTCAACAATTGGATCCCTTTGTGAAAAAGTGATCTCCATGCCCTCTTATTCAAGAATATGAACTAGAGGTTTTTCTTGCAGTAATGTGTAATGCAAGAAATTAGCTCCTCCCATGGTTTTCTGAAATGGAGTTTCCTCCATCACATGCAAGGGTTTTGTGTTCTCAATTTTTCCTTGCTCATGTGTCTTAGGAAGTTTTTCACCAAACCTCTCCATCAATGTTTTTATGAATCTTGCATATGAGAAAGTATTGGTATTCTTTAAGGAATAAGATTCAAAAATCCACCATGAATGAGCTTTACCTCTAAAATGCAGCGCTGCAACTTTGATGGGTTCTCCTTTGGAAATATGGTGCAGCTACAAATAGGAGTCTAGATCCTTCACCCAAGCTCCAATTGAACATGTAGGTGATCCAAAAAAATTAGATAGAAGAAATCTATCTAAATCCTGCTGCTTTTTTCTCTCCATTTGGATCTTGCAAAACTCCTGGAAATTAGTATGATCTCTAAACCTCTCAGTTTGAGATTCATACTCATGCAACAAATCACTAAGAGTTCTCCTCTTAGGAATTTTTCCTCCTCCCATCCATCTCGAGATAGCTCTGGGCACTTTACTACATTGTGCATCATGGAGTGAAGCTGCATGCTCACACTCACCATGTGCAAATCTAGATTCATCTCTAGATTCAATCTCCTTTGGAGATCCCATCTCCAATCTCATCTTCTTCAGCTCTCCTTGAAAGCTCTTCATAGATCTTGGAAGAAGCTTTGTGAGCTTATCTTCCTTTCTTCCTTCACCTACTGAAGCTTTCTGGATTTTTTCTATCTCTCCTTCCTCTGATAGCTAAATCTCACAAGCTGAGCCAGACATCATGCTCTGATACCACTGTAATATCCCTTTTTCAGGATTGCTCATGAATCATGCATGAAAAACACATTTCCAGCAACATATGCAATAAAACAGTGAAATTATCATTGGATCTCGTAGATACATCCATTTAGAATCTAAATACAAGAGGAGTTCAGAAAGAAATGAAACTAGGTGGGTTAAACAGATCTCCCATAGTAGAGTAGCTGAAAATGACTAAAAACCCCAAACTGCATTTTACCAGAGTTGCTGCATCAATGGAATGCGCAGTATAAAGAGGGTTTTAACATAAAAATATGGGAGAAAAATATATCTACTCATATATTAATGAATAATGCAGAAGTACAGAGATCTAGTCTCCTCATACAAATTACAAGAGAACCCGACAAGGGTTTCTTGTCAAATACTCTGCATACAAATGTGATCTTTAGAAAATTACTGAATAATCACTAAAACACTGAAGCACAAGAGAATAGAAGGCTGGAAAGATATCTGATCTGATGTATAACACTCAAGGGCTTCCTCCCATGAAAGGATGAACCTCTCAATCACAAGGAAACACTGCAGTGGAGCCACCAAGCCATGCAATGAACACTGCCTCCAAAATAACACACTCCCTAGCAGAAAAAACACTGGGAGGGTATGAGAAATGTGTGGTATGATACCAAAAATCTAAAATAAGTCCTGGAGCTCTCCAAACAGATCTCTCAAGTGAAGGAAAGCTTCCTCCAATGAGAAACTAGCTCAGAAGCCGAGATTCCAATCCCTTCCACTGGTGCACCCAACAACACTACACAATCTCTGGCAAAGTTGTGCTGATGAAGATGGCTGAAGCTTTCCCTGAAAACCTGATGTGGAATGATGAATAAAAACTCTCCCAATGAGCTACTCAAAGGAAAGAGGTGGGATTCCCACCCGGGAACACCCAGTGCTAAACAACACTACAACTTTGCTAAGCAGCATAGCAGCAACAATTCTTGGCAGCCAAGAATAATAATCTACAACATGATCCATAATGCTACCATCCTCTTCCTTATATAAGATATGAGTTTCCTTTCCCTTGGCCCCACTCACTTAGGTTACTTCTAACCCAAGTTACATCTCCCTCCAAAATTGCGTTATCCATCCTAGGATTCCTCCTCCACTAAAACTACGTTGTTGACTTAGTCAAAGCAACTCCAATTTAACCATGTTCACACATGGAGGTGTCTGATTGAGCTAGAAAGAGTGTCTCCTTTCACACTTGGAGTGTTTTTATCCTCCTCATGAGACTTATGGGCTTTTCTACCCATTTATTTACCGGCTAAAGCTGCTGCTAACTCTATGTTCCATTTAACTTGGAAGCTAAAATTGTGGGAACATTACATACAAATATTTGTTTCCTATTGTACAAAGAAACTGTTGTTGACGCAACATTGAAGACTTCTCCCGATGTTCTCTTCCTATATGAGGGACTCCCTTCCCAACCTGCATCTATGAAGCCTTGGAGCTTCAATCCATCAATATTCCTCTACAATAAACAAAAATATGGTGTGCCTCTCAGGTATCTAAGAACACATTTTACTTATTTCAAATGAATCTTAGAAGGCTCCACCATGAATTGACTAAGTTGTTTAACTATAAAAAAAATATCGGGCTTTGTGTTCACTGAGTAAATAAAATTCCCCACCAATTGTTTGTAGATAGTGCCATCTATTGCCTCTCCTGTAGAAGTATCCTTTATAACAACCTCAGGTTAAAGTTTCATGTAATAAAGTTAATAAAGGAAAAATAAGACCAAGGTCATGGGACACGTATTCCAAGTTGAATGTTGGGAACATATTCTAGTGGGAATCACTTGATGTGTTTATGGGTTAGGGGAAATTGGTAAAGGCAATGGAAAAGGATTTGAAAAGGAAAAAGGGAATTTATGGCATTTATTTTATGAAAATAAAGGAAATTAGGAGAAAATGAAAGTGAAAGGTCACATGTTGCATGTGAGAAGGAAATTGAAAAAAAATTAAGGAAAAATGAAGAAATTAGAGGCATCAAGAATAAAAATACATCAGAGCATCAATTGGTAACTTTTTTTTTTTTTTAGTTCAGTTTTGGTATTAGTCTCAGAGAGGAGAAGAGAACCAAGAAGAGAAGGAAAGCAATAAAAAAAATGAAGGACAAGGAGAGAAAATGAAAGCAAGGATCAAGCAAGGAAAATTTGGATCAAAAAACTTCAATGGAAATACTTGTAGGTAACAGGTTGAATGCATGATTTCCTATCTGGTTTTGACATGCATGATATTTTATTGTTGGTATTTGGTTCTTTTTCTGCCATTGGAATGGGTTTTTCCAGGTATCATCAATGGATTTTAGCCTTTCCGTTCCATTTCTTGATAGCCATGGTGTGATGGGACTCTTTCTCGGTTGAGATTTGGATTGCAATAAGGTTTTGGATCCAAGTGATGTGGTCTCAAATACCAAGGGTTTGGGGTGGAGATGGTTTTCTATGGGAAGCCCTAAACAGGTGGGTGGATACAAGAAAATTTCTCAAGGGATGGTGAAGGAATTCTGAGGAATCGAAGATCGGTTTGGTTTTGTGATCTTGGGATTGGTTTAGGTGAGATCATGGTATGGTGAGGGTGGAGTTGGTTTAACCTTTGGATTCCCTTAGTTATTTATGGATTGGTTTATCCCATGAGATCCCACATTCATGTTTGGAATATGGCACAAAGGTGACTGGACAAAATAAATTTTGTTTCAACCCAATCTATCATTGGGTGGTATGTGGAAGTCCCAGACCTGGTTGAATTTTGTATATGTTTAATAATATATAAGTTTCTCTTGGTTTTGATGAGTAAATATACTTTTTATTATGTGGCTTTAATGGTTGTTCTATCATTGTTATTTATCTGGTTATAATCATGGTTACTCTACATATCTTAGTCATGGCCCTCTCCATGTTTTTACTTGTAACTGAATCAATAATGAATGCATGAAATAATTGGTGTTATGCTAGCTATTGTGAGAAGGAAATGGTTCTTCTTGTTAAATCTGAGATAATTTTCCAGATCCTTATGTTGAGATATTCATTCATGACCTGTAGGTTGCATGTTCATCACATGTTTGATGGAATGCCAATCCTAGTTGGGAGAGGTTAGGTCAAGTCCTAGTTAAATTTTTTGTTTACGAGTTTTGTTTCTATGTCATTCATCATTTCTAAAAGTTTCATTGAGTTCTGGGAAGAGGTATGAGTCCAAACCCTGAAAAAATGGCTCAAAATTTAGGGTCTCTGCATAGAACTAACTGGAAAAGTCCAGATTCACAGGAAGACAGACATATGTCAGAGACAAGAGGCCTATAATCACTTGCATTCCTTGGCAAGGGAGTGACTGAAGCTCCAGTTCATTGAAAAAGAGATTTATATCAGGAGTTGGACACCTGGAGGGCTTGGGTTGGTCCTAGAGGTACTCTAACACCTTAGGGAAGTCAATAAGGTCTTAAGTTTTTGACTCCATTTCCTTAAGGTCATATAGGAGGTCGAGTATTATCATCAAGAAACTCAACTCATGTTTACCCCGGGAAAGTCAGTGAAAGTGGGTAACTGTGGGAGGAGTCCATTACAGGGTGGTATTAGAGCAGAGTTTTTTTCTCTTTTCGTAATATTTGATACCATAGGGTGGTATCAGAGTGGGTTTCACTCTCTTTGGGTAAAGTCTGATGTTGTCAAGGTTATGGTTGTCATGCATGGGGTCATGGTATACAACTAATATGGTCATGCATGATGTTGTTATATTGATGTGATTATGGTTATACATGTATCATGCTAATGTGGACTAATCTTGTAGATGAGATAAGCCTCCCTTGAACATCAACAAGGTATGGATTTTATTTTGGTATCCACTTGACTTATATAACATGGTACACTTGCCGAAAAAAGAGAATCAAAGATGATGAGAAAAATGGTAAACTACAGCTCCCATGACTCTCCCTACAGATCAATTGGGAAGCAAGGAGAAGAGCATTCTCCTGGTATAGAAGATTCATTGAGAATCTTGAGGGCATAGATAAAAATTTTAGAAGAAGAAAGTGACAGGTTGGTTGATGCTCAAGAAAGACTTGCAAGGGCTTAGGAAAATTAGGTAGAAGTCATTGCAACGATTCTTCAGAGCTTGTCGAAATTAAAGAAACAAGGGCAATTGAGGATTAATCAAGAGAAGTTAGAGAAGATTAAGGATCCTATGGTAGCAGATCTCAGTCTTGATACAAGTTGGGTAGAGGGGAAATAGTTAGAGGTGGAAGATCATGGGATACACTTGATAGTAGGACTGGTATGTATGGGCATCATTCTAGTTCCTCATCCAGTAGACATTATCATAGTAATCACCATCATCATCCTTATAGGAGAAGGGAGTATTTGATTAAGGAGTTCAAGAAAGTCAAGCCTCCTACATTTGAGGGAGAGATGAAGAAGTCAGAAGATGCAGAGGCATGGTTTCTTGGAATGAAGAAATTCTTTATATCAAATGGATATTCATAGAATATGAAAGCCAAGATAGCCACCTTTAGAGTTAAAGGGAAAGCATATATTTGGTGGGAATATGTGAATAAAGTCAAAGGAATTCAGGAAGAATACTTGATTTGGGATGAGTTCAAGAGGCTCTTAAAGAAGAAGTACTTATCAGAGATTTACTATGATGACATAGCTAAGGCCTTTTATGATATGAAGATGGGTTCTATGACCGATGATGAGTATAATAGAAGATTCTTGGAGTTGTTGAGGTATGTACCTTATCTCAAAGATGAGAAGTCTAAGATTCAAATATTCATCAATGGATTGCTAGCACATATAGACACCAAATTGAGTTTGATGAGCCTAGATCATTGGAGGAGGCCATATGGAACAATTAAGCATTGTTTTGAGCATTCAAAGTCAAAATATGAGCCTCAACTCATGTTTACCCCGGGAAAGCGGGTGAAAGCTAGTAAATGTGGGAGGAGTGTGTTACATCCTCTTTCCTCCAGTTAGTACTGTTGGGTGCCAGTTTTGTATACTTTTCCTACATTTTTTTTCCCTATTTTGCCTCATAACTATTACCAATGGGAGTATCTTTGTCTTTTTTGCCTACCTTTCTACCCTAACTTGTGTTGTTTCACCTTTTTTTTATTACTTTCCCAATTCACCAATTATTATCATATATTGTGCCTTTTTATGACTAATTGATGGTGAATGTTTGGACAAGATCGATGGTATTTGTGTTGTCTTTTTAGATGTAATTTATAGCACCAAATATCCCAAGCATGAGGTCCATAGGAGTAGTTAAGAGGGTGTCATTACAGCGAAGCGATGCTATTACACCTTGCTGTTACAGACCCGCCGCAAACTGTTGTTACGGTCTGCTATTACAGACCCGCTGGCAGACTGCTGACACAGTTGTACCACTGACTGGATCTCATCAAACACCTGTTGTTGATATTTCCTTTAGTTGTTACACTATAGCTGTGGTTCTATTATGATAGCTGTTGAAGTTGTTTATAATTGTATTTTTTGGATAACAACCTAAGGGCGGTTTTGATTGTAATCCATAATTTTATAGTCAGAACTTTATTAGGAAGTGGTTATAACTATATGTGTTCTATTTCGATTAGTATGAGAATCATAAGATTTTCATGACTGATCTATCCCTTGATTTTCTGATGTAACCACTATATAGTTCTCAGCCCTAAAGGTTGAAAGGTTAGTGGAGAAAAACATTATTTTTGCTCCGTAATTGTGTTCAGATTAATACAAATTATCTTGTTATTTCTATTACATGCGTTGTTATATTTAGTTTCCGTTAAGTTCTTCCTCTGCCTGCGCCCTGCTAGGGAGGAAGGGCCCTCCTTATTAGCAGGGATTGCAGTGATTAAAGTAGTTGTGTGTATGTATTTGTATTTCATTTTATGTATTAGTAGAGTGTTTTTGTTGTTGTTTAGTTGTGAATATATCTGCTTCAATTTCAATACTTTGTATGTTGTTACACATATGTTATTAGAGACACCAACTGGATACTACTTTTGTGGCACGCTAGAACAGGTTAATTGAAGTGTGATTGCAGCCTTGTAGATCCTTTTATTTCTACATGAGTGATTTACTTCTAGCATTTACTTCAGCAACGATTTCTTTTCTTTGGAATTGCTTCTAGTTGGTGTATCAGCACAGACAGTGCAACTGCCATTGGAATAAAAGATGTCCCTGGATTGATAATTAATGTGTGTTTTTTAGTCATTTAATAGTGATTGATATAGCCCAAAATTTTGGTGTCGTTGTTGGGGATGGCAGTGACGATCCAATCGATTAGAGTTGTTTCTTAGAAGTGCAATTTCTGTGTGTTTTCATAGAGTGTCTCCGACGACACAATTCTCGGGCAGTAAGATGAGAGGTAAGAACTTGAAAAATGCTCTAAAAAACTTGAGTGGGCTCACCAATGTCTTGTTGGGACACTTAGGAGATTGAATTTCTGAGCATTTTGTTTTTTTTATTACAGTGTCTCCAGTGACACAATTGTTGGGCAGTAAGACGAGAGGCAAGAACCTGCACATCGCTCTAAAAAACTTGAGTGGGCTCACCAATGTCTTGCTAGGACACTTAGGATTTGAATTTTGGGTGTTTTTTTTAGGTTTCCTTCAGCTATACAATCGTTGGGCAGTAAGACGAGAGGTAAGAACCTACACATCGCTTTAACAAACTTGGGCAGGCTCACTGCTTTAGAAACTGAAGCACCTAGAGGATGAATTGATACACATAGGGCCCATGTGTGGTGGTGGGACAACATTGACATCTACAAACACCCCCTACTCTATTGAACACAGGAAAGACGGGTCGTAAGAAGGAAAAGAAGAGTGTGTATTTGGGAAGAAATACATTCTTTGGAGATTTGATTTCAAGGGAAAAAAAGGAACAGTCCACGTCATACAAAGATAATAGGAAGACAAGACCACAAAAAGAAGCTACCATATCAAGGCTTGAACCATCGATGTCTTCCATGTCTGGACCTCACCATCCTTCGAGCAACATATCCACTCCCGATATCAAAACTCCAAATTCAAAACAGCAGTGGAAAATCATTGATCAGGATCTGATAATTGAAGGACACAAAGAGACAAGCGGGGAGCATCAGAGACCCAAGGAACAAAATTCAGTTGATCATCAATTGGACGTTGGTAGTGTTGTTAAAAAATTGGTCTTGGAGCAGCCTGATCCTTTTATTTTTCAATCTCCAGTACACTTCGAGGTCATTTCATCCCATCAGGAAGAATCAACAATGGGGGATGAGAATGTCAAGATAGATAGCTCTGTTACTTTTGAATTCCCAATAGTAGTAACATGGGACGAGGCTCCTATGAAGAATATTACTTTATCATCCCTACCATCCTTTCAAGGGATGGCTGTTGAAGACCATGATACCTTTTTGTTCAAATTTGATGTGCTATGTAGAGGTTATGACTGCACTTCAGATGCCCAGAAACTAAAATTATTCCCTGCTACTCTGAAGGGAGCAACATTAAGATGGTTCATGAGATTGGGTGTTGGCACGATTTGAACCTAGAATGACATGAGAGAGGCCTTCCTCTTTACGTATCAAGATTACTGCCGAACTAGGGACTTGAAGGATGAGATTTTCAGAATTGCATAGAAGGAGGAGGAAAGCTTGGAAGACTATTTGGAGCAATTTCACTCCAATTTATAGAGGTCTAAGTTCAGTAACTTAGATCCAGAAATTCTAAAGCCAATACTTTTAAGAGGTATAAGAGAGGATTGTCTGGAGCATCTAAACCTATTGGGACAAGGAGACATATCACAAGAAATGTTTGATGAGATAATGAAGCTTTGCCTGCATAGCTCAAGAGGATCAGTCAAGGGGAAAGTTTTAGTTAGGGGCCCTTCACTCCGGATACAGAAGTCCACGAATAGAGGAGTAACTAGAACAAAGATTGGGAACTTATTTGAGGATTTTAAAACCAACCTCCTTAGCACTCTCTCTGCCCAGATCACTATTGTACAAGTCAAGAAAGCACAAGCAGAAGCTGAAGTAGCCTTAGCAATATTTTGTCCCCGATGCAAAAAGAAAAATTTGGAAATAGAATGTGGACTAAATAGTGTCAGCCTATGGAACATCTGTGAGTTGGCGCACTCTATGAATCAGCGTCCTGAGTTGCCCAGATTGAAGGCGGTACTTCAAGAATCAAGCGAGGATGTTCAATCTTATTATTTCATCGGATCGAAGAGACCATGGAATCCACGACCTACAGGTATGCCCTCAGATTTTTCATCTTTTTATCCTTGGAATAATGTTTATAATAGTCAGCAATATCCTTGGCATTATCCTACTCCTTCCTCGACACAATTTCCTTCACCATGGAGCCAGTGGCCATCTCCTCCACCAATGCAATATCCTCCATCACAACCCAATCCTTGGGGTCAGAATTGGAGAGGAAATGGCCAAGGTCCAGTACCCCCTCCAATACCAATGCAACAACAACAGTTAAAACTTCCTTCTATTTAAAATCCTACACCTTCTGTTCAACCCCAATTACCTGTGCAACCTAACCCCAATCCAAATAATAAGGCAGCCCAAAGCATGGATGCTCCGGTTACCCTCCAGAATTATCTTCTTACTCCTATTGGACTTAACGAGATCCGGCTTTGATCAGGGAAACTAATCGGATCTGAACATACTCCCATTATTACCGAAGAATGTGAATCACCCAGGAAGGATATCGATGATTCTGAGGTAGCTGTTACACATGTAACAGCTGATACATCACCTGTTGTTACAACTGTAGTAGCCAGCTCAGTAGGATCTAATGTTCCTATAGTAGTTGAAGAAATTATATAACATATGCATGCATATATCCAGATTCTCCTGATCTAACAATATTTATCTTCTTTCTAAATACATAATTCTTCCACTGTTAATCTTTTGCAGAAATTTAAACTCAATTGCAAACACATGAAGAAATAAAAACAATCGTACATAACACAGTTGTTTAACAGGAAATCCTAAAGCTAAAAACCCCAAATATCATATATTATGTATCATGGAGATCATGTAACAATCTCATACAAAGCTTAGTACATCGAGCTCTCAGTACAATCAATCGTCACACACTAACATGAAGAAATTTGCAAATCCATGCAATGATTTCTTGCCACCTGATAGCCTTCCTCCAATGCGCAATCCCTGCTGAAGAAGACCCCTGAATGAATTCGAATCTACCTTGCCTTGACTGGACAACCCTCAGTGGAAACTCCAATGGGTGTGTGACGCAATCAATGCATCACTGTAGTCACAACAGATAGTCCATCTCACCCTTTCACCTATCTCTCCATTGGGACTCTATTGGAACTGTCATGCACTATAGTTAATTGTTGTATTTGTTCAGTTGATTAATGACTTATTAGTTGTGAATTAATTAACTAATTAATTCACTCCACTCTCACTAGTGTATCATTCAGTTAGACTAGATACAACTAGCTCAACTGAGTTTAACTCCCTTAACTAAGTTAAACTAAATAACAACTCCATGAACTACTCTTCCAACTCTGTCATAACTAGTTTGCCACTTCAGTTCTAACTGAGTCCTCCATGCATGAACCGCTAGTAAACCCTAGGAATTGTGTAATTCCTTCAGCCCACTGATTTTCCAAATCTATATACTGAAATAAAGTGCTCCAAGAGAATAAGTTGATATTTAGAGTCTGATTATTATTAAGGGCTAATAATGATCGACATATCTATTTTTAGTTCGACGATCTATAAATAGACTTCACCCAATATTCTAAAAATAGAATTTCATCTATTTTTCCAACTTGAACAACCATCCACAAATAGCATCCTGCAACTTCTGAAATATGATCACCGTGTCTAAAAATAAACATAGTCTAAAAATATACTTACACCTAAAAATAGCCTGCGAGCCCACTTAGTGAAGGTGATTGATTTTCACTAATCTTCGTCATCTTGTTGAATCTCAATAGTTCCTCTCAACAAGATAGGGATTATCCTTCACCCTGATCCTGCCTCTATGGTATTCGAATTTTCTCCTGGTGAGCGCCTTCGTCAGAATATCTACATCCTAATCTTCCATAGGAATGTACTAAAGCAACATGATCTTCCACTGCACACAATCTCTGATATGATGATACCATATATCAATATGTTTAGATCTATCATGAAAAACAGGATTAATCGAGAGTTTAATGCGACTCTGATTATCATAATGTATCACTGTAGGATCTAAATGTGAACCAAACAAATTGACCAGGATCTTCCTCATCCAGATAGCCTCACATGCAGCTTGACTTGGCGCCATTTATTCTGCTGTAGCTGAACTGAGTGCCACAGATCTTTGTTTCCTATTGTACCAAGAAAATGTTGTAGATACGATACTGAAAACCCCTCCTGATGTGCTCTTTATGTCCGTTGGGCTGCCTGCCCATACTGAATCCGTGAAGCCATGCAACTTCACCTCATCCGTCTGTCTATACCATAATACATACTCAAATGTGCCCCTGAGATACCTCAAGACATGCTTGCCTGCCTTCCAAAAGAGCTTGGTAGGCTTGACCATCGCTTGTGAATGTATCAACTACTCATCACTCGTTACTAATAAATCATCAACATAAAGAATAATGATTAAAAGCTTACCATCCACCACAATTTGGTACAGGTTTGCATCTGCCTCACTCTTGGTGAAGCCAAGTCGAGTGAAATAACTGTCGATCCGAGTGTACTAAGCACGTGGTGCTTGTTTCAGCCCATACAACGCTCTTTTGAGCCTGCACACATTCGAATCGCTGCTGAAGATCTCAAATCCTTTAGGCTGCTCAATTTACACCTCTTCCTCAGTGATCCCATCAAGGAACACAATATTCACATCCATCTGATGAATGTGCCAACCCATCTGCGCTGAGAGAGCAAGGATGGTCCTTATGGAAGAATACCGTGCGACAGGTGTAAAGGTTTCTTCATAATCAATCCCCTCGATCTATGATAAGCCCCAGGAAATAAATCTTGCCTTATTTTTCTTGACGCTCCCATCAGAAACTTGCTTTACCTTGTAGATCCATCTTGATCCTACAACTGATTTACCCACCGGCCTTGGAACAATCTCCCAAGCACTGTTTCTGACAATGAATTCATACTCCTCCACCATGGCATCTACCCATGTGGGCTCCTGCACCGCTTCTTCAAAATAAGATGGCTCTATCATGATACACTTGCTCATAAGATCCATGTATCCAGTAAATCGGTCAGGTGAATGTCTCTGTCTGCGCTGTGATGTAGGGACTCCAACATTTTGTGCTGCATCAAGCTTTAGTCTCTCAGCTTCTATGGTATGCTTTCTGCCTTGTCTGATGTTTGGTTCTGCATGAGTGGATTCCTCCACTCCATGAATCTCCTCCCGTGGCTGATCCACATCTAGAGGCTCATCTTTGGGAACATGAAGTTCCTCCTCTGCATGCAAGTGTAGCTCCCTCTCAAGCATAGCTCGTGCAACACCCACGATCGTTTTGTTCTTCCTCTCCACGGCCCCATTCTGCTGTGGGTTATGAGGCGCTATGAGTTCTCTTAGAATTCCTTAATTGCTACAAAAGTCTTTGAATTCGTTCAAGATATATTCACCACCATCATCGCTCCGTAGAGCCTTCACTTGCTTCCCCGACTCCTTGTCCACCAATGCTTTAAAATCTTAGAACTTTGAGAATGTTTCGCTCTTCTTCTGCATGAAGAAGATCCAACATCTAGGAGAATAGTCATAAAAAAATATAACATAATACCTATGTTTTTCTGTTGAAGCAACCGAGAAAGGTCCACACACGTCTGTGTGAATTCTATCCAGGATCACTGAAGCATAGTTCTCCTTCTCATGAAAGGAGGTCTTCACAAACTTACCCATAGTACATCCCTTGCATTGATCTGACTGCACAAGAGTACCCTTGGGAAGTCCAATAGAAATTTGCTGTAAAATCTTCAAAGTGCCATGGTGAAGATGGCCCAATTTCCTGTGCCATAATTCGCCCTCATCCCGGCTCACCGCTTCTTCTTCTTTATCCATCATTGTAGCGCATCCATCTACCTCCATCTTGTAGAGATTCTTAACTCAAATTCCTATCCTCTTGGTTTGAACCATTTTTTTATGTCGAAGGAAATATTTTCCCTCACTGAAAACAACGTCATAACCTTTGTCTTCCAACATTGCGACCAAGGCCAAGTTCTTCTTCAGACCTGGAACATGCATAACATCTTTCAACAGAAATGGATCACCTGATTCCCTCTCAATGGTAATGTTCCCAATGCCAGTCGCACTGTATCGACCATCGTCTCCCATCTCTATATGCATTTGGAGGTCCTTCTCCTCCAAGTCACTAAACAACTCCTTGTCTCCCGTTATATGGAAAGACGCACCACTATCAAGATACCACACCGATCCCATTGAGCTTGAAACCAAGCATGCGATCAAAGATAAATCAAGTTCAAATTTCAAGGCTAAGGCCTCACCCACTGCAGCTCCAAAAACCTTATTTTTATTCTTCTTCTGTGGGCAGTTAGTGGCGAAATTCCCATGTTCGTGACAGTGAAAACACTTCACCTTGGACAAATACTGCTTCTTGCCTTTAGCCTCGGATTTGGGATGGGATTTCTTCCCCTTTCCTTTCCTTGATTTGGCAGCCAAAGCAAAATTCTCTTCATCTTCATTCTTCGATGAAGAGCCATCCCTGGTACTTCGCCTTATCTCCTCCTGCACAAGATCCGACCAAAGTCTCTCCCATCCCGGCAGTTTCTCCTGTCCATTGACAGTACTCGTAGCTATGCCAACTCTTCGGAAGCCCAAGGAGAGCCAAGCTCACCAAGTCTTCATCATCAACAACAATCCCCACACTTCCCAGTTCATCCCTACAGTGGAAAAACTTCGTGAGATATTTTGGAATACTGTCGCCCTTCTCCATTTTTATTTTTCTGAGCTTATCTTTCAGCGCCAACTTCCTCTGGTCGCTGCTTCTTTGGAACAAATCTGTCAAAGCCTTCCACATTAAAAATGGAGTGGATTTATCATGAAGTCTAGACACAGTATGGTCCTTCATACCTTCCAATAGAATTCTTCTTGTCTTTGCTACCTTCTTTTGCCATGCGTCGAGTAATGCAGCATTGCTAGAACTAGGCTTAGGAACATCACTATCGATGAACTCCTTTAGTCCATTATCTTCCAGAATCACCTCCATCCTATCCTTCTAGGCTATGTAATTTGAGCTGCCCTCAAGGGCATACTCCAATCGCAACCCATTGAAATAAATTTTGATGTATACTAAACTGTCGCACCAAGAATTTTCTGCAGAAAATTTGAATTGTCCAACAACACAAACTCAACAATTCTTCACAATTGAAATCTTCAAGAATTAACGTTGCTCCGATACCATGTAGAAATTATATAACATATGCATGTATATATCCAAATTTTCTTGATCTAAAAATATTTATCTTCTTGCTAAATACAGAATCCTTCCACTGTTAATCTTTTGCGAAAATTTAAACTCAATTGCGAATACATGAAGAAATAAAAACAATGCTATCGTACATCAAGATATTAGTACAATCAATCGTCACACACTAACATGAATAAATATGCAAATCCATGCACTGATTTCTTGCCACCTAATAGCCTACCTCCACTACACAATCACTGCTGAAGAAGACCCCTTAATGAATTTGAATCTACCTTGCCTTGACTGCGCAATCCTCATTGGCAACTCCAATGTGTGTGTGAGGCAATCAATGCATCACTATAGTCACAATGGATATTCCATCTCACCCTTTCACCTATCTCTCCAGTAGGTCTCCACTGGAACTGTCATGCACTGTAGTTAATTGTTGTATTTTTTCAGTTGATTAATGAGTTATTATTTTTGAATTAATTAACTAATTAATTCACTCCACTCTCACTAGTGTATCATTCAGTTAGACTAGATACAACTAGCTCAATTGAGTTTAACTCCCTTAACTGAGTTAAACTGAATAACAGCTCCATGAACTACTCTTCCAACTCTGTCATAACTTTTCCACTTCAATTATTACTCAGTCCTACATGCATGAACCACTAGTAAACCCTAGGAATTGTGTAATTCCTTCAGCCCAATGATTTTCCAAATCTGTATACTAAAATAAAGTGCTCCAAGAAAGTAAGTTGATATTTAGAGTCTGATTATTATTAAGGGCTAATAATAATCGACACATCTATTTTTAGATCGATGATCTATAAATAGACTTCGCCCAATATTCTAAAAATGGAATTTCATCTATTTTTCCAACTTGACCAACCATCCACAAATAGCATCCTGCAACTTCTGAAATATGATCACCATGTCTAAAAATAGACTTACACCTAAAAATATCCTGCGGGCCCACTTAGTGAAGGTGACTGATTTTCACTAAGCTTCATCATCTTGTTAAATTTCAACAGCAGAAAATTCAAGTAAGGCTGGTACATCTGTGATAGCTGACTCAGTTGTTAGCATTCAGAACCCCCCATACCCTCAATGATTAACTGAAACTGGGCTGGTCTCACAACTTGAATCCGAATTCCTCAAGGAGCTGCAAAATTTGTATTTGTGGATTCTGCTGTTACAAGCTCTTAAAGAAGTTCCTATCTATGCTGAAACAGTGAGGGATCTATGTGTCAAAAGCCCTAGAAGGAAACCTAAAGACCCTACTACTATCCATGTCATGGGGAAATTGTCCGATCTTATGATTGATCAACCTTTCTTAACTAAATATAATGACCCAGGGAACCCTATAGTGACTTTCCATATTGAAAATCATCCAATAACAATTACCTTGATTGATCTAGGGGCAGTTATTAATGTCATGAATAAAGACCTCTTCATCTCTCTAGGACTTCATGGACTTAGACCTACACCCACAGTGCTTGAATTAGCAGATAGGTCCCATGTCAAGCCCGAGGGAATGATTGAAGATGTGGTTATCACTGTGGTTCCCTGGAACTATCCGGTTGACTTTCTCATTTTACAAACCAAATCCAACCCGGGGGGTCATCCTTTAATCTTGGGAAGACCATGGTTGGCCACTGCAGATGCATATATCAGATGTATATCCAAATCTATGGTGATCTCAGATGGATAGGCCACTTAAAACCTGAACCTTTATCCCCCAAAAAAACCTCGTATGGATTCGAGTAGTCCCTGGTGGGACAAATTTTCACCTGAATATGATCTTTCCCTACCTCTTCTCACGCTTGGAAAAGAACAATACTTTAAGGATGAAATGGAGGACGATATCATTAATGGTTTTATTAGTAATTGACTCCCTGTTGCCTCCATTAGAGATTTGGGAGAAGAAGATGATGCAATTATTGAACATTTGAAAAAAACTCCACATACTATCAGTAGTCCCATTGAAATCGAACCTGGAAAATGTTTAAACATTAATCCTAACCTGACTGCTAAACAAAAGAGATTACTGATACAACTGTTACATAAATACAAAAAGGCATTTGCATGGGACTATATGGATATGAAAGGAATCCATCCTATCCTATGCACTCACTGCATTTACCTTAAAGAGGAATGCAAACCAGTTAGACAACATCAGTGCTGAATGAACCCTGCACTTAAGGATATAGTGAAAGAAGAATTGCAGAAAATCCTTAATGATAATTTCATCTACTGCATTTCTGACACTTAGTGGGTGTCTCTGCTTGTCATAGTTCCAAAGAAGAATGGAAAATGGAGAGTTTGTGTTGACTATAGAAAAATTAACAAGGCCACTCAAAAGGACCATTTTCCTTTACCATTCATTGATCAGGTCTTGGACACTCTTTCTGGAAAAAAATTATTTTCATTTCTAGATGGGTTTAGTGGCTATAATAAAATACAGATTGCCCCAGAAGACCAAGACAAGACAACCTTCACTTGCCCATGGGGTACTTTTGCGTACAGAGTCCTTCCCTTTGGCCTCTGTAATGCACCAACAACGTTTCAAAGGGAAATATTGGGTATTTTTTCTGATATTTTGAATGTCTATCTTGAAATATTTATGGATGATTTTACACCCTACGGAGATGCCTTTGAGACAAAATTAGCTAACTTGGAAAAAGTGTTGGAATGTTGTGAACAAACTAATGTTTCTTTGAGCACGGGAAAATGTCACATGATGATGACTGAGGGAATTGTGCTGGGACATTTCATTTCAGCAGATGGAATTAAGGTAGATCCTACAAAAATTGAGGTAATCTCGAAAATCCCGACCCCTAAGACCCAGAAAGAGGTACGTAGTTTTTTGGGACATGCAGGATACTATAGGAGATTTATAGAGAAAATTTCAAAGATAACATCTCCTCTATTTTCATTACTCATGAAAGATGTGGAATTTGTGTGGACAAGGAAGTGTGAGCAGGTCTTTTTAAAGTTGAAAAACTATGTAACAACAACACTTGTTTTACGAGGACCAAACTAGAAATCTCTGTTTCATATTGCTATAGACACATCTAACATAGTTGTGGGTGCTGTTTTGGGGCAGCTGGAGGAGAAGTACCCTTATGCCATTTATTACATCATCAAGAACTTAACTCCAACATAACTCAACTACATTGTTACTAAGAAGGAATTCCTAGCAGTAGTGCATGATATCAACAAATTTCGGCACTACATCACCGGGTACCAATTATTTGTACACACTAACCATGCTGCAATTCGATTTTTAATGAACAAGCTTGTTACTAATGGTAGAGTTACATGATGGTTATTGTTGTTACAAGAATTTGATATTACTATTTTCGATAAACCTGGAAAAGATAATGTAGTTGTTGATTTCCTTTCTAGATTAACTATAAGTGATGACTGCACTGCCACTGAGGATTATTTTCCAGATGAATATCTTTTTTCCATCTCTACTAACTCACCATGGTATGCAGATATATCCAATTACCTTGCTGCAGGAAAATTCCCACATCAATTGTCTTCCAAGGAAAGAAGGAAGATTATACAACAGAGTGCTACCTACTCATGGATAGAAGGCAATCTCTATCACACTGAGACAAATTTTTCAAATTAGGAAATGTGTTAGAGAATATGAGGTATTTGATATCTTGAAGGCTTGTCATGAGGAACTTTGTGGAGGACACTTCGATGACAAGAGGAAATGACATAAAGTACTCTCAACAGGGTACTACTGGCCAACTATATTCCAGGATGCCAAGAAGTTTGTGAAAGGATGTGATAGCTGCCAAAGGATGGGACAACCTTTGAAATAAGATGAGATGCTGTTATAGCCTCAGATAGTGATAGAACCATTTGAGAAATGGGCTAATTAATCCTTCATCATAGCAAAAAGCATAAATATTGGTCTGCACTGAATATGTCACAAAATGGGTCGAGGCAAAGGCATTAACTAGAGCAACAAAGCAGGCTGTTTCAGACTTCCTGTTTCAAGATATTTTTTTCGCTTCGATATACCCAGAGAGATAGTGACATATGGGGGGCCTCAGTTCACATCTCATTTGATCAAGAAGTTGGTTGAAAAGTATGGAATTCATCACAGAATCACTACACCATATCACCCACAAGCAAATGGTCAAGTACAAAGTACCAATAAAGTCATTGAGGGAATCTTAACAAAGTCAGGCACCGAAGAAACTGGGCCGAGAAACTTCCAGAGGTACTGTGGGCTTATAGGACAACATGGAGGAATACTATAGGCTTCTCACCATATGAATTGGTGTATGGTAAGAATCCCTTGTTCCCCGTAGAGTTTTAAATAAAGACATTAAGAACAACATTGCAGGTCAACTTGGATTTGAGTACAACACAGACTCAAAGACTGAACCAGCTCAATGAGTTGGAAGAGAAATGGTTGGCTTCCATTCCATAGAAAGATATCTTTCAACAGCAAAGAGCTAGATGGCATGATGGGTTTCTTAAGAAGACAAATATCCAAAAAGTAGATTGGGCTCTTTTGTATGATTCAAGGTTCAAATATTTCAAAGGAAAACTCTACACCAGATGGCTAGGTCCTTACGAAGTGGATACGGTCTTTGACAATGGGACTGTACAATTGGTCACCATTGATAGTGCTAAGACACCGTTACTGGTTAATGGGCACCATCTAAGGTTATATCATCAACCCGCTTCGAAGGAATCATTTCTCAACATTGTCGCGCACTCTGATCTTCATGTTACAATAATAAGGGAACATTTTCCTGTGCAACCTTAAAATTGAAATTCCAATAAGTGTAGCAATTGAAAACCACCTTTGTGGCAGCTGTTACGCCTGTTTATATATATATATAATAAAATAAAAACAAAAACAAAAATAATAAATCTAACTGTGAAAACCCCTTTATGGGGCGCAGTCAGGCAGTTGGTGACAATTGAAAACAACTCTTGTGGCGACTGTTACATCCATTTTTTTTCTTCCTGAAACATCATATTTCCTTTCTGATCTATTTTATAGGATGATGGTATTCATGTAATTTCCTTTTCTGTACCAATTTATCCTAATTATTTTGTTTTTTTGAAGAATAATCTAAGGGTTGTCTTGGATGTTACAAATGTAACAGCCGATAGCCACGAACACTGTTTCTTATGATTCATTCCATAACATCAATAACCGTTCCTACCAAAAGCAACAATACAAGCGCTGCAAGCAGGATATCGCCAATTATAAATCTTCCTCCATGTCACCTCAGGTACGTCATTAAAATGGTAAAACGTTGTCATTTATGATTCGATGATTAATTGGCAAAGTAATGATATTCCTGTGATGGCCATGGGCGGCTTTCACTATTAAGGTGGGGGAGGGGATATGTCTTGAAATCATTGCAAAAATTCGTAATCATAAACATCTATCAAATCTGCAGGCACCTAATTAATAACAGAATTTCCAATGATGACCGAATCCAGTTGGAAAAGAGCATGTGTACTAAATCCCATTATTTTCCATAACGAGTCATTTATGAAAATTAGTGTGAGGTACGATTTGGTAAATCTGTAAAAGTCATCACCTCCCATCAACCTCCTCAACTGAAACCTTGCATCCTCAGTCAGAAATCCATCACTGGGGATAAGCAGAGACATCGAGAAGAAGCGAATTCGAAAAGTAGTGGATATTACAAAGGTTTGAACAACAAGAAGAAAATTTAGAAACAAACAATAGAGATTGTGATGTTGGTTGTGGGCACGAGCCGGATTCTATGGACGCCTTGTAGAATTGTCCAAAACCATATATTCAGAGATGCCGGATGGACCGAGTATTTCCAAAAGCTTGAAGTCTCGTATGAGGCGGTTGAAATTGAATTTGCCTTTAACTTGAACAATAATCAAACCCGAGTAAGGGGTATTCATGGTGGTGTGAATGAAGAGGTAATTGCCCGAGTAACTTCATTACCCATAGATGGGTGGAGGTGGTTTAACAGAAATATTAATGACCCCTCCTTGAAAGAAGACTTCCTATAAGGAGAAGAAAAAATGGAGAAGAAAGGGAGAGGAATTGACAGGTTGTCACTTGCTCATCCTTGGGAAGATTTTTCCCTGGGTTTAATTTAATACATCACTTGTGAGGAAAGATCCACGATAGTGTTCAACTATCACTTTCCTCTTCTTAATCACCTTCGGAACCAACAAAGGATTAATATTCCTTTCTATTTGTTGGGGAACATCAAGCATATGGCGGTAGAAGTAAAAACAGAAGCACACCTGGAGGCATGTGTGACTAATCAAAGACTCATCAAGCTAATCGTTCTGGATGCCCTAGGCTAGCAAGGAAAATATTGGGAAGAATTTAAGCGAAAGAGGCCAAGGACAAGCCGGGGGAAATAGACCATGACTTCAGGAGGAAGTCAGGAAGAAGTGGAAACCTAGACTTGACCTGCTAGAGTTAGGATTGGGAAAGAGCCTATTGATGAACCAATTGGGGATAGAAGGCCAAAAGAGAGAGTGAAAGTTAGCATACCTACGGAACCTTTGCCTATGGCCAGAAAGCAGACATAATTAGAAGTTTTAGAAGAAGAAAGGCAACCCTCCTCATCAGGTAAGGATGAAACCAATGCCCTGTTTTTAGAACTCGAAAATCTAAGAAAGTAAAATGAAGAATTAAAGCAAAAATTATCTCAGGAGAAGGAAATCTCGATGTCTGTATGAATGACATGTTTTCAAGAATTAACAATAGCGGGATATAAATTCTGTAGAGAAAATATCTGCCCAATGGAAACATAAATAGAACAGAAAGAGGTTGTTACACAGGAACCTGCTGATGATATTGCTATTACACAAGAACCAACAGTTAAAGCAGAGCCTCTTGTAATAATTGACCTAGAAGCTGACCCACAAGAACCTGTGGAGGCCACTCCTATTGTAGAAGAAACCACAATGGACACAGAAGCTACTCTAGGTAGAAACAAAGGGGCTGACACACAAGAACCCACTGAGGAAGCTGTTGTTACACAAGAACCAGCATCAGAGGTGGAACAAACCCATGTAGTAGAGGCTGCTACACCCATTATTGATGTGGATATTGAATGCAGAAGAACACCGGGTCCCATCTCGGGATGGAGTTATGAGAAAATCTTGTTAATTTCCGAATTACAAAAGTGGAAACAGGAAGCAATCTCCTTTTGGGAGGGGACGATTTTGCTAAAGGAACATTAGAGAGAAATAAACACTTTACATGAAAGATGGATGAAATTAGAATTGAAGAAAGGATGGGATAATTACAAGAAGAAGGAAACTTTGAAGAAACAGGAAGAATAGCTGCTGCAGTTATAGCAACAGATTCGGGACCTCGCCATAGATAAGCAAAAACTTCATGACCTTGCCCTCAACTTGCTGGGTTGTAGGCGACCTTCTCCATCCTATCCTATCTTTCTATGGGAATGTTACTTCTTGTTCCAGATGAAAGTTGTTATGGAGGACAAACCTTATTTATGTTCTTCCACTCGTACATTTCTAGATGTTTTCCATGCATCCGATTTTGATGAGCAAAGCTTGCTGTGTGAGTTATTCTTAGACAATATTATTTGTGACAATATTCTCCTATATGGGAGATCTCCAGTTGAGAGCTTTTGTGTCCTTCATGAAGAATTAGATTGAATGGAGTTTTTCCATCAAATCTATGGAGACTAATGAGGAGAAGATGGAATTGTGGGTTCGGGTAGAACCAGGATGGGGTGCCAAGGTAAGACGATAATTCAGGAGAATTCTGAGTACCCCTCGGATTAAAGAACCGACTGCCACTTATAGAAGAAGAATTGTGAACTTCTGCCTCAATCGGTTCTCAATGATGAAGAGTCGAGCTTTTATAGGGTGCTTGAAATGCACAAGAGCCAGCAGTGCTGAGCTATTGAAGGGGGATCCATTCTCATTCTAGAATTTTGTGGTGGCTGTTACACATGTACCAACTTATGCACAAATAGTACAATCCCTTGGTGTTTTGTGGCTGGGATTGATATTCAAGTTTCTTTTGATCTGGCTTCCAATTGAGGATTATCAGATCAATTATGAATTGAGTAAGTATGAGTCAGAGTCTTGGGTATGGAAGTTGATGGCCAATCAGGGATACAGGTTTTCAGACGCAGATACAACTGGTGCTTATGATCTCACCGACCTGCACCGGAGATATTCCCATGAAAGATGTGTTTGCATGAGGACATGCAAGTATTTTAGTTGGGGGGAGATGTTGGGTGCCAGTTTTGTACACTTTTCCTACATTTGTTTTCCCTTTTTTTCCTCATAACTATAACCAATGGGAGTATCTTTGTCTCTTTTTCCTGCCTTTCTACCCTAACTTGTGTTGTTTCACCTTGTTTTTATTACTCTGCCAATTCACAAATTATTATGATATATCCTGCATTTTTATGACTAATTGATGGTGAATGTTTGAAGAAGATAGATGGTCTTTATGTTGTCTTTTAATATGTCATTTATAGCAGCAAAGATCCCGAGCACAAGGTCCATAGGAGCAGTTAAGAGGATTTCATTACAACAAAGCGATGTTGTTACACCTTGGTGTTACAGACTCACCGCAAACTGCTGTTACATTCTGTTGTTACAGACCCACTGCAAACTGTTGACACAGTTGTACTGCCGACTAGATCTCGTCAAACACCTTTTGCTGATCTGTCGTTTAGCTATTACATTACAGCTGTGGTTCTACTACGATAGCTGTAGAAGTTGTTTAGCATTGTATTTTTGGGATAACAGCCTAAGGGAAGTTTTGATTGTAATCCATAATTTTCTATTCATAACTTTATTAGGAAGTGGTTATAACTATATGTGTTCTATTTCAATTAGCATGAGAATCATAAGATTATCATGACTGATCTATCCCTTGATTTTCTGATGTAAGCACTATATAGTTCTTGGCCCTAGAGGTCGAAAGGTTAGCGGAGAACAACATTATTTTGGCTCCGTAATTGTGTTCAGATTAATACAGATTATCCTGTTATTGCTATTACATGCGTTATTCTATTTAGTTTCCCTTAATTTCTTCCTCTACCTGCGCCCTGCTAGGGAGGAAGGGCCTTCCTTCTTAGCAGGGATTGCAGTGATTAAAGTAGTTGTGTGTATGTATTTGTATTTCAATTTATGTATTAGTAGAGTGTTGTTGCTGCCATTAAACTGTGAATATATCTGCTTCAATTTCAATAATTTGTATGATGTTACACATATGTTATTAGAGACACCAGTTGGATACTTATTGTATGGCGTGATAGAACAGGTTAATTGAAGTTTGATTCCAGTATTGTAGATCCTTTTATTTCTGTATGAGTGATTTACTTCCAGCATTTACTTTAGCAATGATTTATTTTCTTTGGAATTTCTTCTAGTTGGTGTATGGGCACAGATAGTGCAACTTTCATTGGAATAAAAGACGTCCCTGGATTGATAATTAATGTGTGTTATTTAGTCATTTAACAGTGATTTATATATCCCAACAAGTACCTAGAGGAGTATCCATGGGTTTCAATCCTGCATATGGAATATTTGAAGGATCTCAGAGGTGTACTTCCCCTGTCCAAAAATACCTCTCCATCTCCCTGCCATACCTCCAACCTAAGGAAGAAGTGCATCAAAGCCATATCCCTCATCTGGAACTCTCTTGTAAGGTCCTCCTTTCAAGGCTGGATCAACCTTTCATGCTTGTTAATATCAAATAATCCACATAGAGAACTAAGATGATTGGAATTCCATCTACCATAATGTATTAGTGATTGGCATATGATTCACTCTTAGTGAAGTCCAATCCATTGACATAAGAATCTATGTGAGTGTACTAAACACTAGGTGCCCGATTGAGACCATAGAGGTCTCTTTTGATCCTGCACACATGTGTCTCCTTAATAAAGGTCTCAAATCCCTCAGGATGCTCAATATAGATATCTTCCACTCCATTGAGGAGGGAAAGCTTAACATACATTTGGTGGATCCTCCACCCAAACTGTGCTACCAATGCAAGTATGATCCCGATAGATGAGTATCTTTCCACAGGGGAAAATGTCTCCTCATAATCAACCCCTCCACTTGTGACAAATCTTTGGCCAAAAATATGGAATTGTACTTCTCAAAAATTACATTAACTGCATGTTTCACCTTATACACCCATCTAGAACCAATAACATATATCTCCTCAGGTCCAGCTGCGACCTCCCAAGCACCATTCTTCATGATGGGTTCATACACCCCCACCATGGCATCTACCCACACCTGCTAGGAAATTTCCTCTTCAAAAGAAGATGGATTAGAATCTATAAATTATGTAATTAGTGCCATATATCCTATATATTTTTCTAGTGATGTTCCCTGTTTACGAGAGGAAATAAGAGCTTCAACCTGCTCCTGAGCTTCCTACACCAATCCGTCAACCATCCTAGGCGTATTCCTCCCTTCTCTACAAGTCTTTGTGTGAGTGGGTGCCTCCACTCGGTCTAATATATGATCTTCCACATCATCCTCCTAGAATGCACTATTTAATTTGAGCAAGATCTAACTCTATGGATCTGACTGAGGCTCCTCCTTTGGGACTAGAAGCTCCTCCTCTAGTGGTATTCTGAACTCTCTCTCTAGAGAACTCCTCATGGATTTCTCCTCATCAAATCTCATAACAGTCATCCTGAGTGAGGGAATGTACACCTGGTGTTAAAGACCCCCCTCTCTACAATTGGCTCCAATTTTTTCCTTCTATCATTGGAGAGATGACAATAGACCATGTATTCAAAAATGAAAAAGTGGGAGACATCTAGCTTCCTCCCAGTGAAAGCCTCTTTAGGTTTAATTCTTCCAAGATTTTTGTGAGGGCTCATGTTTTTCAAGTAAACATATGTATTGAAAGCTTCTTCCCACAAGGATAATGCAAATCCCTAGTCATGCAACATTACTCTAGAATCTCCTACAATACTTCTATTTTTACTATCTGCAACCCCTTTTTTTGTGGGTTGTGGGGTGAAATCAACTCCCTTTTGATACCCTCCTTGATACACAATTTTTTGAATGAAGTAGACACATAATATTTTACATTATCACTTCTCAGGGATTTAATTTTCTTCCCAATCTCATTTTCAACTAAGGATTTGAATTCAAAATTTTTTGAATAAACCTCATCTTCATTATTCATGAAATAGATCCAACATTGCGGGAAACATCATCTATGAAGATAACATATGACCTGTGATTTTCCGTTAAGACTATGGAAAATGGTCCACACACATATGAGTGAAATCACTCTAAGATGGCTTCAACTCTACTATCTTGGCCCTGGAAGGAGGATAAAACATATTTTCCAAGAGTGCATCCCTTTCAGACATCATGTTGATCAAAGGTGCATTTTGGAAGTCAAGTGGTGATCTGCGAAATTATTTTCAAATCTCCATGGTGTAGGTGTCCCATGCTCCTATGCCAAATCTCTCCAACATCTATACCCTGAAAATGTTATGCCTTTCTACTCAATCCAATGCATGCATCCACATCTAGCTTGTAGTCATTTTTTGACCTGAACACAAATTTGTTTAAATTGTTCAGAAGCAACATGCTTGAGATAGGCCTTCTTTATACTGAACACCACATCATATCCTTTGTCTTCCAATACAACTACAAAAAATATATTTTATTGAGACCATGCACATACATTACATTCTATAGGTGAATATGGGAGCCTGAATCCCTATTAAAGGTGAAAATGTCAATCCCTTTGGTACTATACCTTCCATCATCTCCAATATCTATGTGTAATTCCAGGTCTTTATCCTCTAAGGTGTTGATGAACTCCTTATTTCCAGTCATATGAAATGAAGCACCAGATTCTAAGTACCATACAATACTTGCCATGCAAATAATGAGAGCGAAATACAACTCGAATTTTGATGTGAGAGCATCTCCTCCTGCTCCTCCTGCAAGATTCTTACTGGATTTCTTGTGTGGAAACTTGGTTGCATAGTGTCCATACTCATGGAAGTGAAAGAATTTAATTTTACTGACATATTTCTTCTTTCCATGGTTCTGGTTGTGTTTTTTCCTTTTCTTGGGCCTTCTTTCCTTTGCATGATAAATAAAGTTTTTCTTCCTCAACATTTTTGTATGTGACACCATCTATAGTGTTTCTTCTTATCTCCTCTTACACCAAGTTAGACCAAAGTCTATCCCAATTTGGGAGATTGTATCTTTCATTAACTAAATCCTGATAGTTTTGCTAGGACTTTGGTAGACTAAGGAGACTTAAAATCAAAAGTTAAAATGATGGTGTTAGGGTCCTATAAATATAGAATTCATAATTTTGATTTGAATATGTTAAAATTATTGAAATATTGTACATACCTTTTCTTTCTACAAATGTATTCCCAAATTAAAAAATGAAAAGAGGGTATGTCCTAAAAGAACAATCAAAGGACAAAAAAGAATATTAAATATGAACCGCATCAAAAATAGATCATGAAAGTGTTGCAAGTTTAAATGCCACTACTTTAGTTTACTTTTTCAAATAAGATTGTGTGCATCTTGTCCTAAATGCCACAATCCATGAGGGTCAAATAGCTTAAACTTGACCTCTCATGCATTAAATTTCGTGTTGTTAGATAGAGAATAAAGATCTGTCAAATAGTTTAAACTTGACAAATCAGTAGATAAGATAGAAAAAATGAGGAGCTCAATAGTTTAATCTAAGCCCTTGGATGAAATAAGGTTAGAATTAGATAGTTTTTATGTTTTTAAAGAAAATTGATTTAGGGTTGCAAGCTTAAATGCACCCATGAAAATGAAGCAAAAAATGTTAGAAATAATGATGGGTAGGTAGAAAGAAGTTGTGCAAGGCATGTAATAAAGCATCATCGAGAAAAAATTACTAATTTCCCCTCCCCCACAATGATTCAATATTCTAAACATTCAGTTAATGAGGCTCAGAGAATTTCTCTGACTTCTGTTGGGACCAAACCCAAGGCTCGATAACTGATTGGTTAAAAATATTGGATTTCCTACATAAAATCCATTTTCATCAGCATTTTCATCCTCATCCATGATCATGATACCTTTTCCTAAGTAAAATACCCTTTTTTGCTTATTAAAAGTAAAAACCCTAAATAATTAATTTCATCTCCATTCAGAAACACTCAAAACCCATAAAAAGCATTTATCCTAAGACTATGTGTAAAAAATAAAAAAATGGGACAAAATTATGATATATCGCCTATTTACACTTAGTTTAAATCGATGTATTTTAATCCATTTCATTTCATTCCATTCCATATTAACTATTAACCTAAAGTATTAAATCCGTATATTATATCCCTCCCGTATATATTATTAAATCCATTATATATAAATAACCCCTAAAACCCATTTATTTAAAGTTTAAACCTATGTTTATATTACCCCACATGGTGAAATAAATCCCTGCCCTTTCCCATAATGTTTAAATATATCAATAAAATATATCCCCACCCCTATGGTTCTTAAACACTTCTCAAAGGTTTATATACCATCTAAATATTAATACCCTCGCCAGCACTATTGGTTAAAACATTCGATTAAATGTTTTAATGTAATATAACATTATCCTTCTGCCCGATCATTTAACCCAAGGTTTTAAAAATTATAAAGTTATATTTATAATGTTAAAAACCTATCTCGTCGCATTGATAAACCTGGACCCCACTCCGAAATCCTGATACATATTCGAAAACAAATCTCAACCATTCGCATGAGTCCTTCCCAATCCAACAATCAATAACCCATATCGCAAATAAAGTTGTGTGATATCAACACATTCCATTTCTATGCAAAATAGGTTGTTTTAGCATTTTCACCCTCCTCTACGTGGCTTATTTTTATTGGATCACGTATGATTCATTTGAAACCACTTACCACCTTAGACCCACGTGATAACCACTCGCGGTTTCTATCCTATGAAGCCCGAAAACTACCTATTTCCCCGAGATGACTGCCATTTAATACCGATTCTGTTTAAACCATAAAACCCCATATGCACCAGTAAAGCCCTTTTTTTCATTTTCAGTGTGTTTATCCATCCCAACTGAAGAAACAAATTTCGTGGTACACTAGTTTACACCTAGAGGACCTAAAAAAAGCCGTTGCAGTTGTTGTTAAAACCACCTAAAGCTTGCAATTTACTTCCAAAGAATTCAAAAAACCTCAGAAAACCTCCGTTGTCCCAGAGAAATCCTCCCTACAGCCAAGGTTTCATCAAAAATTGTTTTGTTTTGCAGGTTATTGGCAAAAAATAATAATTTGGATAAACAACTTAATACTAGTTAAAGACCTGTTTACTCAAAAAATTCACAAGGAAATGATTTCGAATTGTTTTCCTAAAAACAAGAATATTTCATACAGTAGCAGAGTAGAATTAATAAATTTACAGAAGTGGTCAAAATAAAGGATGAAAACATTTCCATCAGTAATTCTCCAGGACATATTTTACTCACTCTTATTGTAAAAGGTAAAAGTGAAAAGGTAACAGAGCAGTCAAGGTAAAACAATAAAAGTAAATACAGAGGCAGTAATAGTTAAGCAAAGATGAAAATAATTTCACCAACAACAATGAATTTGATCCAAAGTGAAAGTAAAAACAATTAAAAGAACAGTAAGGTTAAAAGATGAAAACAAAGCAAAAAGGGACATTTTTGCAGAAATTTCATGTTTAAGTCATTGTTTTGCAGAAACTATTGTGATCAATCCAAAATGAATTTTTCAAAACGGAAAGGGGTTTATGTTCCTAAGATGTCCCACTAAAAAAAAATCTCTCACTTTTCTAACATCCACTATGGGTTTGGAAATATTAAACAATATTTGAAAGAATTTTTTACAGAAAATTCTCGTTTAGCGATCATGTCGAAGAAAATATTGTGGCCAATCAAAAATAGATCTTACAAAACTAAAGGAGGTTTTTGTTCCTAAGAGACCCATATACAAAATCCTATCTCATGTTTTGCACAGGTATTACAGAATGAGAGATACATGCACATATTTACAACCTATTTTTCAGACTGTGCAAAGCTCTGTTTTACACATCTTTTTGCAGAGCCTATTATGACCAGCTGGAGCAGCAGTTTAGGGAACTGAGAGAGGTTTATCTCAAAAACATATTTATTTACAATATACCCTTTCAATTTTTACATATCTATCTCGGATGGCGATATACAAAGGTATCATTGGACCCCAATTTTGCAGAATTTCTGGAGCAGAATGAACAAAGAAAGAAAACAATTAGTGACTTGGATGCCTCATCATCAACTAAGAGTTGATATCAAATTCGAATTCTCTTCTTTGTCACCATCAATCCTTAAGTATAGTGCCAAATAGATTCATTAGTTTTGAGTGTCCTTTTATTAAGTTCTATTTATGTAAAACAATTTTGAGATATTTGTAAAACAATCTTGATATTTGTTCAAGATATTCTAGTTTAGAATTTGTATAAATACTTCATCCTTTGAAGTATTATTGTGGAATAAATTTCTGAAGATTTCTATGGTCATTTTTTATTAGACTTGAAGGCTTTTGTGTTTCAAATTTCGAGTAACAAACTGGATCAGATCAAGTAGCATCATATTTTAGGATTCATGTGATGAGCTATTGAAGTGAAGTATTTTCTTCTTGTCATTGTTATCTTTCTTTTTTCATGGACCCATAATTTTTTTTCCAAATTTGAATGAATAAACAGGAGTATTACTTGAGGATTTGTTAAAAGCACCCTCTTTTTACTATTTATCATTTCTATGTTTTTTGTTGATTTCTAGAGTAAGGAAACCTTAATTTCTCCCTCTTTTGTTTGACCTTTGCTTACTACTTCTCTTTTCCATATCAAAGAACCCTTCATTGCTCTTTATCCCGATCATATCACCTCACCAAACAACCTTCCAAGATCTTCATGGGTTATCCATCTTGCCCTGAAAACATTTGTCTTCTTGACGTTGATCTTAGCTCCGTCTACTTGATTTTTGACTCCTTAGCCCAATGGGAAAACATATTTCCCACTATCCATCTCATTAGGTGATTTTCCCCACCAAATCAAACAAACCAAAACCAAATTGTACAATCATAACTAGCCTAATATTTCATAAAACAAACAAATTTAAATCTTATAGAGAGAGCCCTCTCTGAACCCTAAGAAGGCTAGGTCTTAGAGTTTAAAATTTGGTCTGTGGTTACCTCTAGTTTTCTTAGACTTTAAACTAAAATCTCACAACTTTAGAATTACTAGAGTGATAACAGATGGCACAATCTCCCCTACTCGTCCAATTTAATCTCTCACATGAATGTATCTGGATAGGTATTTAAAAATAATTTCATTTTTACACATTTGAATGTTCCTGAGCTTATATCTCAATGCCAGCTTCCTCACATCACTGTTGCTTTGGAATAGGTCTGCGATATTTTTCCACATTGCAAACGGAGTCTCCTTTCCATGCAAATTTTAAATCACATGATCCATGAGTCCTTCCAGGATAATCCTCCTAGATCTTGTGATGTATTTCTTCCACAAAGCCAATTGCTATGCATCTAAGGTTGTTGGTTTTGGAATATCAGTTTGTGTGTAGTCCAATACTCCACTGTCATCCAACACAACTTCCATCATGTATTTCCAAGTATAGAAATTTGAATTTCCCTTGAATGCATACTCAAGCCTCAATCCATTGAACAAAGATATGAATATTTGGACTTCACATTGTAGTCCACTCCATCTTGATGGTGGGGAGCGCACAGAGAAAGCTTAGAAGGATGGAAGGAGTTTTTCATATTGATAAGACTCATATTTGGCCATGTAGACACTAAGATCGCAAAGAAGTACAATGGTAGAGACGATCCTTGCAAGCATTTATCTTGTTTGATCATTTCTTGGGGTGAAGAACCTCAACCAGAATGGGTGCATGTCTTCTTTCATTCCTTGGATACGGTACCTCAACAATGGTATCTTGAAACGAAGTTGCACGATGGTACCATAGATTGGTATGAGATGACATAATGGATATTATTGACTTATAATTTCGCCGATGGATGGCATTTTATTAATGATGCTCTCCGAGAAGTAAAAGCGGGAGTATTATGAATTATCACTCAGCCAATGGCTTTGGTACAACCCGATTGGGCTTCGTAGTTAGAACAAGCTCGAGAATGTTAAAATTTGACGGTGAAAGATGGTGAGGAGGATCTACGTAATGTTAATATTCCTAAGTCTAAAGGACAACGTGAGGTTGTAGGTTATAAAGTAGAAATTCCAAACATAACATAACTTTTCAAGACTCAGCAAGTCAACATAGGCTCAGAAGCGGAGCCCAAGTTCACAAAAATTTGGGACTATTAGGATGATGACACAGTAAGCAAGGTCGCTAAATTTCTGCACGGATACTAGGATTTGTTCCCAACGAATTTATTGGAACTGAAAGGCATTGTAGGAGATATGGGAGTTATGCACATCATGTTGAACCCTGATGCGAAGCTGGTCAAGAAGCACCCATATCAACTGAACCCAACGAACAAAGAGAAAGTGAGAGAAGAACTTGACAAAATGCTTAGTGCTGGCATTATTGAACCAGTCCAGGAGTCAGAGTGGGTTAGTGATCCAGGTGGATATCGGTGGCCTCCCACCTATTCCATTTGGACCCGCAGCATCAATTCTTTCAGTTTTTCAGCTTCAGCACAACTTACTATTTATAGCAGGTTTTCGGGTCCTGCACACCCAGAGCCGTTTTGGGGCATTAATAATCCAGGTGGATATTGGTGGCCACCCATCGAGTCCATTTGAACCCCCACCATCAGTTATTTCAGTTTGTAATTTTTGGCACAACTTACTATTTTTAGCAGTTTTTCGGGTCTTAAACTTCCGGAGCCGTTTTGAGGCCCTAAACGACATTTTTTGGGAAAACGGAGAGCAACACGAGTCAATGGACCGATGATGCTCATTCAAAATTTGTACTCCTCGGACAGATATTTCTAACGAGCTATTGAGCGCATCAAACGGAGATCAGATGCCAAAGTTACGTCCCCGGGAAGTTGAACCACCAATTTACCCAAACGGGGCCCACAGTTTTGGCGCTTCATCTCCTACGGTTAGGGTTTTGGACGTTTCGGATTCTACATTGTTTCTCAACAATAAATAGGCCCTCAAGCCTCATTGTAACACAGTTGAGGGGGCTGGGAGCCGATACATCTCTTCTCATAGATAAACGCTACCAGTGCCCTAGCTCGCCACATCTCCATTATGTCTGAATTGTAACACAGTTCAGGGGCTGGTAGCCGCCACATATCTTCTCAGGGATACGTTTCCAGTACCCTAGCTCATCTATTTCCATTATGTCTGTAATAGGCCTGCGAGCCTCAATGTAACACAGTTTATAGGCCTGCGTACGCTACATCTCTTCTCAGAGATACACTACCAGCGCCCTAGCTTGTTTCCATTATGTTTGTAAGCTTATTGCAGTCATTGTTTTATTAAAATGATCCAGGTGGATATCGGTGGCCTCCCACCTATTCCATTTGGACCCACAGCATCAATTCTTTCAGTTTTTCAGCTTCAGCACAACTTACTATTTATAGCAGGTTTTCGGGTCCTGCACACCCGGAGTCGTTTTGGGGCATTAATAATCCAGGTGGATATTGGTGGCCACCCATCGAGTCCATTTACCATCAGTTATTTCAGTTTGTAAGTTTCGGCACAACTTACTATTTTTAGCAGTTTTTCGGGTCTTAAACTTCCAGAGCCGTTTTGAGGCCCTAAACGACGTTTTTTGGGAAAACGGAGAGCAACATCGGTCCATGGACCGATGTTGCTCATTCAAAATTTGTACTCCTCGGATAGATATTTCTAACGAGCTATTGAGCGCATCAAACGGAGATCAGATGCCAAAGTTACGTCCTCGGGAAGTTGAACCACCAATTTACCCAAACGGGGCCCACAGTTTTGGCGCTTCATCTCCTACGGTTAGGGTTTTGGAAGTTTCGGATTCTACATTGTTTCTCAACAATAAATAGGCCCTCAAGCCTCATTGTAACACAGTTGAGGGGGCTGGGAGCCGATACATCTCTTCTCAGAGATAAGCGCTACCAGTGCCCTAGCTCGCCACATCTCCATTATGTCTGCATTGTAACACAGTTCAGGGGCTGGTAGCCGCCACATCTCTTCTCATGGATACGTTGCCAGTACCCTAGCTCATCTATTTCCATTATGTCTGTAATAGGCCTGCGAGCTTGAACGTAACACATTTTATAGGCCTGCGTACGCTACATCTCTTCTCAGAGATACGCTACCAGCGCCCTAGCTTGTTTCCATTATGTTTGTAAGCTTATTGCAGTCATTATTTTATTAAAATGATCCAGGTGGATATCGGTGGCCTCCCACCTATTCCATTTGGACCCACAGCATCAATTCTTTCAGTTTTTCAGCTTCAGCACATCTTACTATTTATAGCAGGTTTTCGGGTCCTGCACACCCGGAGCCGTTTTGGGGCATTAATAATCCAAGTGGATATTGGTGGCCACCCATCGAATCCATTTGAACCCCCACCATCAGTTATTTTAGTTTGTAAGTTTCGGCAAAACTTACTATTTTTAGCAGTTTTTCGGGTCTTAAACTTCCGGAGCCGTTTTGAGGCCCTAAACGACGTTTTTTGGGAAGACGGAGAGCAAAATAGGTCCATGGACTAATGTTTCTCATTCAAAAGTTGTACTCCTCAGACAGATATTTCTAACGAGCTATTGAGCGCATTAAACGAAGATCAGATGCCAAAGTTACGTCCCCGGGAAGTTGAACCACCAATTTACCCAAACGGGGCCCACAGTTTTGGCGCTTCATCTCCTACGGTTAGGGTTTTGGACGTTTCAGATTCTACATTGTTTCTCAAAAATAAATAGGCCCTCAAGCCTCATTGTAACACAGTTTAGGGGCTGGGAGCCGATACATCTCTTCTCAGAGATAAGCGCTACCAGTGCCCTAGCTCGCCACATCTTCATTATGTCTGCATTGTAACACAGTTCAGGGGCTGGTAGCCACCACATCTCTTCTCAAGGATACGTTGCCAGTACCCTAGCTCATCTATTTCCATTATGTCTGTAATAGGCCTGCGAGCCTCAATGTAACACAGTTTAGAGGCCTGCGTACACTACATCTCTTCTCAGAGATACGCTACCAGCGCCCTAGCTTGTTTCCATTATGTTTGTAAGCTTATTGCAGTCATTCTTTTATGATCCGGATTTTATGCAGGAACACAACAGAATACAGATATAACCATAGATATAGAGATGCAGCGAAAATAATGCTTCATTTTATTAATAAAAGAATGACTGCAATAAGCTTAAAAACATAATGGAAACAAGCTAGGGCGCTGGTAGCGTATCTCTTAGAAGAGATGTAGCGTACGCAGGCCTCTAAAATGTGTTACATTGAGGCTCACAGGAATATTATAGACATAATGGAAATAGATGAGCTAGGGTACTGGCAACGTATCCCTGAGAAGAGATGTGGCGGCTACCAGCCCCTGAACTATGTTACAATGCAGACATAATGGAGATGTGGCGAGCTAGGGCACTGGTAGCGCTTATCTCTAAGAAGAGATGTATCGGCTCCCAGCCCCCTCAACTGTGTTACAATGAGGCTTGAGGGCCTATTTATTTTTGAGAAACAATGTAGAATCCAAAACGTCCAAAACCCTAACCGTAGGAGATGAAGCGCCAAAACTGTGGGCCCCGTTTGGGTAAATTGGTGGTTCAACTTCCCGGGGACGTAACTTTGGCATCTGATCTCCGTTTGATGCGCTCAATAGCTTGTTAGAAATATCTGTCCGAGGAGTACAACTTTTGAATGAGATACATCAGTCCATGGACCCATGTTACTCTCTGTTTTCCCAAAAAACGTCGTTTAGGGCCTCAAAACGGCTCCGAAAGTTTAAGACTCGAAAAACTGCTAAAAATAGTAAGTTGTGCCGAAACTTACAAACTGAAATAACTGATGGTGGGGGTTCAAATGGACTCTATGGGTGGCCACCAATATCCACCTGGATTATTAATGCCCCAAAATGGCTCCGGGTGTGCAGGACCCGAAAACCTGCTATAAATAGTACGTTGTGCTGAAGCTGAAAAACTGAAAGAATTGATGCTGCGAGTCCAAATGGAATAGGTGGGAGGCCACCAATATCCACCTGGATCATTCCTCCCTCCTTAGGAAGCAATGGTCTCCATTGCGTTAAGTTCCTCCATGGGGGGGAAAATTTTGCTGAACTTGGTGTTGGATTTGTCCAGGATGTCGCGGCCCTGTTGGCAGACGTGCTAGATGTAGATGTGCCACCGATGGGCAGGCATTGAAGGATCTGAAAAAAAAAAAAAAAATTCCATCATCGCGTTCCTCTGTTTCTCGAGGGCATCCTCGAGCAAGATTTTGATAGGTTCTCCTACTCCCTCGTCTTTCTTTCCTTCAGCCATGGGGGGTCGTCGGGGTTGCGAGGTTGAACTCCTTATACCCTGGCCATGTTGGGGATATGAAAAGAAAAACAGAGAAAAAGCAGACCCGCTCTGATACCACTGATCCAGATTTTATGCAGGAACACAACAGAATATAGATATAACCATAGATACAGAGATGCAGTGGAAATAATGCTTCATTTTATTAATAAAAGAATGACTGCAATAAGATTACAAACATAATGGAAACAAGCTAGGGCGCTGGTAGCGTATCTTTGAGAAGAGATGTAGCGTACGCAGGCCTATAAACTGTGTTACATTGAGGCTCGCAGGCATATTACAGACATAATGGAAATAGATGAGCTAGGGTACTGGCAACGTATCTCTGAGAAGAGATGTGGCGGCTACCAGCCCCTGAACTGTGTTACAATGCAGACATAATGGAGATGTGGCGAGCTAGGGCACTGGTAGCGCTTATCTCTTAGAAGAGATGTATCGGCTCCCAACCCCCTCAACTGTGTTAAAATGAGGCTTGAGGGCCTATTTATTGTTGAGAAACAATGTAGAATCCAAAACGTCCAAAACCCTAACCGTAGGAGATGAAGCGCCAAAACTGTGGGCCCCGTTTGGGTAAATTGGTGGTTCAACTTCCCAGGGACGTAACTTTGGCATCTGATCTCTGTTTGATGCGCTCAATAGCTCGTTAGAAACATCTGTCTGAGGAGTAGAACTTTTTAATGAGCAACATCGGTCCATGGACCCATGTCGCTCTCCATTTTCCCAAAAAATATCGTTTAGGGCCTCAAAACGGCTCCGGAAGTTTAAGACCCGAAAAACTGCTAAAAATAGTAAGTTGTGCCGAAACTTACAAACTGAAATAACTGATGGTGGGGGTTCAAATGGACTCGATGGGTGGCCACCAATATCCACCTGGATTATTAATGCCCCAAAATGGCTCCGGGTGTGCAGGACCCGAAAACCTGCTATAAATAGTAAGTTGTGCTGAAGCTGAAAAACTGAAAGAATTGATGCTGCGGGTCCAAATGGAATAGGTGGGAGGCCACCGATATCCACCTGGATCAGTTAGGCTTATGGCGGTCGAAGAAAAGAATACTAAAGGAGAAATAAGGATTTGCATTTATCTCTGTAAGTTGAATGATGCATGATTTCATGATCCATTTCTGACACCATTCACAGATGAAGTATTGGAGAATGTTGGCGGGAAGGAAGCCTACTCATTTACTAATGGATTCTCAAGGTACCATTAGATGAAAATTACGTAGGAGGATAGGAGCATGACCACCTTTGCTACTGAATGGGGTTCATTTCAATACACTTTCATGCCATTTTGATTAAATAATTCCCCAACTATATTTCCCAGAGTCGTTGTCGCAACTTTCAAAGAGTATATCCATAAGTTTCTATAGGTGTATTTTGACAATTGGACTGTCTTTGGCCTATTAAAGAAGAATTTTTCTAGTCTGCACCTGATGTTGGATACCTGCAGGAAATATTAGATCTCCTTAAACTCGAAGACGTGAATTTTCTGCGTACCATATGGTATATTGTTGGGGAATATTGTATGTAAACATGGATTGATGGTAAACCTTGCGAAGATTTCCATGATTATCAACTTGGAACCCCCAACAAGTGTAAAGCAGTTATGCACGATGCTTGGACATATTGGCTATTATTTAGAGTTTTTTAAGGCATATGCGCATATTACTGTGCCAATGGAGAACTATGAAAGCAATATGTCAAGTTCTGATGGGACGGAAATTGTCAGAAAAGTCTCAATGTATTGAAAGAAAAGATGGTGACTACGTCCATTCTTGTCTTTCGAGATTGGAAGAAATAATTTCATGTACATGTCGATGCATCCTGCATAGATTTGGGAGTTGTGTTAGCGCAGCTTGGTGAAGGAGATACTGATCACCCTCTATATTTTGCAAGCTAAAAGTTGTCTAAAGCAGAGAGGAACTACTCCACCACAGAGCATGAAGGGTTGGAAATGGTGTATGCATTGAAAAAATTTAGACATTATCTATTAGGTGCGCACTTCAAAATTTTCACAGATCATTCTTCTTTGAAGTACCTATTCAACAAGCCTATGTTAAGGGGGGGAGATTTTTTGATAGTTTCTGTTGTTCCAAGAGTATGATTTCGAAGAAATTTTCAAACCAGGAAATTTGAATGTTGGACCAGATCATCTGTCTAGGATCGAGACAAGAGAGGAACCAACGAATCTCGAGGAAGGCTTACCTGATGTGTAGTTGTTTTCTATCAAGGTTGCAGATGAGAATTTCCTAGATATCATTCAGTTTGTCTCTACGAGAATCGCACCTGCAGAGTACACTATGTAGCAAAAGAAAGAGTTGGTAGTAAAGGCGACAAACTTTACTATGATTATAGGACATCTGTACAAGCTGGGGTCTGATGAGATTCTACAAAGATATGTTTCTAAGCATGAACGACACAATATTCAGGTTGAAGCACATGGCAGAGTAGCTGGAGGTCACTACGTAGGAAAGCCACTGCATAGAAGATTTTATGAGTTGGATTATGGTGTCCCATGGTGCATAAATATTTGAAGTACTATTGTAACACATGCGATGTTTGTCAGAGGATTGGAAGACCTTCTTGAAGAGTTGAAATTCCGTTGCAACCCCAAGTTACATTGCAAGCTTTCGATAAATGGGCGATTGAATTTGCGGGATCAATCGATCCTCCAAGAATGAAAACAGGTGTATGGTACATTATTACTACGACCGATTACCTGAATCGTTGGGCTGAGGTGCAACTAGTGAAGAATTGTACTGTAGACATGATGGCGAAGTTCATTTTCGAGCATATTGTGTCATGGTTTGGTTGTCCAAAAATCCTCATGAGTGACAAGGGTATGCATTTTCCGAATAGCACTATTGAAGCCTTAACTGAAGAGTTCCAAATGGGTCACCAAAAGAGTATGCCTTGTCACCCCTAGGTGAATGGCATGATCGAACGCTTCAAAAAAATTCTGGAGAATGCGCTGAAAAAGGTGTGCAACATGAATGACTGGGATTTGCACATTCTTGCAGTTTTATGAGCATACATAACTACCTGTAATAATTTGACAGGTCAGACCCCATTCCAATTAGTGTATGGCTAGGAAGCAATGATGTCGATGGAGTATATTTTACCTAGTATTCACATCGCAACAGTAATGAATATGGCAGACAACAACATTGTGGAGTAGAGATTAGCGCAACTTCTCGAGCTAGAAGAGGATAGGTTCATTGTTGGGTTTCACCAATAGGTCTAGAAGGAGAGGGAGAAGGCCTGGCATGACCAACATATTAAGAAAAATATGTTCAAGGATGTAGAACTAGTTCTTTTGTATGAAATCAAGTTTATGAAGTTCTCGAGAATGCTACAAATGCACTGGTTGGGTCCTTATATTTTCAGGAATCTCTCAGAGGGGGTGCAGTCCAGCTCGCGAAGCTGAATGGAGAGTTGTTCCATAGATGTATTAACAGCATCCGCTTGAAATTATATAGGGAAAAATCCATCCCTAAAAGTTCGTAATGACTATATGGCTGATGAAGAGTCTTAAAGCTCCACACAGTTGACCAAGGGCATAAGGATATAATAGATTTGCAATATTAGACGAGCACAATTCAGACATGCGTGAATCAACCGAGTGGGCTTTAGGAAGCATGGCTAAGGCAAGCAAGGTTTGAAATTATGTAAAGCAATGCGCCGAGGTGATTCCACAATTGAAGTATGCCTTGAGCAACATCAAAGCAAAGATCGACAGTGCACCAACATTGTGACTCGAGAGGAATCATATTTCTGTGTTGGGGGCATGTTGGACATGGTACCCCTCGAAGAAGAAAGTTAGAGAAAGTCTCCAAAGATCAAGGAGAGGAGCACGCAACACAAATTAAATTTGAGTCTTAGGGTCTTTGGGGTGGGTTAAAGCCCCTTATTTTGTAAAGGGATGGGAATATTATGTGAACATTGAACCCCACCCATGGTTTTCAGACCATGGTATTGTAATGTAAAATACCATATAAGGATTCTAGGATAGAAGTCATAAAAGAAAAGAGAATTGATGAGATGCACTTGGATGTAACATTATTTTGAGTCTAAGTCTGTGGTTTTACTTTAGAGGAAAGGCTCCTGTAGCTAAGTTCATGGAGACCTTAGGAAGTTTGAAGCTGAGTGCACAATCTCCTGTAGCTGAGTGCGCATGGTGGAATTGATTGTATGAGAAAGATATGAGCATTAATTAAGTTGTTTTGAAGACATATCAGTGTTTTGAGTTGATGTGTTTACTTTACTTGTATTTTATGTCTTCTGTATTAGGTAAGGGTTTTGATCTATAATTTCATAGAGAAGTTCTATTTAGGGTTGTTTACATTGTTTTATACTTGAATAAGTAAGATCACATAATCTGCAAGCGAGTTTAATATATGTGTTAACAGTGAGAGTATATTTGATAGATTTTTTTTGCGAAGCTTTGCCAAGGATAGAAAGGAAGCAAATCCATAAAGCCACATTCCACTATCCCTTTGGATGAGGAAACCTGGTTCTAGCACACCCTATATATCCTCGGGCAAGACTTCGGTCTGCGTAAGCATATAGCCACTGAAAGGGTCGGTAATAGTGGGGTTTGTTGGTTAATGCATCCATATCTGAACCTGGTTCTATGCCCCATCAAGCCAACCAGGAGCATCCAAGGAATTTTTCACCTATTTCTATGCCAGTGTCCAGGGATGACTTCTAGACTGCCTTAGTCCCTAGGAGATTAGTTCGATTTATCACCTTTTAAAGCTGGCGAAGACTTATCAGTTAGAAGTTTCTGTGACTTCTCGTCGTCCTCAACATCTACATACATCCTCTCGGGGCCTCTCTTCTGTCTATTTATACCGAATCATTTGAGAGGGTCAAGGAGTTTTGGAGAGAAATCTTGAGTCTATGTTTTTATCTTGCCATTTGTGAGAAAGCTTGTGAGGTCCTTTCCACTTGTATGTTGCTCTTCATCCTCATTTTCTAGATATAGTGGGGAAACTCTACCGGATTGCAGAGATGAAGCTTTGAGGTGAAGGTATAAGAATTGTATTTTGTTTTTCATGATTAATGTAAACATGTGTGCCTTCCCTATATGAATTTGTATTCAACATTTTATATGGTTGGTTCTATTTATTTTGATCTAACGATCTTCCGAGGAATATCACCTGTTGTATTTATTTTGTTGTGATTGGAGAAGGGTTTTGAGTTCTATGTAGATCTAGTGCTCGACTTGAGTGATCCACCACGTTCGCACCTGATCTCTATCCTTACACACAATCATAAAATAACAAAGACAACGAGTGATCTTCCTCAAAATATCATTAGATCAAAATAAATAGATACAACCATATAAAATGTTGAATACAAATTCATATAGGGAAGGAAAAAATGTTTCCATTAATCATGAAAAACACATTACAATGTGTATACCTTTACCTCAAAGATTCCTCTCATGTGATCCGACAGAGTTTCCCACAACAATCTTATGTCCAACGAACCGTTTCTCTCACCAGCAAGTGCATCATTCTAATCCTTATATGGGGGGACCACAAGGTTGGTCAAGGATTCTCCTGCCTATGACCCATTTAGCCAACTCCACAATTCATTCTTATCTTCTCTTGATTTACTGAATTTGGAAAATTTGTCTAATGACCCCATCCATCATGATCCCCGACGGCCACCCATGTGTTGGAAAGTGTAATTAGGTTCAGTCTTCATATTGAATTTGAAATTATCAAGCGACATCCAACTTCATCCAACACACATCATCATCATCAAGAGACATCAAAAAATATCCAACACCTTTGAATACATCATCATTCTGAAGACATCCTTTATCATCAAGGATCCATGGTTATCTACATTGGAGAATTCAATCTAAGAGGGAGTTCCTACCATCATCATCATCAAGGAAGTTTATAGAAGGAGGAATTCACTCTACTCAAGTAAGTACCTCTATGATCTCATCTAAGTATTTCAAAATGACTTATTGAAAAGAGAGCAACTAATTGGTTGGGTCATCAAACTTTAGTGCATGGAAGAAGAGGAAAAATTTGAATCTAATCGAAGATGAAGTTATGGGATAAATCAAAGGATCCACAATTAAACCCTGAAAAGCTGATGCTCCAACTCATGCCAAGTACATGAAAGGAGAAATCAAAGACCAAAGGATTCTCATAGAATCCATTAAGGACTCACTCATACCTTATATATCAAAACTAGAAACTGCGAAAGAAATATATGAGAAATTGGTGGAGATATTATCCATGAGTACTACATGAGAAGTCATCTATTTGAGACAAGAAATATACAAGGTGAAATTGTCAAGAGAGGAAGGAATCACTTCATATTTTATGAGTATTTCTAAAATATGAGAGGAGTTGTAGGAATTGGGAGAAGTAATGTCTGATAGTGAGATGACTACAATGGTGTTGAACGTTGTATCGGAAGAATGGGGAAACTTCACTTCAAGCTTATATGGGAATAAATAATAGTCACCATTCCAAAATCTATGGTATCTATGTAAAATAGAGGAAACAATATTGACAGCCAAAGCTAATAAATGATCAAGTGATGGGAATTAAGCCTTTGCAACCATGTCTAGGAAGAAAGGAAGATTCATTAAATTTGGTCCTCAGAATAAAAGGAGAAATATGGACAAGGTACGATCCTTTGGATGTACTGAACTTGGTATTATAAAAGGGATTGTCCTAAATTTGGAAAGGACACAGGAAAAAGGAAGAAGCCCATGTTACAGAAGAAAGAGAAGAACCCAATGCAAAGAAATCTAAGAAAGAAGAAGCGAAATATCTCCACTATGATTGAGATCATCTTCCTCTTTAAGTGATTTATGTCGATTATAAAATAGAATGTTAGGAAGCATTTCACATTAGTGGAATCATGATAGAAGCATGGAAGGAGCACTTTTCATAGGAAGATGTCCACAATACAACTATGGAAGAAGTGGCTCATGGGAAGCTCACTGATAACATTGATGGTAGTCATATGGATCAAGGGTCATCTATGAAACAGGTGCTGACACTTTCTAACAGAGTCCTCCTTGCATTCACTAGCTAGAAAGAAAGCAAAAGATTTTATCAGAAATTCTACCTTGCAAAATTATAGGATTAGGATATGATGATATATTGATGAAGCAGGTCAAGGGAATGAAGTTCTTCATTCTAAATAAATTGCTGCAGAGTGACCCAAAAAGGAAAAATATGAGGTACATATATTTATATTCTAACACTGGATGCTATGGAGTCATGTCTTATGGTTGCATGTCATGGACTTCTACCTTTATAAGTATGACCAGAGAAAGGAGGATATCTTCCGTTACACAAGTTGTCATTAATGGATGAAATAAAAATGATATATACTCATATAGAATATGAGGTGGGTGTATACAAAAAAGGAACTAGATACTAGAAGTTCCTAGGAATGAAGTTGCGTGGATAAAGAAAAGAAGATAGCATGAAGGGAAACCATGTCAAGAGGCAGATATCATTCGTAAGCCAAGAAGATGTGACTAGGAGATCTCCTGGGAAGATATGAAGACTCTAATAGAATTTTGGTAAAGAATAATACCCTTGACAATACATATATTTAGGAGACGTGTCAATCTGAATAAAGGATTTTGAGGCCTACAAGAATATGTAATGGTGAAATATCATCACCAAGGTAACTTTTGATTTAAAATTTCTTATGTATATGTTTATATGAATATGTTTATAGAGTGCCTCCAACCACGTAGAAGAATGTAAGATCATTGGGAGATGGTTCAAAGGAAAGAAGCATTGCATAAAAAGAGAAAGAATGATTAATCACTTTGTGCTAGATGACATGACTCTTGGATGAAAGTGATGGATGATTTCTACCCTATGAAGATATCCCAAAGATGAAGAATCCTCAACTGTGAATAAATTCATGACATTGAAGGGAGGATTTCTTCATGAGTAGATGGGTGTTTTCATCACTGCTGCTGCATGTCCCTGGTAAAGAGGGAGCCTGGGAATGAGTTTCTTACTTGGAAGAAACTTGAAGTATGTCCTTCCTGAATTAGAAGGAAGTGACAGATATGATTCTCTAAATTCATGTGTCTTGCACTAGACCAGGAATAATAGCCATAAGTATTAGTGAAGGCCATGAGGAGAGAATGGATAAACACATCCTTTTGGTCTTCACCTAGGAAGACAGAATGAAGGATTGGGTAATAATCTGGCATCCAATACTCTATGAGGATGTATTATGGCATCCAAGATAAGAGTAGTTGAGGAAGGACCAATATTATTTGAGGACTTGGAATCCAAGATAAGAATAGTCCTAGTGGACATATCATGAGTGAACCCGAGCGAGATATGATCCAAGAGAGACAATGATGTAGGTGTCTATTCATCATTGGTCTCTCCAGCATTTAAGTTCAAGATCTCATGGAGATATGGAGCTATTAGTCAAGGCCTTGCAATAGGAAAATGTGTTTGATATGATGTTATACAAATGCAATTACCAATACAATTCTTCTTATGAGATTCTTTAGATTGAAGGTGACCATGTACCATTATGAAAACCTCCCTAGTTAAGAGGGAGTGTTGGAAAGTGTAACTAGGTTTGGTCTTCATATTGACTATGTAATTATGTATTTATGTAATGAATAAGACAAAGATAATAAAATGTATTTTCGTTAAGCTTTCTTCATGGGTTTCAAGAGCAAGGTATTTTATTATAGGTCAAAGAATTCTTCTTGATGTGTTTTAGGGATTTGTCATCTTGTCATAAATGTATAAATTAGAGTCATGTTTATGAATCAATGATACACTTTTAAATAATCAAAGAAACGATGTAAACACCCTTGTCACCTTGCTGGAATACTCCTTGGAGAAGTTGGCCTCATAAAAGTTGGACAAGTCGGCCCAAATATCAGTCACACTTATTCATACATAGGTCGGCTTATTACAGGTGGAAACAACTATTTATACCCTAGTACATTGTGTAGAATAGAGAGTAACATATTTTGTATCATATGAGATTTTAGGACATGCATTTTAGGGATAAGATCTACAATTTGGCATGAGATAGACAATGAAGAAAGATGTAATCAAAACGAAGTGAAGGAAACACACTATATCACTATATTGGGTTTGTAATAAAGAAAAGAAGGAAGCTGAGACCTATTCAGTGAAGGGAAAATTTTGTAATACAACTCTGAATAAATAAGGTGTCCAAGAACTACCTCAATGAAAGAAAGGGTTTGTTATCCATGTGTATCACAATGAAAAATAAGGAGGAGACATAACATAGAGAAGGAGTATCATTGATCAAAGATAGAGGTATGCTATCTCTATTTTGGGACAACAACATATGTTTGAAGAAGGTCAAAATTAAGAAAAAGGTAATCACGGTGATAATAATGGATCTCATAGCTAAGCATATTAAAGACCGAGAAGGATTTCTAAGGAGACTAAGAAGAAGTACATTAATCAAGGATATTTGACAAGGGACCGAGCTTCCCTTGTGCAAGTGCATAATGGTGCAGAAAGGAATTTTATTGTAAGGAGCCAAGAAGAGAAGGTGACAAGGGTGTTGGAGGCATGCTAATTTCGATGGTTTGAGTCATGGTCATGGTACTTGTCATATGAAAGTCTATAATAATAGTTACTTACGGGTTTTCCTCTCCAAGAGGGAGAGGTTTTGGCCCTGGCTTGAATATCCTAAATTTGTGTCTCTTGTGTTTTGATAATTAACTTGATGAAAGACCTAATAAACTAATGAAAGAGAAGACACAAGTAAGAAGAGTAAGCTCACAAGTAATTATCAAAGTAGAGAATTGAATTAAACACTTCCCTACCAAATTCTTAACACCATGCTCGCTAAATTTCCATCTAATATTCCCAATTTTGAAGGGAAGCTTGGGGAGAATCCATCCACCCACATTACCACCTATCACTTATGTTTTAAATAGTCAAAGAAACGATGTAAACTCCCTTATCACCTTGTTGGAATACTCCTTGGAGAATTTGGCCTCATAAAAGTTGGACAAGTCGGCCCAAATATCAGTCACACTTATTCATACACAGGCCGACTTATTACAGGTGGAAACAACTATTTATACCCTAGTATACTGTGCAGAATAGAGAGTAGCATAGTTCATATCATATGAGATTTTAGGACATGCATTTCAGGGATAAGGTCTACAATTTGGCATGGGATATACAATGAAGAAATGTGTAACAAAACAAAGTGAAGGAAACACACTATATCACTATATTGGGTTTGCAATAAAGCAAAGAAGGAAGCTGAGACCTATTTAGTGAAGGGAAAAGTCTGTAATAAAACTCTGAATAAATAAGGTGGCTGAGACCTACCTCATTGAAAGAAAGGGTTTGTTCTCCATGCGTATCACAATGAAAAATAAGGAGACATAACATAGAGAAGGAGTATCATTGATCAAAGATAGAGGTATGATATCTCTATTTTGGGACAACAACATATGTCTGAAGAAGGTCAAAATTAAGAAAAAGGTAATCAAAGTGATAAGAAGGGATCTCATAGTTAAGCATATTAAATATCAAGAAGGATTTCTAAGGAGACTAAGAAGAAGTACATTAATCAAGGATATTTGACAGGGGACCAAGCTTCCCTTGTGCAATTGCAGAATGATGCAGAAAGGAATGTTATCGTAAGGAGCCAAGAAGAGCAGGTGACAAGGGTGTTGGAGGCATGCTAAGGTCAAGAGTCTGAGTCATGGTCATGGTACTTGTCATTTGAAAGTCTATAATAATAGTTACTTATGGGTTTTCCTCTCCAAGAGGGAGAGGTTTTGGCCCTATCTTGAATAGCCTAAATTTGTGTCTCTTGTGTTTTGATAATTAACTTGATGAAAGACCTAATAAGCTAATGAAAGAGAAGACACAAGTAAGAAGAGTAAGCTCACAAGTAATTATCAAAGTAGAGAATTGAATTAAACACTTCCCTACCAAATTCTTAACACCATGCTCACTAATTTCCATCTAATATTCCCAATTTTGAAGGGAAGCTTGGGGAGAATCCATCCACCCACATTAACACCTATCACTTATGTTTTAAATAGTCAAAGAAATGATGTAAACACCCTTGTCACCTTGTTGGAATAATCCTTGGAGAAGTTGGCCTCATAAAAGTTGGACAAGTCAGCCCAAATATCAGTCACACTTATTCATACACAGGTCGACTTATTACAGGTGGAAACAACTATTTATACCCTAGTATACTGTGCAAAATAGAGAGTAGCATAGTTCGTATCATATGAGATTTTAGGACATGAATTTCAGGGATAAGGTCTACAATTTGGCATGGGATAGACAATGAAGAAAGGTGTAACACAACAAAGTGAAGGAAACACACTATATCACTATATTGGGTTTGCAATAAAGCAAAGAAGGAAGCTGAGACCTATTTAGTGAAGGGAAATGTAGAAATTTGAATAATTTTCTGTATTATTCACCGATATTATCCTGATTACACACTATTTAAGCTTCATGCATAATACATAACCTCTTCTACAATTGATCATCAATATGCAGAAATAGAAAGGAGTCGCATGCGCTCATTAAAACATAATCAAGCACACATATCAACACAGGATGTAATGGGGAAAGCAATAGCTGAAAACCCCCAACTATCTGTATATTATAATGATAGAGAACATGTAACAATACATAGCACAAAGCTCTCACAGCTCTCAGCACTATCTCAATGCTACACACAAAACTAGTTATGAAGATGAACAAGTCACAGGTTCAAATCTCCTCCACAAGTCTTCCTGCCTCTACTGTGCAATCCAAGTTGATTAATGATGAGATCCAAGTTTGAATCCCACTAGCTCCAACTGTGCGATCCTCATTGGCAATCTCCATCAATGTGTGTGCAAATCTCATTCACAGCCAATAGTCACAACTGATAGTAGACTCACCCTTTCACCCACCTCTAACACTGGTCTCCACTGAACTGTCCATGCATTGCAGTTAACTGATGTTTTCTTTAGTTGAATTATGAGTTAATAATTAGTGAATTAATTAATAATTAATTCACACCACTCATCACTAGTGTATTTTTCAGTTAGACTAAATACAACTAGTTCAACTAAGTTAAATAGAACACAACTCCACCAACTGTCTCATCAACTCCACCAAACTCTGCCACATGAGTTCTAACTGAAGTCAACCATGCAATAGCTCAACTAACCCTTAGGAAAAGCGTATTTCCTTCTGTCAGCTGCATGTGCCACATCCAAGCATCAAACTGAAGTGCTCCGAGAGGATAAGATAATGTTTATAGTCTAAATATTATTAAGGGTTAATAATATTTGACTGTTCTATTTTTAGCCTGGCAGTCTAAAAATAGAAACCGCCCAATGTCTAAAAATAGAGGTCCATCTGTTTTTACCAACTCAACCAATCATCCATAAATAGCATCCTGCAACTCATAGACCATGATCCATATGTCTAAAAATAGACTTTGCGCCAAAAATAGCCTGCGGGCCCACTTAGTGAAGGCGACTTCATTTCACTAAGCTCCATCATCTTGTTTAATTTTCAACAGGAAAAGTCTGTAATACAGCTCTGAATAAATAATGTGGCTGAGACCTACCTCATTGAAATAAATGGTTTGTTATCCATGTGTATCACAATGAAAAATAAGGAGACATAACGTAGAGAAGGAGTATCATTCATCAAAGATAGAGGTATGATATCTCTATTTTGGGACAACAACATATGTATGAAGAAGTTCAAAATTAAGAAAAATGTAATCACAGTGATAATAAGGGATCTCATAGTTAAGCATATTAAACATCAAGAAGGAGTTCTAAGGAGACTAAGAAGAAGTACATTAATCAAGGATATTTGACAAGGGACCAAGCTTCCCTTATGCAACTGCAGAATGGTGCAGAAAGGAATGTTATCATAAGGAGCCAAGAAGAGCAGGTGACAAGGGTGTTGGAGGCATGCTAAGGTCAAGGGTTTGAGTCATGGTCATGGTAATTGTCATCTGAAATTCTATAATAATAGTTACTTGCAGTTTTTCCTCTCCAAGAGGGAGAGGTTTTGGCCCTGGCTTGAATAGCCTAAATTTGTGTCTCTTGCGTTTTGATAATTAACTTGATGAAAGACCTAATAAGCTAATGAAAGAGAATACACAAGTAAGAAGAGTAATATCACAAGTAATTATCAAAGTAGAGAATTTAATTAAACACTTCCCTACCAAATTCTCAACACCATGCTCACTAAATTTCCATCTAGTATTCCCAATTTTGAAGGGAATCTTGGGGATAATCCATCCACCCAAATTACCACCTATCACTTATGTTGTTCCTCTAATTCTTTGGTGGATTGTTCTATTAAGCTTTTCTTTTTCCAACGTACGTTAACTCGGGATGACGCAAAATGGCACATTGAATTAGATACTGCAAATACAATCACTTTTCCTCTTTAGCTCATACATTCTTGATGCATTTTCAGTTGCCGACGAGGTATGATATCTATTCTGACCTCTTATCAAATATCAAACAAGATGATGCCACGCTAATTTCTAATCACATTCATGAGTGGTGTCGTCAAAATAGGTTTGTGAGAACCAAGTTACCTCGTGAAATATTACGTAAATGGTTCATTCTCTCTGTCCGACACCAAATTTCCAAGGATGTGTCCATATTTCAAGTTGTTACTGAGGAAAAAGCCTTTTTTTTGCCCAAAATTTGGATTTTATCTATTCATAGTTGGGTACACTATACGAAGTGTTTCCTAATGCCCCTAGGTCATCCATTGACCCTCCTAAACTTGTTCTTAGCCCACATGTTGATGGCATGATTGGGTCTATTTCCGATTCCATGAGCCAACTTTCTTCCCAACTTGCGAAATTTATTGTTACATCTCAATCCCCAACAAGTGCACCTGGCTCTACTAAATCAACCTCTCCTGAGAAGTCCACTGATGTTCTTATGGTGAAATCCACTCAACCGAAGAACAACCAACAATCGAGTGGTAACAAGAATAATAAGAGAAAAAAACAAAAGAATCAAAATGCTCAGGAGTCCCAACCCAACCCTTAGAATCATAGAGGGGGCACCAATGAACAATGTTGAAAAGTCAATTTCCCCTGTAAAATTTGTCAAGGCGACCACCTTACTCATGAGTGCCCTCGAATGGATGAAGTCCATAATCTTATTTCACCACTGTCTACTCAACAACCTACTGTTTTGACTCATTTGTTCCTTGCACAATCTCATCAACATATTGTTTCTCAACCTTCTCGACCTCCACAAGGGGTAAATGAGGGGTCCTCTTGTTATACCCCTCATAGTTTATCCATATTTATGTGCAAGGAATATGTACACATGAATACGCGAGCTAAATCCTATGATGTTCTTGAGTCAAGTTATCCTTATAGGAACTCACGAGCTCCACCTTCCTCCACTAGACCCTCTCACTTAAGATAAGCATGTGGAACCTATTTATTTCCCCCAAAAGGGTGCTCTCCAAAAGATGACACACAATCCTTCTTCCAGGGCCGCTCAAAATTATAGTATTGTTGAAGATCTTTCCTAGACTCCTTGTGCCATGTATGCATTGGAGGTCTTGCAAAATTGTCCTTAACAACAAAAAGCCTTGTTGTCTACCATTGGTGGAGTTGATATGTATAACTCTAGTCTCATTGCCTTTAATGCTAAAAAATCCTCTCCTCGCCTCTCCCATCAGATTTCTTTTCAAATCATTATGTGGAAATTTCACAAGAATATTCATCGCACTTTTGTAGATGAAGGCTCTTCCACGTGTGTCATGTAAACATCTTGTTGGAAGGCTCTTGGATCTCTGGCAGTCGCCACGTCCAACACCACTTTCCAAGCCTTTGACGGGCACAAGTTTGTACCTAAGGGGGTTCTTCCCAAGTTTTCCATTGAATTAGGAGGTAACATTGTTTATGTTGATTTTGAAGTCATCGATGCTCCTTTGGACTTTAACCTGCTCCTTGGTCATAGCTAGTTTTATGCCATGAATACAATTGTCTCGTCTATATGTCATCTCCTTTGCTTTCCTCATGAAGGAAATATTATGACCATTAACCAACTGGACTATTGTGTGTGATTTACCCAACTTACCACTACGGGGAGCTCAATACCACTTGTCTGAAATTACCTTAGTCAGTATGAGAGTGTTTGTGCAGGATTTCTTAAAAGCTCATCTCTTATAGGGGTATTTACTCAATTACCACCACCTGAAATTCCTTCATCCTCTTCAAAACATCCTATGCATATGATATCTTCTAGAAATTGTGGACCCCATAGACTTCCTGATCCTTGTGTGGTGTCTCTTGATCCTATGGAAGTTGGTCAAGCTAGTGAGAATACTCTACCACCTTTTGTGGAAGATATTTCCTCTTTGGAAATATTGTCACAACCTCCTAACACTTGTAAGAAAATCCATTCAAATATGGAATATGACCAGGATCCTTTTCCCACATGGGCCACCCCTCCACCTGTTCCACATGACTCCTTCAATGACAAACCTCCCTGACAAGTCAACTTGAAGCTCATGGATCTACTTATTGATCATCCTAGGGAGATTATGCCTCTTCCTACCTCTAGTCTCCCTGAAATGGAACAAGTAGAGCTTGGAAACATACATCTTGAATCGATCTAGGGGGTACCTCCTCATCCTTCCTTGGAAGTTCCACCCATGGACTGAGTCAAGTCTTGGGCTTCTACTATCGAACTTGACAATAAATTGTCCAACTCCTTACCACCTGTTGACGTGCATCTTGTACCCTATTTATGTCTTGATCCTCCCTTATGTACTCAGGTTAATGTTGAAAGCATGTCTATGTTATAATGTCCCTAAAATGGTCAATCTTTCTGGATTGGGAATTTTGATTTCCTTTGGCATGGCCCCAAATTGGCGCGCCATATGGTATCTCCTCTCCTCCATGAATTCACATATGGAAACACTTGGTCTGTGCCCAGTTATGGGAACACTTTAGCGTGACTTGTTAGACTGTGTTATGCTTGTACATATTGTACATAAGAGTGTTATCCTTTATATATTTTTTGGTTTGGTGTGTGATGCGAGTATTTGTCATTCCTTATTTATGCCAAAAATCCAAAAAAGTAAAAAATTCAAAAAATAAAATATACATGATCTTGTTTTTACCTTTTCCATGAGTATTTATTTCATTATGTGATTTAACCATGGGTCTAGTCTTTCTAGATGGTTTCTACACGATAGGGTGGCATTTTAATTACGAAATATATTGGAACTTAGGTGCGTTTCTATGAACTTGTCATATAGGGGTAGGTCATATAATACTATCACCAATGCATTATTGACCGTCAATTCCATATTCATGCCTTAGGTCCGACCCCGTCAAATTGTGCCTTTAGACACTCTCCTTTATGCAAGTCGTAGCTTGACGGTAGAGCTTACCTAATCATGGATGCCCTAGTTTAGCACCTTTTTTCGAGTTGGTGTCCATGCAGTAATTTTTTACTCCTTTTTCAGAATTCCTCCTTTTGACCTGTCGTGACCTAGAATCTGAGCCACATGTCCTCTTCTTTGTCTATTTTCTGATCATACCCTAGGAATATTCCACACTTTATCCCTTGGGATTGCCACTTTTATCAACCTATTTTTTCAGATTGAGCCTTGGTTTCTCTCTTATGTCATCATCATGTGCTTGGCCTATTATCCACTTTCACTTTGTGTTTTACCCTTTCTTGGAGGAACCGCTGCAATGAGTGGTCCTATTATCCAACCTCTTGTCCTCATTATGTCATGCATCATTCCACCATTAATGGAGCCAGTTGCTATCCTTTATACCACTCGTTCCTGCTGGAGGAGTTTTCTTTAAGTTATTTTTAGACTCCTTAAATTAGAAAAGATTGTCGAGTGGAATTTTCTACTTTAACAAGCGTGAAGTAGAAAAGTCCTTTGAGTCGGTTATCCCTGTGTCAGTTGTACTTCATCACTTCATGACTTCATCCATACATCACATCATCCTAGTATTTTCTGTGTTGATTGATGGGGGATATATTTAATCCATCCTTTGACGAATCTTCTCTTGTTGAATTCAGCTCATTATCCGAGAGATTGATCTAGGAACCAGTAGTACCTTGGAGCTTGAAGACATCAGTGGCAGGTTCCCTCGTGATCGACAATGGGTTTACATCATTGGATCCTGATTGGTCGAGTTCACTAGTGTTCAATGTCATCTCATTTATTCACACTTAGTGGATTGTACTAGTGTTGGCTTGGGGGGGTCTTGACCCAGGTATAGAGTTTATGGATAAACCAACAACCCCTCCAACTACTCGCCCTTTCGACAGTGACCTGCTTGCGTAGATCAAAGTCTCACTCGAAGCAGTATGGGGGGTGTTGGAACCAGGTTTCCACACCCCGAGGGAGAAAATAATGAAGTGGTCCTCAAAAAAACTGAATGCAAACTTATATAAGTTGTAAACAGATGCGCACAACAATATACAAAAAAATCACAGAGAATGCACAGTATTTAATAAAATAACATAGAGTTATTATTCACCTTAGCGTAGATAAACATAACATAACCAGATCCAGACCTTAAATAATGCAAATAATTAAACAGATCTATCAACCATCAATAAGCATTCATAATCATAATAGATATCTTTTGTGCGATGATCAATGAGAAATACAGAAGCAACGCAATCTCACATAACATAATCAGTAAACAACTTAGAACCATAACATAAGAAGTTCGCCAAAATATGTCCTTTCTATTAGCTTTAGATTTGTTCAATACATCAGAGTTTTAGTACATCAAATTTCCCTTACAATAGCCTTCTGCGCACATAGCTAGTGAAGTCTGTACATAGCCAAGACTAGGTCTCCGCGCACATAGCCAGCAGGAGCCTTTAAACCCAACCAAAAAAAACCCTTACAACGTATTATAGACACATATAGATCAAAATATCATGAACTTTGAACTAACTAGATTAGACACGGTCTATCTATTTATATTCGCCTAGCACACAGATACTATCATCTCAAACCATGGTTTGAGGCCCACAATTTAACCTTAAACCCATTTACATCAAAATTGGGGACTTTGACCCACCCCAAAGCCCCTTGACTCCATTGCGCAACGGGCACATACAAAATTATACAAAATTACATTGAAAAGTGTGCCTCAAGGGACCTCGCTCCAACAGGCTCCCAACACAAACATGTGACTCATCGCAAGTCACTGAGGTGATTTCTCCTTGCACTTAGCCTAAAGCATACTGATAGAAGTTTTGAGAGGGAGCACTAACTCTAAGCTTTGCGCTACGACACCCTGCGCTTGTTGGACCAAATTTTTTATGGTAGGCCCTTTAGTGGCCATCTCGATGCTGCTTGTAGTTTATTGGATGGTATTCAATGTGTTTTCTAGCATCTACAACATTTGAAGTGATTCTTATACCCATGGTTGCATGCATTATTTCAGTAGTTGTTCCTTCTGATGCAGATTTGAAATTTCTGTTTGAATGGTTCTGCACCCTTGCAGAAGAGTGAGGCGCTGAGAAAGAACCAACGTGGGCGCCACTGTCCTAATATCCTTGAACTGGTGCTCCTTTTGGTGGAGGGCGTCATGCAGCTGCTGCATGATTAGATCATTTTGGAAAGAGGTCCAAACACACGTAGCTTTGTCAAGAAAATTGTTACATTGGGTGACCGCAACAACAATACTATCCCGAGCTTGTTTTACTTCAGCTGTTCTCTGCGCATGGACCTCTGGTGGCACCTCCAGCTACAAATTTATTTGAAGGTATGCAATCTACTTCTCATATTTGGTTCTGACCATTTTCACCTTCGCGCATGCTGATTTCACCACGGTATCCAATCCTTTGAGTTTTTCATTGGGTGCAGCTGTGGCCAGGCCAGCTGGAATATCTCGGAATATTTCGTGGATTTTGGCCTCCAGTGCAGTGGGTTGGGGTTTTTCTTCTCGACAAGTTGCTTCTGATTTTTGCTATTGTTGATGTGCTTGATCGACTTGCTACTCTGCATCCCTTGTCTCCGTATGCACGGTAGAATCTCTATACTGAATCTTGTTCGCGATCATCGAGTGTATAGGATGTAACTTTCTTGCAGGTAACACATAAATATTAACATGAACATCAAAAGAACCTTTGATTTTGAGATGTTTGTTGGCGTCCATCTGAATGGCTGGCAGGGGAATGTGGACGAAGCGGCCATCCCCAGAGTCTGGTAGAGAAACTTCTAGTGGTTATGCACTCATGACTTGCGCGTTGGTCTGGCTCATGTGAGCTACGCTCTCTTGAATGTGGCTCACCTGTACTTTTAACTCCTAGAGTCCAACTTGTACAAGTTATAGCGTGGACTTGTACTGAACCTCTATGTCTTTCCATCGATCCTCAGTCGCATACATGACAATGTTTTCTATTTCATTTAAATCATCTTCTTTCAGTTTCAGGACCTCTTGCCCTACCTTTTTGAAACCTTTATCCTTTTTGTGCAATCCTACAACGGCCTGAGAGCCGCACTTGGTACCTTTAGAAGTTTTGACGCATATCCATTATTTTCTAAAACTGTTGTCGTTTCTACAATATCGCTAGTGGTTGCGGGGGTTAATTTTTTTTCTATGACCTTCTTTGTCATGGGCTCTGTAAATCTCTCTATGACTGTCACAGTTTCTTTCTTGGTTGATTTCCCTGTTAGAGCACGCGGATTTTTTGGGGTGGCTAGTGTCAACCAGGTCAGCGACCATTCTGTTGTTGCTTGAAGAAAATCATCTTCGGTCACTAAGTATGGTAATTCATACCATAATCCTTCTACAAAGCCTTTGGTGCGGATATGGATACTATGGAATGTAGCTTTGAAATCCACTATCATATTGTACTAATCATACAAGGTATGATAGTCGCAGCTTTGAATACAATGCTTGGTTCAAGGTAGCATCACAAAAAACGCAAAAGATCTTGTTTTCTTTGGCGTGCACTTAGTCTGAGGAGTTCCATAAGGTGGCACAACGTGAAAATTCTCATATCTTTGGCTCAATTTCTGGGAACTGAGTGTCTTCCAAGGTCCACCCAATTAGCACGATCAATAGTAATACCCAAGCATACTGGAAATGTTTTCCTTCCTCCTAGGCTTTGAACACATTTTATAAATATTCTTTGCATAGGTAGCTAGACCAATAGTAAATCACACAATTTTCACATCGTCCCGCTAGCGCAATAACATGCTCAGACACCTCCTTAGGTATTCTCTTATGCATCATATTGCAGGTGAAGATGATCGTTCCAAAGCGCACTTTCGAGTCATTTATTTCATCCACCACAATTCCCCTGCTGTTCCTTTTGACACTATATTTATTCTTAATTTGATCAACAATTTCCTTCTCTTGTGCCTTACTACCAAAATTAGCTATAGGGTTAGCTCCCTTAGCAAGTAGGCCTGTGATTATGTGGATCAACTCAGTGTCAATGTGGATGTGCTCTCCCAACCAGAGCAGGCCATCATGTACTAAAGCCAACAATTGTTTGACATAGATATCATCTGCGGGAGTGCAGCTAAAAGGAGGAATCTGGAGAAAATTGAGTAGGCCTACCTTATGCAGACCTAGGACCCATATCTTAGGCTTAAAATGCATAATGCCTTCTTCATAGGTAATCTGGTCTAGGTATAGCTCTGGCAACTTCTCGACATAAAAAATGTCCCAATTGTCAAATCAGAGCTGCAAAATCTTTGCGAACATGTGCCCTTCCATTGGGACATTCTCTAGGATTAGGGGTATTTGGATACTCGTGTGCACCTTGTCCAGGTCCTTAGGTGCTTTGACAGATGGTTTGCGTGGCGCAATGTAGTTTGAAAGCCAAGAGAATGGGGCCACTTTGACCACATCCTCTTCTTCTTATTCAATGGTTCGGGGACTTCTGACATGGGTCTTTTCATTTTCTCTCATGCTGAAGGGCGTGGCCTTGGGGTCCTCTCTCGAGGATATTTGCGTGTTCCAAAGGATTTCCTCTTCTTAGTCTTAGATGGTGCAGCAGGGTCATCACCTGGTCTTGTGGTTGTCTTCTTTTCAGGAATAGCGTAGCCTAGCCCTTCTTGATGCAATGCGTCCTCAAACCCTAGATCGAAACGAAACATAGACATAGCAAATGTAGTGGCAATCAAAGAGATCAAAGCACCTAAATCACTCAGAAAGAAAAGGGAACTATTGTGACCCCATAGGTCATATTTATACTTGTGGCATGTCTTCAATGACTTCTTGTGCATTAATGAGACTCCATTACTGACAAAACGGTTCCAAATCAGGAAAAATCCCTTCATTAAATGCATCCTAGATGCTCCCAAAAATGGTAATAAATCTTTCTTATCCAGTTTTACTGTTCCAATGGCTAGTTTTTGACACCTCTGCGACCCAATCAACCTCCTCACACAGATACTACATGCGTGTCACACCTTACTGCGTATATAATCCAGAGCTAAGGATAACCATTTATAGACCGCCCCCCCAACACAGGCTTGTTTACCATGTAAGTCAAATCATATCGAATAGTGTCTGTTGCATCCCTTAACAACTGCAAACTTCTCTGAATTTCGTCATCCCAATGGAATGTCACACCTCTTATGAGTAATCTGGTCATGGGAAAAATTATCAAATCATACCTAGAAATGCGCTTCCTATAATATCCAACAAGTCTCATCATCAAGCCCACTTGTCTCACATTCATAGGCAATGGCATCGGGGTTCCATTGACCACGTGCAACTACCTAGATTCCATAAGTGCCAATTGTCTACAATTCCCTATCTCTTTTATCGACACATTAATAATTTCGAGAATCAAAGCTTGATCAACTATATCAAATCCACTCTCAAAGCTAAATGTAGGAACAAAAATCTCTGTCAGTGCATACCATTCACTAGTGCCTTTGTGCGGCTCTGTCTCCAAGTACCATTTAGTAGACACCTTTCCCAACGTGTGAATAAACATATGGACCCATTCAGGTCTTGATTCTACACCCCATGCCTGATGCCATCTTTCCAAATGTTTGCGCGGATCCTCTTTTCCAGAGTATACGTCTTCCATTTTAATGACTGGACATTCAAACTGCAACCTCATCATGCGTGCACATTCTTCCTAGTTTCCCATATTTTCCTTATGATTTTCCCACCATCTTGCTAGAGTAGCATGCAAGCCAAGATCCAAAGCATGGAATCTATGTCATTCAGGCACAGTCCTTTCGAGCTCTCCTATAAATATGTTTACATCAGTTGAGCCATCATAGTGTGGTAAATCATGTACTTCATATGTTATACAATGCAGAGCTCGGGTCACGTGATTACAACGTTGTGCAAACACCTCATGAAATCGATTTTCCCAATTTTCTAGTTCTTCATCAAAGTCTGAAAAAAAGAGCTATCCTTCTCCCACTTAATATTTCCATCTGATGTTGGATTAATACAATCTTCCTCGCGCAACGTTAGCTTATAGATTTGATCAATCTAATCCTCAACACTTACTGGTTCATTATATCTTTGGCCTTCTGCAAGATCTAGAGGAATGATTACCCTAACTCCATTTCTTCCAAATTCCATCCTCCATTTCTTCAGATTAATAACACCATCCATGTCAATGGCCCAATCCAATCCTAGTAGTGCAAGATAGGGATCAATATCATCGATGATTTGGATGACTTAAAAGTCTTTCATCACCCTAACACCCTCTATATTTACCACAACTTGTGACAGCCTTCCTAAAGGAATGATCTTCTGCTGATTGGCCATGTGCAGTTGGATAGTAGACCACTCCAGCTTTGGCTCTGCCATGCACTGGCATGTTTTCTTAGGTAGAATATTAGCATCCAATCCCATATCTAAAATAACTTGGTCCATTTCATAAGCATTGATCTGTGCGATCATACACATCTCCCTACCTGTTCTCTTCTTGTTCTTATAAGTTTTGTTGATTGCTTGTTGTTATACCATGGCTCGTTTTTTATCTGCACAATTATCTATCAATGCATGCAGATTTTTTACTGCCTTCTTGTTGAGCAAAAAATTTATACATGCTTCTAAAAATGGTTTAATCTCCTCATCCCATATTGCTTCCTTCATTGTTCTACCACATGTTGATGTAATTCCTTTTTTTTTTCTTTTTTTTTTTTCTTTTTTTTTTTTTTTTTTTTTTTCCAGGTGCTTTACGGATCCATACATGAGTGATTGGTTTCTCTCCTTTATCTTCATTGGTAGATACACCACTCCTAGTAACCACATCCACATTGGGATCTTATTCATGATTTTCTGCGCGAACCATCTAAAGATTTTGTGTTGGGGTATGCGTCTTCTTTTCCTGCATTTTAGCGAGCAAGACAAGAAAATATTCTATGACTTGATCAAATTGTCTATAGTATCTATAGGATTGTTGTGCTAGATTCAGAAATTTGTGCACATAATGGCCATCATCTCCACAATTATACCAAATGACTTTTCCTCTTCCTCGGCCGACTGATCCACCTCCTCGACCTCTTCCTCTACATTGGAATCCTCCGCGCCCAGAGGGGGATGCTGTGATGTAGGATCAAAATGCATTATATATATTTTAGATTTATCTAGCATCATATCATAGGTACAAAATTCTGCTCATCATGCCCTAATGACCAACAGAATTTTCAAAATAACTGCTTCAAGTCAGGCTGATACTTTCCGATTGTTGGGCAAGAATCTATGTCATGTAATCCATAAATTTGACAGATAGTGCACCATACGAGATTCTTCAATGGACTAGGACCTCCAACATTCAGATAATTGTTGAAGACAAGACACTGGTCTTTATGGTTCCTAGAAGCTTTACAATTTATGCACTAGACCTCTGCGCTGACCTCCTTTCCCTTGTCTTTGCATAGAATTTGAATTTCTAGATGCATGGATTCCAACTGATTTTGAATCTATTGAGTTCCCAGTGCAATAGGTGTCAGGGTAGATTCCAACTTCATTGCAACCTACACAACCTCAACTTGTGTGGAAATATTTTGTTGTCCTAGGGGTTGGAACAAAAGTGGGAGACACATAGTGATGGACCATTCCTTATGTTGAGTATCATCAATAACAAATCCACCATTTCTGATGGGGTGCTTCAGATTTTGATCAACCTCCCATACAGATTCATTAGCTTCCTGATGAATATCCTTCATTTAAGTCACCAGCTACGCGTATGAATTGGGTTTCTTAAACTGCTCTTTTAGGGCCACTTTGATTTCTTCCAAGGTAGAATTAGGGTTTTCTTGAGCGTACCTGATGTACCAATATAATGCATGATCTTGGAAAGAAGTATCCAGCTGTGCCTTCCTAATATCAATACTGTTAACTTTTTGAGCTTGCCATACGTCCTTAGTCACAAAATAGAAGTGATCAATATCCTCATTTTCAATAACCCTTGAATTAGGTAAATTCATTGATGCAACCATATCTTCTTTAGGGGGTTGTGGAGGTGGTGGTGGAGATGGACTACACAGTGGAGTAGGTGATATGTGGTGTAAGTGAAGAAGTGGAGTGGATGGGGTTGGCAACAGACTCAAGGGTTTCTGGTGTGATGAGCTTTCTTCTTCAGAGTCACTTGAGATAACAGTTTCTCGTTCAGGTTCACTATCAAATCTAGGCTTCAGAGGGCTATAAATAATTTTTTTAGAATCTTCGCGGTAAAATTTTCCATTGTGCACAGTTGGGTCTATTTGATTATTTCAAGTAGTATTTTCACATAGACAACCCCATTCACACAATATCATTTTCAACAATAATTTCAATGAGCGCAGGAACTTACCCCTAGGGCATTTGAAACTTTCTTTTTGCTTCAGAATAGGACACAAATTGATAATTGGAAAATTCAGTCACAAATCCTGCCAAGAGGCAATCGATCCAATGATATACCACACGGGTGATCTTATTATCAAAATTCCCTACTTGCTCGATCAATTTAGGAGTCCACTCAGTGACTACGTTGTCTTTTATACAGTGATGGAATTCAGCTAAGCTCGATAACCACTCTTGTAATTTGTGCACAAAGGAACAAAAGAATATTTCATGCACTTCTATATAAATATATTTCTGCACCCACTGTTCGTTAGACAACTTAGTACTTCTATTCTCTTGGAGTGAAACTTTAAGTATCTTTCTATCCAGCTAATCTTGTAATTCGTTTCGTGACGGATGCCACAACATCAAATCTATGATCTCGGTCTCGACAACATAACCGTTTTTTGGCTTGAGGGGTCCTGACCCAGGTTCAAAGTTTATGGATAAACCAACAAACCCTCCAACTACTGGCCCTTTCGGTAGTGACCTGCTTGCGCAGATAAAAGTCTCACTTGAAGTAGTATGTGGGGGTGTTGGAACCAGGTTTCTGCACCCTGCGGGAGAAAATAATGAAGTTTTCCTTAGAAAAATTGAATGCAAACTTATATCAGTTGCAAACAAATGCGCGCAAAAATATACAACATAATCTCAAAGAATGTGCAGTCTTTAATAGAATAACATAGAATTAATGTTCGCCTTAGCACATATAAAAAAATCAGAACCATATCCAGATCTTAAACAATGCAAATAATTAAACAAATATATCAACCATCAATAAGCATTCATAATCATAACAAATATATTTTGTGCGATTATCAATGAGCAATACAAAAGTAGTGCGATCTCACAAAACATAAACAAAAAATAACTCAGATTCAAAACATAAGAATTTCACCAAAATATTTCCTTTCTATTAGCTTCAGACCTCTTCAATACATCTAAGTTTCAGTGCATTAACTTTCTCTTACAAAACCCTTCTGCACACACAACCAGTGGAGTCTGCACATAGCCAGGACTAGGTCTTCGCGCACACAACCAGCATGAGCCTTTCAACCCAACCCAGACAAACCCTTACAACGTATTACAGATGCATATAGATCACAATATCATGAAATTCAAACTAACTAGTTTAGACATGATCTATCTATTTATATTCACCTAGCACACAGATATTATGGTCTCAAACCATGGTTTAAGGCCCACAGTTTACCCTTAAACCAATTTACATTAAAATTGGGGACTTTGACCCACCCCAAAGATCCTTGACTCCATTGTGCAACACGCGCATACAAAATTATACAAAATTACATTTAAAATTTTTCCTTAGGGGACCCTGCTCCAGCAACTAGGTACCTTGGGATCCATTTTCCTCATTGGTGGATTTCCTCATGTTTGTTACTGGTTTACCTCATTAGCTAGTAATCATGAGATTTCTACCATGCTTGACATCAGCTCATATATTCACATGGTGTAGATTCGTACCATTGGAGTTATGTCAAAGACCTTGGGTTAGGGAAATATCACTCTTATGTGGTATCCTTCCCAGGGTGCATTGGAGTTATGTATCATTTATGTACTTTGAGGTCTATCTTTAAACACTTCTCTGTCTTTCATGTGTCCATAGTTCTACTGATGTATATTGTGACATAGATCCACAATTGTATTTTTTAGTGGATATGCATCATTTATTGAGTCACATGGATCCATCGTATATGTGTTTCATGGCCATCTTGTGTCATTTAATGTCATGGATCTGCAGTATATGTTTTGGCGTCCATGTTCAATATCCTCTTATGACTGATCATGGGTATGCCTGCCTCGAGGATGTTATCATCACAAAAGAGACTTCAGCTCTAGAGTATTCCAGTTCACATCCTTGGTTTTTTTTCCTCGCTCCTATTATGACCTCTCATGTTTATCATAATTTATTTGAGCCATCAGCTTCTCTTATGACCTCATGTATTAGGGGGCATCTGTTATCAACCTATTTTACCCCCCTAGGTCAGTGACCCTTATTCCTCACGGCTGTTTTATTTTTTCCAAACTTGGGACCAATTTTTCTCTTGTTTGGCCCCTGGACGCATGCATAGCAGCCTATGGGAGCATCACGAGCCTCCTAGATGCTCCCAATCCTTCCTTATGGGAGCATCCAAGGAATTTTTCACCTCTTTGTATGCCAATGTCCAGGGATGACTTCTAGTGTGCCTTAGTCCCTAGGAGACTAGCTTGATTTGTCACCTATTTGAGTTGGACATGACTTATTAGTTATAAGTTTCTATGACTTATCATCATCCTGAGCGTCTACATATATCCTCTCGGGACCTCTCTTCTACCTATTTATACTGGATCATTTCAAAGGGTCAGGGAGTTTTGGAGAGCCATATTGAGTCCATGATGTTATCTTGCCATTTTTTAGAGAGCTTGTGAGGTCCTTTCCACTTGTATGTTGCTCTTCATGCTCATTTCCTGGATATAGTCGGAAAAAATCTGCTAAATCGTGGAGAGGAAGCTTTAAGGGGAAGGTATAAGCATTGTAATCTGCTTTCATGATTAATGGAAACATTTGTTCCTTCCCTATATGAATTTTTATTCAACACGTTATATGGTTGATTCTATTACTTTTGATCTAAAGATATTTTGAGGAAGATCATCTGTTGTCTTTGTTTTGTTGTGATCATGTGTAGGGATAGACATAAGGTGCAGACGTGGTGGAGCGTGAGATCTGCATTGAACTCAAAACCCTTCTTCGATATTCTAGGATACCAAGTGTGATCTCATTTCCTTATAGTGTGGAACTGATTGTTTGCTGCATGATTGATCATTTTGGATTAGGGATTTCTTATCGTTTTATTGGTCTTGATTTCTCTGTGGTGATTTGATTTGGACACAATATCACAAAGCAAAAACTCCTTGTAAATTTAGATGCAAAAATCCCAGATTTAGTAGAGATAAAGTTGTAATTGAAGTAAATGCTTGATAAGGGATACCGTTACGTCGAGCGTAACGCCTAGGGGTGCATCAATATTGTTCGTGAAGAATAAGGATGGTACTCTCAGGTTGTGCATTGATTACAGGCAACTAAACAAGGTAACGATCAAGAACAAATACCCATTTCCTAGGATTGACGACTTGTTTGAACAGTTGAAGGGAGTAGCAGTGTTCTCGAAGATTGATTTGAGATCAAGATACCATTAGGTACACATCAAAGAAGGGACATATATAGTACTCCTTTCAGAACCAGGTATGGGAATTATGAGTTTGTTTTAGTTCCTTTTGGTTTGACTAATTCCCCAAATAATTTTATGTTCTATATGAATAATGTATTACGTCCTTATCTCGAGAAGCTTGTTATTTTATTCATTGATGACATCCTGATATATTCTGAGAATGAGGAAGAGCATGCCTATAATTTAGCAGTAGTTTTGATGTTTCTAAGAGAGCATCAGTTTTATGCTAAGCTTAGTAAGTGAAATTTTTTTTAGACAAAGGTACATTACTTGGGACATGTTGTTTCCAAGGAAGGCATAGAAGTGGCTGCGAAAAATATAAAAGCTATCATGGAATGGGAAACTCATAGAAATGTGGATGAAGTAAGATCATTTATGGGATTAGTAGGTTACTACAAGAGGTTCATCAGGAAATTCTCCCACATTGCATATCCTATTAAATCATTGCATATAAAATGTAAGAAGTTTGAATGGATGGAGGAATGTGCATCCAATGTTGAATAGTTAAAGAAATTGTTGACAAATGCTTCACTGTTAAATATTATAGATCCAGTGTACAGATTCTTACAAGAGAGGGCTTGGTGGAGTCCTTTTGCAAGAGTGACAAATGGTGTGCTATGATTCCATGAAACTTAATGAGCATGAGAAAAAATATGTCACTCATGATTTTGAGTTGGAAACTACTATTCTCGCCTTGAAGATGTGGAGGAATTATATTCTTGGAAGGAGGCTTGTATTGATGAGTCATCACAGTGGCTTGAGATATATGTTTGACCAACTGAATATGAACGTCATACAAGCTAGATGATTTACTACCCTTAGTGAGATGGAATTTGAGAGAAAATACATAAAGGGTAAAGAGAACAAGGTTGAATATGCTCTCAACTGGAAAGTGTAGTTCAACCATGTTGCAGTACTGAGCTCATATGGGACATATCTACAAGATCAGACCTTATAGGCATGACAATAGGATGACATGTACATGGATCTTATGTACTAGTTACAAAAAGGTACATGTGATCAGGATATTACAACATATGGCTTGGTGAGATTTAGGGACAAGATCTATGTGTCAGATGACAATGAGCTCAAGAAGCTTATCTTGAGGGATTTTTATGTTAATCCATATTTAGGTCACATAGGATATCATAAAATGTTGAGAATAGTGAAGAAGTTCTACTATTTCTTGAATCTGAAGAAGGAAGTGGCAAACTTTGTGGCTAGATGTTTGGATTTTCAACAAGGGAAGGAAAAGTGTAAGCATCCAGGTGGTTTGCTTCACCCTATTTCGATTTTAGAATGGAAATTGGAGGTCATTTACATGGACTTCATTACAATTCTTCCAAGGACATCAAGGCATCATGATTCTATCATAGTTGTGGTCAATAAGTTTAGAAAGCTAGCTCACTTCATTCAAGTGAAGACTACTTATGCCACTAGTCAGGTAGCACAAGTCTTCATCTGTGAGATCATGAGATTGCATGGCGTTCCAAAGAATATTGTGTCATACATGGACACTAATTTCACTTCCAAGTTTTGGAAGGAGGTTTTCGTAGGTTTGGGGACAAAGTTAGCCATCAATAAAATTATCATACACAGACTGATGGAGAGAAAAAGAGGCTCAATATAATTCTGGAGGATATGATGAGGATGTATGTCATGCATCAACAGGGGAGATGGGAGAAGTACCTTCCATTGGTTGAGTTTGCTTACAACAATGGTTATCAGGAGTCATTGAGGATGATTTCATTTGAGGCATTGTATGGGCAGAGTTGTACCACTCCAATCAACTAGAGTGATCCAGTGAACATGGTAGTTATTGGACCGAACATGATGGGAGACATGGAACATGAAACACATGTTATAAAGAAGAATCTAAAGGCAACACAGGACACATAGAAAATTTATGCAAACCAGCACATGGAATTTAAGGAGTTTCAAGTTGGGAAGTATGTGTAATTGCACTTCAAGCCTAAGAAGAGATCCTTGAGGATTAGATCATGTGCCAAGTTGGCACCAAAGTATTGTGGGCCTTTTGAGATCCTTGAGAGAATTAGACCAGTGACCTACATACTTTCGTTTCCTCCAATAGTGAAAGTCAATTATGTTTTCCATGCTTCATTACTTAAAATATATGTAAACAATGTTGATCATGTTATTGATTGGTCTGCATTGCAGGTGGAACCAAAAGGATAATTCCAACCTAAATCTCAGTGCATATTGTAGCAGAAACAACTCATGCTTTAGAACCGAGAAATTGAGCAAGTTGAAGTGTAGTGGAAGGACTTTGGGCCCGATGAAGCTACATGGGAGATGGATGATTAGATATGGGCTATGTATCCTTCATTGTTTTCCGATGGAGGTAACTGAGTTTGGTATTTGTACATATTTATGTATGGTTTTTATTGTAAATACAAAAACGAGCTATGTTATAAAGCTCCAATAAGTAGTATGGTTGTCATGTTTTCATGTTTTTCATGATGGTTTTCATTTTGGCAGGTGGTTATTGTAAATACTGCAACGAGATCGGTTATAAAGCTCCATAGGTAGTATGTTTTTGGTTTCCAGTGGTTTTTCTAGTTGCAGGTGTCATAGAACACCGAGGATGGTGTTCCCCTAAGCGGGGGGGTATGTAACAACCCCAAGTTAAAAGTTCATGTAATAAAGTTAATAAAGGAAAAATAAGACCAAGGTCATGGGACACTTATTCCAAGATGAATGTTGGGAAAAATACCCTAGTGGGTATCACTTGACGTGTTTATCGCTAATGGGAAATTGGAAAAGGAAATAACAAAGGCTTTGAAAAGGAAAAAAAAAAATTTGGAATTTATTTTATGAAAATAAAGGAAATTAGGAGAAAATAAAGGTGAAAGGTCACAGATTGCAGGTGAGGAGGAAATTGAAGGAAAATGAAGGAAAAATGAAGAAATTTGAGGCATAAAGAATAAAAAGACATCAAAGCATCAATTGATATTTTTTTTTTATGAAGAGATCTCCGGATTATCCACAGTGTGATCAAACAATAGTCGACATTTCGAATCCCAACGAGGATCCATCTTCAGGACAAGATGATGAATGTGTAGGTTTTAACCCTGAACATAAATTATCTACACACAAATCTTATAACATATAATAAAAAATAGCGAGAGCATAAACCATAAAATAGATAAACACCGAGATTTTCCCCTGGATCCCAAATCGGGACGACCAGCTTGATTTTTCATTATATCCCTTTTAGTGTTACAACACACATATATATACATGCCGAAGCATACATAAACCCCAATCCATAAACCCTGGATTAGAACATAACCGTAGTTCCCTTGACCGGATCTACAAAAATACCAGGGGCCGAAAACCATCGTACCCCAAAACCATGTGCAAGACCATGCACAAAACCATGGACGCGGACTACCCATCGGAAATTAAGGACCAAAAATTTTCGCCAGGGCGCTACCCCGAACCTCCGTTGGGGGGGCTACCGCCCCCCCTGTGACCCCCTCGCTGCGCCCAACGCAAAGGGGGGGCTATCGCCCCCCCCTCTTACCCCCCCGGCGTGCTTAGTCGTGGAAAGAATATAACACATACCCAACATTCTCCCACTTGTCAAGAGGGCTTAGTCATTGGCCCAATTCTTCAACACCCATTGTTTCTCTACACCAAGAGAACTTCTGAGTGCTCACAGACTTTGTTAATGCATCTGCAACATTCTTCAAAGTGTCCACCTTTACCAGCAACACCCTTTTAGTCTCAACCATATCTCTAACAAAGTGATATTGAACATCAATGTGCTTTGTCTTTGAATGATAAGCAGGGTTCTTAGCCAAGAAAATTGCACTTTGGCTATCACAGTCTATCCTTATAGCTTGCTGTACCAACCCCATACTTGAACACAATCTCTGCAACCAAACTGCTTCCTTGCTTGCATGAGTGGCTGACATGTATTCTGCCTCTGTATTTGAAAGAGCCACTACAGACTGTCTTTTACTCATCCAACTGACTGCGCCTCCAAAAAGGCTAAACACATACCCACTTGTAGATCTTCTTTGGTCCAGATCTCTAGCCCAGTCTGCATCAACAAAACCACGAATGTCCAACATTCTTTCCAATCCTGGTCTTCCCTGGTAGCACAAGCCATAATCACTAGTGCCACGTAAATATATGAAAACCCGCTTCACTGTTGTCCAATGCTCCTTCCCTGGGTTTGACATAAACCTGCTCAATACTCCCACTGCATGTGCAATGTCTGGTCTAGTACAGACCATTGCATACATTAGGCTACCCACTGCACTTGCATATGGAACACAAGACATATCCTCCTCTTCTTCTTGTGTCTTGGGACACTGTTCAGCAGACAGCTTTACACCTACACGAATAGGAACATTCACCAGTTTACTATCCTGCATATTGAACCTCTGCAATATAGTCTCAACATAATTCCTCTGGTTTAACCAGAGCTTCCTCTTTGCCCGATCTCTCTTAATTTCCATGCCCAAAATATAGTTTGCAGCACCAAGATCCTTCATGTCAAATTTGGAGAACAACTGGGTCTTCAAATCTTGGATAATTTCTTTGTCATTTCCAATCAACAACATATCATCCACATACAAGACCAAATAAATAACATGGTCACCAATTAATTTAAAATAAACACAGTGATCCTCCTTGCTTCTGGTGAAGCCAAGTCCCCGTATATAGGTATCAAATTTTTGATATCACATCCTTGGTGACTGTTTTAACCCATACAGAGACTTCTTCAACCTGCATACTAGTTCTTTCTTACCCTTCACCATAAAGCCTTCAGGTTGCTTCATGTAGATCTCCTCTTCTAGATCCCCATGAAGAAATTTTGTCTTCACATCCATCTGTTCTATCTCAAAATCAAATGCTGCAGCAACAGATAAAAGTAATCTAATAGAAGTAACCTTGGCAACAGGAGAAAAAATATCACCAAAATCAATTCCCGGCACCTGGGAATAACCTTTCGCTACCAACCGAGCTTTATATTTCTCCACCTTGCCTTCTACATTCATCTTCTTCTTAAACACCCATTTTCTCCCAATGGGCTTCCTTCCAATCGACAACTCCACCAGATCCCATGCATCGTTTTTGTGCAAGGATGCCATTTCATCAGCCATGGCCTCCTTCCAGAGTTTTCCATCCTCTGAATCTACTGCCTCCCTGACAGTTCTGGGTTCATCATCAGTTATAGTTAAGGCAAAACCTGAACAGAAAGCAGATGGACTATACCTTTCCGGTTGCCTTCTTTCCCGAACTGATCTTCTCAAAGCTGGAGTTTGTGGCTCTTCATCTTCTGAGTCTTCTTCTGTTGTAGAGTCTGATTCATCCTCCTTTAGCTCAAACTCTATCTTCTCAGGTTCCTTTGGTAGGACTTCATGTTTAACAACATATTTCACTTCTCTAAACACCACATCTCAGCTATACACAACCTTCCTTGTTTCTGGGTTCCAAAGCTTGTAACCCTTTAAACCATCCTTATACCCAATAAAGATGCACCTTTCAAATTTATTATCCAACTTGATCCTTTTCTGCTTTGGAACATGTACATATGCATCACATCCAAATACCCTTAGATGTGAAAGAGAGGGTTTCTTACCATTCCATACCTCATGTGGAGTCTTATCCTCCAACACTGATGAAGGTGATTTGTTAACCAGATAGCATGCAGTCTCCACTGCCTCTTCCTAGAATTCTTGTCCTAACCCGGTACCACTGAGCATGATTCTTGCCTTTTCCATCAGTGTTCTGTTCATTCTTTCTGCAACTCTGTTTTGCTGAGGTGTGTATGGAGTAATATTCTGCCATGATATACCACACTTCTTACAGAACTCTTAAAATTCCTTCTTGCAAAAATCCCCACCATTATCTATCCTCAGCGCCTTTATCTTCTTCTCTGTCTGGTTTTCCACTAGAGCCTTAAATTCTTTAAATCTGTCAAAAGATTCAGATTTATTCCTCAAGAAATATATCCATTTATTCCTTGAGAAGTCATCTATGAATGAAACATAGTACACAGACTTTCTCAGTGATGGAGCTGACACAGGTCCAAACACATCACTGTGCACAAGTTCTAATATTTTGTTCGCCCTCTTAGCACCAGAAGGAAAACTCACCTAATTCTACTTCCCATATAAAAAATGTTCACAGAAATCAAAATCCAAAGAGCAATTAGACATACCTTCTACCATACCATTTCTATGCAGTATCCGAAGGCCCTTCTCTCCAATATGTCCAAGCCTTTGATGCCACAACATGGTCTTTTCTCCAGAGACAGCTAGGCTTTCCGCTCCACTTTCAAGAACCACAGAACTGTTACACCCATTAATAACAGTGCTACCTTGTAGCTTTTACAGAGTTCCATTCCGAACTCCTCGCATTAATACCAGTGCTCCCTGAACCATCTTGCAGGCATCTTTCTCGAACACTGTTTTTACACCTACATCATCCATCTTGCTTACAGAAATAAGATTTCTGGCCAATGCAGGAATATGCAGAACACTGGGAAGTGTTCTAATCCTTCCACCTTGCAGCTTCAGCTTCACCTTTCCACGTCCGAAAATTCTAGCCTTCCTATCATCCCCTAGGAAGACATCAATGCCATCATATTTCTCATACTCGTAGAACCACTCCCGATGGGGAGTGAAGTGAAAGGATGCACCTGATTCAATAAACCATGACTCATGATCTACATGTGTATTTGAAGAAGAAGCAAAATACACATCCCCACCTTCATCCGAGGTGGTTTTTGCCTCTACAGAAGAAGCATCATCAGATCTCTTTCCTTTCTCAGGAGCTTTAGATCTGCACTCCCTTTTGTAATGCCCTTCCTTTCCGCATTTCTAGCATACCTTTACAAACTTTCCAGGAGATTTAGATCTCCCTCTAGATTTGGATCTCCCACTCGAAACCTTATTCTTATTTCTGTTTTGGGAACTTCCTCGTACAGATAAGGCATCTCCATTATGGCCCTCCATATTTCTCCGTCTCATTTCCTCCGACAACAAGGCTGAGACAATGTCATCAAAATTCAAGGTAGTTGTATTGCTACCTATTGCAATAACCAGAATATCCCACGAGTATGGTAGAGAACACAATAAACTGATGCACTTATCTTCATTTGAGATTTTAATATCAACAGATGACAGCTGACTTACCATAGTATTGAAGGCATTCAGATGCTCTGTCACTGAGTCTCCATCCTTCATCCTCAGGTTATACAGATTTTTCTGCAGGAATAACTTATTCACCAGAGACTTAGATTGGTACAAAGTCCCAAGTTTTTCCCACAAATTCTTCGTCGTAGCTTCCCCAGATACATTCAACAACACTGAATCTGAGACACACAACCGTATTGTGCTTTTAGCCTTCTGATCTAGTTTCTTCTAGTCTTCATTTGACATTTCCATTGGTTTAGTACCTGGATCTACCGCGATCCACTGATCTTTATCCACCAGTAGATCCTCCATCTTGAGCTTCCACAACTCAAAACTCTGACCATTAAATTTCTCGATCTCTACCTTTCCACTACTCGCCATCTTCTTTCACCGCAAGAATCGATCCCGCAGATCTTCCACTGAACAGGATCTACGTCAGGCCCGAGAAAAAAACCCTTAGCAACAAAGGCGTCCCCTTGAAGCTGAAACAACTCCAATACCAAATGTAGGTTTTAACCCTGAACAGAAATTATCTACACACGAATCTTATAACATAAAATAAACAATAGCGAGAGCATAAAACATAAAACAGATAAATACAGAGATTTTCCCGTGGATCCCAAATCGGGACGGCCAGCTTGATATTTCATTATATTCCTTATAGTGTTACAACACATATATATACATGCTGAAGCATACATAAACCCTAATTCGTTAACCCTGGATTAGATCATAATCGTAGTTCCCTTGACCAGATCTACAAAATACCAGGGGCCGAAAACCATCGTACCCCAAAACCATGTGCAAAACCATGCACAAAACCATGGGCGCGGACCACCCACCGGAAATTAAGGACCAAAAAAATGTTGCCGGGGCACTACCCCGAACCCCAACAGGGGGGGCTACCGCCCCCCTTGTGACCCCTCTGTTGCACCCAGCACAAAGGGGGGGCTATCGCCCCCCTTCTTACCCCCCATGCGTGATTAGTCGTGGAAAGAATATAACACATACCCAACAGAATGAAAAGTGAAAAAAGGGCGTAGAGGGCAAGGTTTATATATAATGAAAAGAGGAGCAGAGGAAGAGCTGATAGACTAACTAATATTTTGTTATTTATAATTTAATAAGTTTTGTTATATTGTTATAATTACTTTAATAATAATATTTTTTTTTATAATTTTTTTTTTTATAATATATATGCTATATTAAATAATAATAATAATTATTAAATTATATGGTAAGTGATCTAAAGTTTATTATTATTATTATTATTAATTTTATTTTTTTTTAATTAAATTTTTTTATATCATATTTCTTGACTTAATAATTATTATTATTAAGTTTAATAAAAAAAAATTTTAAATTTTTAAAAAAAATTTAAATTTTTTTTGCTTGATTGTAAGTGATAAAACCTAAAGTAACTAATTTTTTTGAAATTTTTACAATTAATTGTTTATTTCTAAGTGACTAAATTTTGTATTTTTTTAAATAACTTCCTTAAATTAAAAATATAATTAAATTTTAATTTTAATTTTTAGGGTTAATTAATTAATAAAATTAATTTAACAAAAATACATAATAGCTTACTTTAATTAACATTCATTAATTATAAATGAATGTAAATAAATTTGGTAGATTAGTTAGGATTGAATTTTAATTGAATCAATAATGATTAATAGAATTAACTCATAATAATTATAAATAATAGCCAAATTTATTTACATTCATTTATAATTAATGAATGTTAATTAAAGTAAGCTATTATTTATTTTTATTAAATTAATTTTATTAATTAATTAACCCAAAAAATTATAATTATAATTTAACTATACTTTTAATCTAAGGAAATTGTTTTAAAAAAATACAAAATTTATTTACTTAGAATTAAGCAATTAATTGTAAAAATTAAAATGAAAAAAATTAGTTACTTTAGGTTTTATCACTTGGCAAAAAAAATTTATAATTTTAAAAAAAATTATAATTTTTTTTATTAAACTTAATAATTATTATTATTAAGTTAATAAATATGATATAAAAAAATTTAATTTTAATTTTTTTTTTAATAAACTTTAGATCACTTACCATATAATTTATTAATAATAATTATTATTTAATATACATATATTTGTTATAGCATCATTTTTCACCCTCATGTGATTCATGATTGTCTCTATGGCCTTGGGCACCCATTCCCACAGACTTGAACAAAATTCATAAAAAACAGTGTTAAAAATCTCATACGCGGGTATGCCCAGACTTTTATAAAAATAAAAATAAATTTATTATTAAAGTAATTATAACAATATAATAAAACTTATTAAATTATAAATAAAAAAATATTAGTTAGTCTATCGGCTCTCCCTCTGCTCCTCTTTTCACTATATATAAACCTTGCCCTCTGCATCCTTTTCTCACTTTTCATTCATCATCTTGTCCCGAAGATGGATCCCCGTTGGGATTTGAAACGTTGACCGTTGTTTGATCACACTATGGATAATCCAGAGATATATTCATTAAACAATAACCACAGAATCTTGAAAACCGTAAGTTTTTTTTTAGTCCAGTTTTGGGATTAGTCTCAGAGAGGAGAAGAGCACCAAGAGGAGAAGGAAAACAAGCAAATAAAGGAAGGACAAGGAAAGCAAAGGGAAGCAAGGATCAATCAAGGAAAAGTTTGATCAAACAACTTCAGCAAAAATAATTGTAGGTACCAGGTTGCATGTATGATTTCCTAGATCGTTTTGACATGCATGGTATGTAAATGTTGGTATTTGGTTCTTTTGTTGTCATTGGCATGATTTTTTTTGGGTTTCGATAGTGGATTTTGTACTCGCCTTACCATTTTCGGATAGCCATGGTGTGATGGGATTTATTATCGGTTGAGCTTTGGATTTTTGAGAGGTTTTAGATCCAGGTGAGGTGGTCTCAGGAAAATACCAAGGGTTGAGGGTGGATATGGTTTTATCCAGGAAGCCCTCAATAGGTGGGTGAAGACAGGAAAATTCCTCAAGGGATGGTGAAGGAATTTTGAGTCATCCAATCTCGGTTTGGTTTTGTGATCTCGAGACCAGCTTAGTGAGATCACAATATGGTGACGGTGGAGGTGGTTTAACCTCTGGATTCCCTTGGTTGTTTATGGGATGGTTTATCCCATGATATCCCACAATCATGCTTGGAATATGGAATGGGGGTAATTGGCTGAAAGAAATGTTTGGTTAAGTCCAATATATGGTTGCGTGGGACATGGAAGTCCCAGAACTGATTGGATTTTGCATATGTTTAATAAGAGATAATTTCTCTTAGTTTTGATGAGTAAATGCATTTTTTATTATATGGGTTTAATGGTTGTTCTATCATTGTTATTTATCTGGTTATATGTTGTTTATAAGCATGGTTACTTGACAGATCTTAGTCATGACTCTCTTCATTATTTTACTTGTAATTGAATGAATAATGAATGCATGAACTAATTGGTGTTATTAAAACTATTGTGATAAGGCATTGGTAATTCTTGTTAAATCTCATATAATTTTCTGGATACTTATGCTCAAATATGCATTCATGACTTGTAGTTTGCATGTTCATCATGTGCTTGATGGAATTCTAGTCCTGGTTGGGAAAGGCCAGGTCGAGTCTTGGTTCAAGTTTTGGTTCAAAATAATTTTTTTATGTCATTCATCATTTATGGAAGTTTCACTTAGTTCAAGGTAGAGGTCTCAGTCCTATCCCCGAAAAAACGGTTCAAACTTCAGGATCTCTAGCATATAACTGACTGGAAAAGTCCACAATCATTAGCAAGCATGCCTATGGGAGATACTGGAGGCCTACAATCAATTGCATGCCTTGGAAAGGGAGTGACTGAGACTATAATTAAGTGAAAAAGAGAGTTATATCATGAGTTGGACACCTAGAGAAGTTGGGTTGCTCCTAGAGGTCCTGTACCACCTTAGGGATGTCAATAAAGTCTTAAGTTGTTGAATCAATTTCCTTAAGCACATATAGAAGGCTGAGTCTTATCATAGTGACCCTCAGCTCATTTTTACCCCAGGAAAGCGGGTGAAAGTGGGTAAATGTTGGAGGAGTGTGTTACATCCTCTTTCCTCCAGTTAGTACTTAAAGGAGTATCCATGGGTTTGCAATCTTGCATATGGAATGTCTGAAGGATCTCAGAGGTGTACTTCCCCTGTCCAAAAATATCTCTCCATCTTCTTGCCAAACCTTCAATCTAAGGAAGAAGTGCATCAAATCCATATCCTTCATCTCGAACTCTCTTGCAAGGTCCTCCTTTCAAGGCTGGATCAACCTTTCATGCTTGTTAATATCAGATAATCCACATAGAGAACTAATATGAGTGGAATTCCATCTACCATAATGTATTAGTGATTGGCATCTACTTCACTCTTAGTAAAGTCCAGTCCATTGACATAAGAATCTATGTGAGTGTACTAAACACGAGGTTCTTGATTGAGACCATAGAGGGATCTTTTGATCCTGCACACATGTGTCTCCCTAATAAAGGTCTCGAATCCCTCAGGATGCTCAATATAGATATCTTTCTCAACCATTCCATTGTGGAAGGAAATCTTAACATACATTTGGTGGATCCTCCACCCAAATTGTGCTACCAATACAAGTATGGTCCCGATAGATGAGTATCTTTCCACGGGGGAAAATATCTCCTCATAATCAAGCCCTCCACTTGTGAGAAACCTTTGGCCAAAAATATGGAATTGTACTTCTCAAAATTTACATTAGATGCATGTTTCACCTTATACACCCATCTAGAACCAATAACAGATCTATCCTGAGGACTAGGCACAACCTCCCAAGCATCATTCTTCATGATGGATTCATACTCCTCCACCATGGCATCTACCTACACCTGCTAGGAAATTTAATATTCAAAAGAATATGGCTTAGAATCAATAAATTATGTCATGAATTCCATATATCCTATATATTTTTCTAGTGATATTCTCTGTTTGTGAGAGGAAATAGGAACTCCAATATTCTCCTGAGCTTCCTACGCGAATCTATCTACCATCCTGGTCCTCTTCCTCCCTTCTTTGCAAGGATTTGTGTGAGTGGGTGCCTCCACTTGGTCTACTCTCTGATTCTCCACATGTGGCTACTCCTCATCATCCTCCTGGAATGCACTATTTAATTTGAGCAAGATCTGACTCTATGGATCTGACTGAGGATCCTCCTTTGGAACTAGAAGCTCCTCCTCTAGTGGCATGCTCAACTCTCTCTCTAGAGAACTCCTCATGGCTTTCTCCTAATCAAATCTCACATCACTCATAACAGTCATCCTGAGTGAGGGCATGTACACATGGTAAATATGAGGTGTTAAATACCCCCCTCTCTACAGTTGGCTCCAAATTTTTCCTTCTATCATTGGAGACATGAAAATAGACAATGTATCCAAAAATGTGGAAGTGGGATACATCTAGCTTCCTCCTAGTGAAAGCATCTTTAGGTTTAATTATTCCAAGATTTTTTTGAGGGCTCATGTTTTTCAAGTAAACATTTGTATTGCAAGATTCTTCCCACAAGGACAGCGAAAATCCCTGGTCATGCAACATTACTCTAGAAGCTCCTACAATACTTCTATTTTTTCTATCTGCAACCCCTTTTTCCTATGTTGTGGGGTGAAATCAACTCCCTTCTGATACACTCCTTGGTACACAATTTTTTGAAGGCATTAGACACATACTCTTTTACATTATCACTTCTTAGGGATTTAATTTTCTTCCTAATCTCATTTTAAACTAAGTATTTGAATTCAGCAAATTTTGAATAAACCTAATCTTTATTATTCATGAAATAGATCCAACATTGCGGGAAACATCATCTATGAAGATAACATATGACCTGTGATTTTCCATTAAGAATATGGAAAATATTCCACACATATGTGAGTGAACTCACTCTAAGATGGCTTCAACTCTACTATCTTGGCCCTGGAAGGAGGATGAAACATGTTTTCTAAGAGTGCATCCCTTTCAGACATCATGTTGATCAAAGGTGCATTTTGGAAGTCGAGTGGTGATCTGCGACATTATTTTCAAATCTCCATGGTGTAGGTTTCCCATGCTCCTATGCCAAATCTCTCCAACATCTTGACCTTGAAGATGTTATGCCTTTCTACTCTATCCAGTGCATGCATCCACCTCTAGCTTGTAGAAATTTTTTAACTTGAACACCAATTTGTTTAAATTTTTAATAAGAAACATGCTTCAGATAGGCCTTCCCTATAATGAACACCACATCATATCCTCTGTCTTCCAATACAACTACAAAAATTATATTTTCTTTAGACCATGCACATACATTACATTCTGTAAGTGAATATGGAAGCGTGAATCCCTATTAAAGGTGAAAATTTCAATCCCTTTAGTACTATACCTTCCATCATCTCCAATATCTATGTGTAATTGCAGGTATTTATCCTCTAAGGTGTTGATGAACTCCTTATTTCCAGTCATATGAAATGAAGCACCAGAGTCCAAGTACCATACATTACCTCATACAATACTTGCCATGCAAATAATGAGAGTGATATACAACTCGAATTTTGATGTGAGAGCATCTCCTCCTTATCCTGCTGCAAGATTCTTACTGGATTTATTGTGTGGACACTTGATTGCATAGTGTCCATACTCATGGTAGCGAAAGAATTTAATTTTACTGATATCTTTCTTCTTTCCATGGTTTTGGTTGTTTTTTTCCTTTCCTTAGACCTTATTTTCTTTGGATTTCTTTCCTTTTCATGCTCAAAAAAAGTTTTCTTCCTTAGCATTTTTGTATGTGAAACCATCTCTAGTGTTTCTTCTGATCTCCTCTTGCACCGATTCAGACCAAAGTCTATCCCAAATTGGAGATTGTATCTTTCATTAACTAAATTTTGATAGTTGTGCTAGGACTTTGGTAAACCAAGGAGAGATAAGATCACAAGTTAAATTGATGGCACAACCTCCCCTACTCCTCCAATTTCATCTCTCACATGAGTGTATCTGAATAGGTATTGAAAAAAAATCTCATTTTTACACATTTTGTTGAGATTCAACAAGATGATGATCCTAGTGAAAATTAAGCACCTACACTAGGTGGGCCCCGCAGGCTATTTTTAGGTGTATGTCTATTTTTAGAATGGTGAGAAAATTCTATTTATAGTGGGAGTCTATTTATAGATGTTTGAGAAAATTCTATTTATAGATGAGGTTCTATTTTTAGATGCATGGGTGAAGTCTATTTATAGATCGCATGTCTAAAAATAGAATGCATGTCGATTATTATTATCTCTTAATAATAATTAGACAATAAATAATAATCTATTCTCTTGAAGCACTTGATTTCAGTTAACTGATGTGGAAAACTAGTTAGCTGAAGGAATTTTGAGCTCTAAAGTTGGTTGGTGGGACATGCAAGTGGACTTAGTTGTAACTAAGTGATTCAAAGTTGTAACAGAGTTGGATGTGTAGTTATGTGAGTTTTAAAGTGAGTTAAACTCAGTTATGCTAGTTGTAACTAAAGATACACTAGTGAGAGATCAATGAATTAAATATTAAATTAATTCACATGGAGTGATCTCACATGCAACTGAATATTTCCTACTGTTAACTACATGCATGTCAGATCTAGTGGAGACTTAATTGAGAGATAGGTGAAAGAGACAATTTGACTATCTGTTGTGACACTAGTGGGTTCACTCATGCAACCACACACACATTTGAGATGCCAATGCAAATTTCACAGTCAAATAAAGGCAGTATCTCATTCATTCAGGGATTGCAATCAACAAGGATTGCGTAGTATAGGCTGGTTGTCTGAGGTAGTAAATTGGCGCATGTATTTGCCAATTTTTTTATGACAGTGTGAGACGATTGTATATTGTACTAAGAGCTTTTGGATTAGAGTTTTGTATGAGATTGTTTCATGATCCATGATATATAAATAATATATGATAGTGGTGTTTTTAGCTTTATGCTTTCCCGGTAAAAACATCTGTGTTATGTGTGATTGATATTTATTCATGTGTTTGCAATTGGCGATTAAATTTCTGCAAAGATTTTAGTAGAAGGATTATGTATTTAATAGTGGCATACAATTATTAGATCAGGAGAATCCAGGAAGTACATAATTGTATTATAATTTCTACATGTATCAGAGCAAACAAGATTGCAATTTTGAAGCAGTCGCTGAGTTTGTTGGTGGAAACAATTTGAATTTGCTGCAAGAATTTCTTGGTGCGATAGTTGAGTAAACATCGAAATTTATTTCAATGGTTTGCAGCTAGAGTATGCACTTGAGGGCAGCTCGAAATACATTTCATGGAAGGATATGATAGAGGCAATGCTTGAAGATAATGGCTTGAAGGAATTCATCAACAATGATGTTCCTAAGCCCACTTCGATGGATGTTGCATTACTTGATGCATGGAAAAAGAAAGTAGCGAAGACAAGAAGGATTTTGTTGGAAGGTGTGTGAGACCATATTGTCTCAAGCCTTCATGGGAAAGCCACTCCATTTGCAATCACTACAAGGAAAAGACCCTCTAGCGGAGGTTATAAAGGAGGTTTTTAGTGTTATAAAATTGGCCAAAATTGTGAAAAAGCATTTGCTACAACATCCGTTTATGGTTACGGAGGTTTTAGTGGAGCTTTTAACAAAATCAACACAACTAAAAAAAAATGGGCAGCCAGAGGTTATTACGGGTGTTTTTTCATCGATGTGCTACTCTGGGTTTAACACACTGGTGCGTACATGAAGACGGAGCCCCGGGGCTGCCTCAGTCAAACGAATGCACCGGGATGTTTAGGTGTAAAACCACACTAGGCGTGGTGTTGGTCATACAACACATGAGGCCATTCTAATTGGTCTTGGGATTTGTGCAGTTCCCATAGGTTGTATCAATGCACCGATGAATATACCTTTATGACGCATCGGTGTGCCATATCACAGAAAGGCATCAAGATTTATAATTGGTGTCGGGATTAGTGCAGTGCCCATGGATCGTACAAATCAATCGGTGCTTATAGATACATAAATGCCCCATTATGAAGTATCACACAAACGCACCGATATTTATAACTGGTATCGGTTTTTGTGTGGTGCCCATAGATCGTACAATGGCACCGGTGCGTATAGATACATAAACGCACCGGTCGACAATTACTGACACGCACCGGTTTTTTGTTTTTTTTTTTTTAGAAACATCGACCTGTGACAGTCCAATTATTGTGATTGTTTTAAATTCATTATTCATCAAAAGTCGACACATATATATCTTATAAAAATATTCATATGAATTAAATTTTTATTAGTGCATTTGAGAATGACAATGGAGAACGCAATAGAATAAATTAAAACATATTTTTATTCTTATATATATATATATATATATATATATATATATATATATATATATATATATATATATATATATATATATATATATATATATATATATAAGACAGTCTTTATCATACAAAATGGGACAATTATTCGTATCCCTTTATCTTTCAATTGGGACACTATGTCCATTACATATAACAAAATGTTTGATTTCACAGACATATTTCAAAAAATCAAATGTCTTACTTTGATATCCAAACATAGTGATCATCATTCTTCCCTTGAATTTCTATCACTGCTAGATCTACTTCCATGACTTGGGTTATTTTTAGGAATTTTTTGTTCACGGCATTGATTGTTTTCTTCTTCTTCACCTTCCATCTACAAACATAAAAATAAACTGAAATGAGTGCATATACATTGGTGAGAATAATTAAAATTGCAATATTAAATAATATACATCAATGTTAATCAAAAATAAAAATGACGTACCATAGAAACAATTGACTCATAAACTATACACATTCTTTCAAAACCATGTACCATGCCATCTTTCAAAATTTCATTTGTTGGCTCAGTTCCATATTTTGTTTCTTGCAAGTTTTATACCCCATAAAAAATCATATATTTAATATAAAAGATGTTTTTGTTATATTAATTATAGACGGAGCTAATTAAAACAAGATCGATAGATGCTTACAAATTCCACAATTAAATTCTGATATGTCAACATATACTCACAACCCATATTTAACCCAATTTCAATCAATTCGTCTGATGGTTCTTCTTTGTATGTTAGCACCTATTTGAAGACATTCAATGATGATTTTTGTAAAACAACTTAAAAAATACAAAAATTAAATCTAGTTAAGTTGTTATAAGGAAGTAACAATTACTCACAAACTTAGATATCAACCCTTTTCTTCCTTGTCGTCCTGTTTTATGTGCTGAATGGGTTCCATTTTCTTTTATTTTCTACAAGAAAATACTTGAAAATTAATATTTAATGCTAAATTGTTTATTTATTGTACCTAATGATCAAAAAATTCAATGATTACATATTACATTTGAAGCACATTGTTGTTGAGATGGATCCTCCTGCAATGCAATTTTGTCCATTTCTTTGACCATCTCCTTGTACACATTTTTGGACATTCCTACTGGTATATTTCTGATATCAACTCGTTCATCTTTTGAGATTTTCATAATCTTCCTGAAAATGTAACATGAAAATAAACTATTTATTTTTTATATTGATATATGAAAAGTAAATATAACAAAAGTGATATTTATAAATAATTCTAGACAAACATTTAAAGGAATATTACTTTTTCATTCCTTCTTTTTTGTTGTTGTATGTTTTTACTATTAAAAGTCTGACATGTCTCATTGACCAATTCTCTGGAAACTCCTCCTGTAATTTAGATACAATTTGGTTCTTGGAATCATTGGATTTATTTTTGTATTGTAAGTGGAAAGAACGTCTATACATTTGTTCCACTAGATTCCTCAAATTTTTGTAAAAGTTTTTCCCCCTTTCGTTAACTTCCAGCACCACTCCAGATGAGCTAAGGAGCAATTCATTTCATTTGCATGTTCTATTTTTTTCTTTTCTTAGAACAAAATTCATTTTCTGTGTTGTTGGTCCCTGTAGAACATTAAACAGATGTGAATTAGTAGATTGTTTGACACATGTTATCTAATAATTTTAAGTATATTATTAATGATAATTAAAAAAAGCAACTCATATTGGATCGATAGTATTTTTTCATTCATCTGATTCATCCTTTTGCAATTTTTCCATTAAACTTTTACGTTCTTCTGGTCCTAGATCAGAAATAATCATATCGAGCTTCGTCATTTTGTGTCTCTGCACGATACACAGTAAAAAATACATATTAGTTAAACTTACATATAGTTCAAAAATAATATTTTTTATAAATAATTTACAAATAACTTGCCTTTTTTGCTTTTCTTGATGTGTTAACAGTATTTTTTCTACTTGATCTCTTGTTAGTCATTTCTTTATCAATCTGAAACCTGTACCATATTATTCATTAATATATTTATAAATAAATTCTCAACTTTTCAGATAGAAAATAAATCTCAAGACACCGGTGCGCCTTTCATGAGGTACGCTCTACAGCCGGTGCGTGGGGATATTAATAACACACTGCAAAACAATATAATAGACCATATGATGCATTGGGTATTATAAAAGCACTGAAAAAATAGTGTAATAGACCGCATGGTGCATGGGGTATTAAAAACGCATCGCACAAATAGTGTAATACACCGTATGGTGCTATCATCGTTAAATGGAGCACTGGTGCCCTATTTCAGATATGACGCACGGATTAGAAAAAATGTTTTCAATTTTTTTATTACACAGTACTTACACGGTGCACTATATAATACAATGCACTGGTGCCGTAGCATACGCAGGGTGCACTGATAAAGAAAAATCCATTTTTCCAAAAATTCACACAATGGCCGAATGGATTGGGATCTGACTATGAAAATCGTCCCGTGGGTTGGACATTAATCTAAAATGAAAAACCTTAATTCTGAAATCACAGAAATAGGGAGAAGAAAGGGAAAAAACAATAAAATGAATGGTTTAGGGTAAAAATGGATAAAACTGCAAAAAAAATTTAAAAAAAAAAAAAATCAAATTTAATCACGAGATGGTTTGAAATTATATGATATAGGGTTTGAATCACTAGAGGTTTGGTTTCTGATTGTCTGAATACTTCTGTTTGAACGTATTTCACTGCTCCACAGTGCCCTCGTGCTCCCTTGCTCCAGGTTTGTCTCCTGCAAATATCTGGCTGAAAATTTTAGCAAAAATAGTGAAATAATGAAAAGTGTTTTGTATTTAAAGAATTATTTTATGAAATTAGATTTTTTTAATATTTTTCCGCCCTTTTTTCAAATATCCGCCTTTTTTTTCACTTAAAGAAAATAGAGTTGAGTTTTTTTTATTTGCATTTATTTGTTACCGGTGCGGAAGAGTAGGGAAGCATCGATGTGTCTTCGTAATATGACGCACCAGTGCATGTTATGATGATAAGTGCACCGAACTGTATAAAGTTTTTTTTTTTTTGTATGTAAGATCATAATAAAATAATGATAATTCTAAAGTACATGAATTTATTTTCATTATTTTTTAAACTTTATTATGTGACAAAAATTCGTATTATTCTAGATTTGTTATTTTACCATTATTTGCAAATTTACAAATTTAAATATTTTAATAAAATCATTTCACATTAATACAATTAAAATTTTCACATTAATATAATTAAAATTTTACAAATATTTTACATACAATTACAATTAAAATTACATTTACAATTAGAAATGGAATTAAAATTACAATTTTACATTAATTTCACATACATGAATTACGATTAGAATTAGAATTAGAATTTTAATTTTACATAATATTACATTTACAATTTTACATAGAATTAAATTTACAATTACAATTACAATTTTACAAATATTTTACATACAATTACAATTAAAATTACATTTACAATTAGAATTAGAATTAGAATTACAATTTTACATTAGTTTCACATACATGAATTACGATTAGAATTACAATTACATTTTTAATTTTATAGAATTATATTTACAATTTTACATAGAATTACATTTACAATTACAATTACAATTTTACGAATATTTTACATATAATTCAATTACAAATACAATTACAATTTTAGAATTTTACATACAATTATATTTACAATTTTTCATAGAATTACATTTACAATTACAATTACAATTTTACAAATATTTTACATACAATTCAATTAAAATTACAATTACAAATACAATTAGAATTTTAGAATTTTACATACAATTAGAATTACAATTATAATTTTACAATTTTTCATATATACAATTACAATCATTTCACAATAAATTAAATATTACAATTAAAATTTTACATTAATAAATATTTTACATACGATTACAGTTAAAATTACAATTAGTACAAATACAAATACAATTTTACACTTTTACATACAATTAAAATTTAAATTTCAATTACAATCACGACATAATATTTAATAAATATCATGGCCATTTAATATTAAATTAATTAATAAACATAATGACGATCATGATAACCATCGTACAAACATCATATTCGACCAAAAAACACATTCAAACATCAAATTAACATTATATATTAACATCATCACAACACAACCATCAAATATACATCTCATGTCAAATAACTCATGCTATCACATATACACATCTATCTGCAAGATAAACATTAAATGAACATATCTAACATGACCTAACAATATGCACCACACCATGATCATCACCAACATGTAAATTAAGTACAATTGCAACATGAACATAAAATACATGGACCATATATATATATATATAAGTAGTAGTAGTGGAGGCTTGCTTAGTCAATAGTGCAGCCTCGACTGTCGATGGTCAAGCCTGCTCATGATCATGACTAGTACTGACGAATGATGCAGGCTGCTGACTGGACGTGGCGATGATCCAGCCTCATCTCCATGATCACTGCTAGATGCTGCTAGTGGATCAGCCTCATGCTCATTAGGTGCGACGCGAGGTGAACGTTCATGAGATGCATGTGAGTCGCTGCTCGCGGACTATCCATCGCGTGCCATGGCTCGACTAGTACGCCTATAGCTATGGGCAGTCCTCCTCAGTCACGTAACAACTGTCATAGCTCCTCTGACCTGTCACATCAGGCTATACATGTCATGTGACATGCCTCTCCAGATCCGAAACAACCTATCATCGACCTATATGTCTCTGTAATGAGCGGGCCTGATGCGTGCATCAACAATCAATGCACAGAGCTGATTGTCCAACTCCATCCTATATCTAGTCTCAAGTCAAGAGCGCTTGGCAAAAGGCGGTACCAGTGCACCATGAGTAGGAGCATGTCTCTCTACTGCACCGGCCTCATCCTGATCATGATTATCCTCAGCATCGACCATGTCCTGATCGTCATCAGGATCGACACCTGGATCATGTGGTGGATTCGACATCTCCTCGCCATCAAAAGAGCCAATGTCTGCAAAATATATACAAGTACACAACAATAATTACACAATTTCAATACACAATTTATTAAAAACAAGTTAAAGAACATGTTAGAATAAATATAAATAAAACAGTAATATTACCTCTATCATATGGCAGCTCATCATCTGTGAAGAGGATGTTGGGACACCCTCACCAGTGCAACCCGTCAACATTGGCTAGTAAGTCTAGTGCATCATGCGATATCCTGGCTAGAAACATAGTTTCTCCCCTCTTGGGCATCATCTGCCCCCACATGTCCATCAGGGCCTCGAACATCAACCTACGAGGCTGTCGAACAAAACTAGGTCTCATCTCTGGAAACCTCTCAAAAAATAAACAAAACAACTTTGAAGCAAAAGGGAAGTTGACCCTCCCGTGTGCATGAGCACGACATCTATCTAAGGCCATACAAAACTACTGCAAAAAAATGGCAGACCACCTGACAATTCATGGTTGTTGTACTAAAGAATCAACATAATATAAAAGCGATCAACTAATGTGTTTCCTGTCACTGGTGTTGTGTGAAATGGTCGAAATGATAAGTGAGAGGCACTACATGTCCTATCTACCAAATGCACCTATACGTAACTTACCTCCATGTACCTGAAACTCTGAAGGAGATAGTACATGTGCTCCAATGTATCTTTGGGTGTAAACTAACTGACTCCCTGCTACACAGCTAGCTGGCACGTCTGGGAATGAGGGAAAATCTACCCCTCTCCTTGATATCCCTGTAATAAAATAAATATCCTCCTCAGTGGGTGTGTACCACTGGTCAGGACCAACCTGGAAAGCCTATTGGTGGAAATTCCATCTGCGGATAAGATATCTCAAAAACACACTATGGGCCTTTAGGGAAGTAGCCTCTCCATAGAACGTGAGGAGGCCTACTTGCCTAAGGATCCCCTGAGTATTTGATGTAATAGGCTGAGGGTATGCATCTCTCTCCCTCTCTCAGGCCTCCCATTGGCGAATCATGTCATACTGTTCAGCCTATTGTTGCTGCTATTCCTCCTCTTCTCTCTGATTCATTGACATATTAAATATTTTTTTTTTTATTAAAACAGACATGTATTTAGGAATATACATATATATATATATATATATATATATATATATATATATATATATATATATATATATATATATATATATATATATATATATATATATATACACATACATACATACATATATACATACATACATATAGATATATATATATATATATTTTTTATTTTTATTTTTTTTTTGAAAAAAAATAAACAGGCCAGTCGGTGCGCCAAAAAAACAGTCACGCATTGTTGGCGGTGTAGCTTAAGTTTTTAGCACCTCGTTCCTGGTGCCCCTAATGAAATACAATGCACTGGCCTTGGTGCAACTGTCTATTTTTCAAGCATCGTTGAATATATCTAGGTTCAGAATAGCGGTGCACTGACTGAAATATACGCCCCAGAGCGTATAGTCGTGTCAACGCACCGACTTCATGACAATTACATAGTCGATGGTGTGGTCTTTTACCCGGCCACACTGTTAACCCTCTTGGAATGTAGATTGCGGTGCGTTGACATATACCAGGGCAGATAATACCGTCAACGCACCATACTGGGATTCCCTTGGTCAATGGTGCGCCTGGCTAAATGAGCGCAACACATTTTATTTTTTTTATTTAAAATTATGCGGGGTGCCTTTCGGTACCGCCCCGGAAACGGTGCAGATACTGTTAGCATCGGTGGCGGTGTGACCTGTAAATTTTACAAGCAACACTGCTATCCGGTGTGAGCCGAACGACTTAGGTGCACCGTGCGACAATTTTTTTTTTAATGGTTATTTCAAATTCTAATCTACTAAAAGGCTTAATTATGGAAAAACTAGAAAAATACCTGTACATTTCGCCATCGAGGAGGCATATTCGTTGTAAAATTTGCAAAAGAAAAATTTTCCACCGTTTTTCAAAATGCAAGATGGAGATTGGTGGCCAATGCAGAGCAGTAGTGTGTGCAATGGATATAATGAGAGCACTGATGTCAGGGCGGCTCAGAGAATGGGAAATGGAATCGGTGCTTGAGAGCTCTGGAGCACTGAGGAAAGTGAAAAATGCGGTTTTTTGGCCGTAATTTTTATTTTTATTTTTATTTAACTCTGTTCCGGTGCGTGGGGTTTTATAGGCGCACTGGTACGCTTACTTACAATTGCACCGGGCGGTGCCATATTTTGTGCGTTGTTTATAATGCACCGGGGCGGTTCACTAACACTGCACCAAGAAGTTTAAGTTTTGGTGCGTTGTTTTGATGGTGCACCAGGGTGGAATATTCGTAAAGCACCAGTTTTTTGGCCTTAATTTTTTTTTATTTAACGCCATTTCGGTGCATGCGTTGTAAGGCCGCACCGGTGCTCTTGGATAAGAATGCACCGACGCGTTTCTGTTTTGGCGCGATGTTTTATGATGCACCAGTGCGGAAGAGTAGTGAAGTGCCAGTGCGTTACCATAATTGGACGCCCCGAGCAGGTATGTACGTCGCGCACTCTGTCCGATGTGCCAATGTTTTGTGCGCATTGATGTGTTCTATTGTAGTGCATGCACCGGTGATTGGGAGCTCAGGAGCACTGGAAAAATGAAAATCTGGGTTTTTTGCTGTAATTTTCTTTTAATTTAACCCTTTACTGGTGTGCGTGGTTTATAGGCGCATTGGTGTCGTTTCTTACAAGCACACCGGTCGGTTTGTGTTTTGGCGCATTGTTTTATGATGCACTGGTGTGGTTTTATTCTACTGCACTGGGCGGTTTCGGTTTTGGCACGGTGTTTTATAATGCATCAATGCGGAATATGTGTGACACACCGGTTCTATAGAATAATAAAATGCACTGGGTGAGTGGGTATGGAGTTCATGGTGTCCAGTGTGCCAATGTTTTTGTGCCGACCGGTGCTTTCGGTATTACATAGCACTGAGGCGACATTTAATGATAAGCGCACTGAGCGGAAAAGATTCACAAAACCCTCTGCTCGCCAACCTCCTCTAGTAACCTCCACTAGAAACGGATGTATGGGGTATTTTTCTGTGGGGTTCCTCAAAAAAATTCGCTAGATGGTCTTTTCCTTGTAGTGGATGTGGAAAGCTTTGACAGATATTTTCCAAAGCAGTAGCGACCATAGGAAATTTGCATTGAAGGATAAATTCAGAAAGATCAAGATGGAGAAGGGCGACAATATTCCAAAGTATCTCACAAAGTTTGTCCAATGTCGGGATGAACTGGGGAGTGTGGGAATCATGGTTGCTGATGATGACTTGGTGAGTTTGGATATCGTGGGACTTCCTAAGAGTTGGCATAGTTATCAAGACTCTGTCAATAGACGGGAAAAACTATCAAATTGGGAACGACTATGGTTGGATCTAGTGCAGGAGGAGTTCAGGCGGAACACCAGAGATGTCTCTTCATCAAAGCATGATGATGAAGAGTATTGTGCTTTGGCTGCCAAGGCAAGGAATGGGAAGGGGAAGAAATCCCACTCAAAATCCGATTCTAAAGGCAAGAAGTTGGATTTGTGCAAGGTGAAGTGTTTTCACTGTCACAGACATGGGCATCTAGCCACTAACTTCCCACAAAAAAAGAAGAACAAGAATTCTACTAGAGCTACAGCTGGTGAGGCCCTTGCCTCACAATTTGAACTTCATTTGTCTTTGATCGCATGCTTGGTTTCAAGCGCAATGGGATCGATGTGGTATCTTGATAGTGGTGCTTCCTTCCACATGGCAGGCGATAAGGAGATTTTCAGTGACTTGGAGGAGAAAGATCTCCAAATTCATATAGAGATGGGCGATGATGGACGATATAGTGCGAGAGGAATTGGTACCATTGCCTTTGAGAGGGAGTCAGGTAAACCATTTCAACTGAAAGATTTTATGCATGTTCCAGGTCTGAATAAGAACTTGGTCTCAGTCGCGATGTTGGAGGACAGAGGCTATGATGTTATTTTTAGTGATGGAAAAGCTTTCCTACGACATAAAACAACGGTTCAAGCCAAGAGGATAGAGATTCGAGTCAAGAATATCTACAAGCTGGAGGTAGAAGGTTGCACTGCAATGATGGGCAAGGCAAAAAAAGTGGTGAGCCGGGATGAGGACGAATTATGGCATAGGCGATTGGGCCATATTCATCATGGAGCTTTGAAATTCATGCAGCAAATATCTACTAGAGTTCCAATGGGAACACTTGCTCAGTTAGATCAGTGCAAGGGTTGCACCATGGGGAAGTATGTAAAGTCCACCTTTCATGAAAAGGAGAACCGTGCTTCGGTGATCCTGGAGAGAGTTCACACAGACGTGTGTGGACCATTCTCGGTTGCTTAAACAACAAAACATAGATAATGTTATTTTGGTTGATGAATTTTCTCATAAATGCTGAATCTTCTTCATGTAGAAGAAGGATCAAACATTCTCAGACTTTTGTGAGTTTAAGTCATTGGTTGAGAAAGAGTCGGGGAAGCAAGTGAAGGCTCTATGGAGCAATAATGGTGGAGAATACATCTCGAACGAATTCAAATATTTCTGTAGCAAATAAGGAATTCGAAGAGAACTCATAGTGCCTCATAACCCACAGAAAAATGGGATCGCAGAGAAGAAGAACAGAACGATCGTGGGTGCTGCACGAGCTATGCTGCATGATCAAGGCCCACCAATGCACTTGTGGATGGAAGGATGCAACACTGCGGTTTATGTGCAAAACCATTGTCCTCATAGAGTAATCGGCATGATTACACCTGAAGAAGATTTTATTGGTAAGAAACTAGATGTTTCTCAAATTTTTTTGGCTCATCTGTTTATTTGCATGTGACCAAGAATTCCAGGAAGAAGCTGGAGCCGACTGCTAAAGTTGGGATATTTTTGGGGTACACGGAAACACCCCATAATTATCGTGTGTATTTTCCAAATAGTTGAATGACTATGGTGCGACGGGATATAAAATTCAATGAGGAGAAAACCATGAAGTTGTTGCTTGAGAGGGAGCTAGACTTACATGCAGAGGAGGAAATTTTGGTTCCCAAAGATGAATCTCTAGATGTGGATCAGCCACAGGAGGAGGTTCATGGAGTGAAGGAGTCCACTCACGTAGAGCCCAACATCATAACTGGCAGAAGGCATACCACAGAAGCTGAGAGGTTGAAGCTTGATGTGGCACAAAATGTAGGAGTCCCTACTTCACAGTGCAGATAGAGACATTCTCCTGACCGATTCACTGGATACATGGCTCTCATGAGAAAATGTATTGTGACTAAGCCATCTTCATTTCAGGAAGCAGTGTAGGAGCCCACATGGGTAGATGCAATGGTGGAGGTGTAGAAATTTTGAATAACTATTATATTATTCACCAAGATTATCCTGATCACACACTATTTGAGCTTCATGCATAATACATAATCTCTTCTACCATTGATCATTAAATGCGGAAATATAAACAATCGCATGTGCACATTAAAACCATAAACAATCACACATATAAACACAGTATTTATGGGAAAGCTTAAAGCTGAAAACCCCCAACTATTTGCATATTATATAATAGAGATCATGTAAGAATCATTGTACAAAGCTTCTCACAAGCTCTCAGTACAATCTCCAATTGCTACACACTACACAAGCTCAGATCTAGCAAAACACATGCTCCAATCTTCTCCACCTGTTAGCCTGCCTCTACTGTGCAATCCCTGATGAATATTGGCCCTGACTGACTTTGAATCCACCTGGTATGCACTGCGCAATCCTCATTGGCATCTCCATCAATGTGTGGTGAAAACTCTTGCACAAGTATAGTCACAACTGATAGTCGCACTTGCTCTTTCACCTACCTCTCCACTGAAACTGTCCATGCACTGAATTTAACTGATGTATTCTTTAGTTGATTTATGAGTTAATAATTAGTGAATTAATTAATAATTAATTCACACCACTCTCACTAGTGTATCAATCAGTTAGACTAGCTACAACTAGCTCAACTATGTTTAACTGAGTTAAACTGAATACAACTCCACTAACTTCCTCAATCAACTCCACCAAACTCTGTCACATGAGTTCTAACTGAAGTCTCCATGCAATAGCTCCACTTAACCCTCGGGAATAGCGTAATTCCTTCTGTCAGCTGCATGTGCCACATCTGTGCACTTAACTGAAGTGCTCCAAGAGGATAAGATAATGTTTAGAGTCCAAATATTATTAAGAGCTAATAATATTCGACATATCTATTTTTAGACTGGCAATCTAAAAATAGATTCTGCCCAATATGTCTAAAAATAGAAGTCCATCTATTTTTTACGACTTGACCAACCATCCACAAATAGCATCCTGCAACTCATAGAACATGATCCATATGTCTAAAAATAGACATAGTCTAAAAATAGACTTTGCGCCAAAAATAGCCTGCGGGCCCACTTAGTGAAGGCGACTCCTTTCCACTAATCTCATCATCTTGTTGCAATATCAACACTCCCTCTCAACAAGATATGGATTATCTGCAACCCCTATCCTGCCCCTGTGGTATTCGAATTTGCTCCTGGTGAGCGCCTTCGTCAAGATATCAGCATCTTGATCCTCCGTAGGAATGTATGAAAGTAACATGACCTTCCGCTGCACACAATCTCTGATATGATGATACCGGATGTCAATGTGTTTAGATCTATCATGAAATACTGGATTAACCGAGAGCTTGATGCAACTCTGATTATCACAATAAATCACAGTAGGATCCAAGTGTGAACCGAACAATCCGACCAGGATCTTCCTCATCCATATAGCCTCGCATGCAACCAAACTTGCTGCCATATACTCGGCCTCTGCTGAACTGAATGCCACGGATCTCTGCTTCCTGCTATACCAAGAAAATGTTGTTGAACCGATACTGAAAATCCCTCCATATGTGCTCTTTCTGTCTGTTGGGCTCCCTGCCCAATCTGCATCCGTGAAGCCACACAGCTTCACCTCATCCGATTGTCTGTACCATAATCCATATCCCGATGTGCCTCTGAGATATCTCAATACATGCTTGCCTGCCTTTCAGAAGAGCTTGGTTGGCTTAACCATAGATTGTGAAAGCTGGTTCACAGCATAGCATATGTCGGGTCATGTATTGACCAGATACATAAGCGACCCCACCAACTATCGATAAACAGTGGCATCCGCTACCTCCGCTGAAGTAGCATCCTCCTTCCTCCATCCACCAGGAAGAGGAGTATCAACAGGCTTGCAGCCATGCATGTTGAACTTCTCCAGTATCTCCCGGGCATACTATCCCTGAGAAACAAACAGTCCATCACTGCGCTGCCAAATTTCCAATCCCAAGAAATAATGAAGGAATCCCAAGTCCTTCATCTCAAACTCTTTTGCAAGATCATCCTTGCATGAGAGTATCAACAGCTCATCACCTGTCAAAATAAAATCATCTACATAAAGTACAATGATCAACAACTTACCCTCCACCACAATCTAGTATAGGTTAGGATCCGCCTCACTCTTGGAGAATCCAAGTCCGGTGAAATAACTGTCTATCTGTGTGTACCAAGCACGAGGTGCTTGTTTCAACCCATACAACGCTCTCTTGAGCCTGCACACATGCGACTCGCTACTGAAGATCTCGAAACCTTCGGGCTGCTCTATGTACACCTCCTCCTCAATCACCCCGTTGAGGAATGCAGTCTTCACATCCATCTGATGAATGTGCCACCCCATATGCGCTGAGAGAGCAAGAATCGTCTGTATGGAAGAATACCTTGCGAGACGTGCAAAGGTTTCCTCATAATCGATCCCCTCAATCTGTGAGAAGCCTCGGGAAATAAAATCTTGCCTTGTACTTCTCCACACTCCCATCAGCTGCTTGCTTCACTTTGTAGATCCATCTCGAACCCACCACTGATTTCCCTTCCGACCTTGGGACAATCTCCCATGCACTGTTTCTGACAATCGAATCATACTCTTCCACCATGGCATATACCCATGTGGGATCCTCCACAGCTTCCTCGAAAGAGGATGGCTCTGTCACGATACACTTTCTCACAAGAGCCATGTATCCAGTATACCGGTCAGGTGACTGTATCTGTATGCGCTGTGCTTTAGGTGCTCCTACAACCTTCTCTGCATCTTGAGCCAGTCGCTCAGTTTTTGTAGTGCGCTTCCGCCCTCTGATGGTTGGCGCTGCCTGAGTGGTCTCTTCCACTCCATGCACCTCCTCTTGTGGCTAATCCACATCCTGAGGCTCATCCTTAGGAACTAATAGCTCCTCATCTGCATGCAAGTGTGGCTTCCTCTCAAGCGAACACTTCATGTCTTTCTCCTCCTGAAATTTGATATCCCGTCGCACAACAGTCTTGCGACTATTTGGAAAATACACACGATAGTTGTGGGGCGTATCAGTTTACCCCACAAATATCCCAACCTCTGCGGTCAGGTCCAGCTTCTTCCTGGGATCCTTCGTCACATGAATGTAAACAGGTGAACCAAAAATCTTCAAATGGGATATATCAGGCTTCTTACCAGAAAATGCCTCCTCGGGTGTACTCATGCCAAGTATCCTGTGAGGACAACGATTCTGCACATATACTGCAGTATTGCATGCCTCAGCCCACAAGTGTATGGGAATGCCCTGATCATGCAACATCACTTGTGCAGCACCCACGATCGTTATGTTATTCCACTCAGCAACCCCGTTCTGTTGTGGGTTATGAGGTGCTATGAGCTCTCTTCGAATTCCTTCTGCGCTGCAAAAGTCCTTGAATTCGGCATAGATGAATTCACCACCATTGTCGCTCCTAAGAGCCTTCACCTGCTTCCCCGATTATTTCTCAACCAGTGCCTTGAACTCACAGAACTTTGAGTATGTCTCGCTCTTCTTCTGCATGAAGAATATCCAGCACTTACAAGCAAAATCATCAACAAATATCACATAATACTTGTGCTTTGTTGTCGAAGCTACTGAGAAAGGTCCACACACGTCTGTGTGAATTCTCTCAAGGATCGTTGTGGTGCGATTATCCTTCTCGTGAAAGGTGGCTTTCACAAATTTTCACAAGGTACATCCCTTGCACTGATCTGACTGTGCAAGAGTGCCTTTAGGAAGCCCAGTAGAAATCTGTTGCAGTATCTTCAAAGCTCCATGGTGAAGGTGGCCCAATCTTTGGTACCACAACTCGCCATCATCCCGGCTCACCACTCCTTCCTCGCCTTGCTCGCCACAGTTGCAGCCCACCACCGCAATTGATAAAGTCACTAACTCAACCCCATCTCATGGGTCTCATCAGCTTACCTTATTGCATAGAAATCCTTCTTCCTCGCTAAAGACAACATCATATCCCTGTCTTCCAACATCTAACATCACCACAGATAAGATTCTCTCATCCTCGAACATGCATCACTTCCTTCAATACGAAGGGTTTACTGCATCCTCTCAAAGGGAAATGGTACTGCTAACACTTCTGACTCGTATCTACCATCATCGCCCATCCTTATGTGCACTCCAAGATCTTTCTCATCCAGATTAGTAAACAAATCTCAATCTCCTGTCATGTGAAAAGACGCACCACTTTCCAGAAACCAAACTGAACCCATCACACTTGAGACCAAGCATGCGATCAGCAAAAAATCCAGCTCAAACTGTGAGGCTAAGGCCTCTCTAGTTGCAGATCCAACAACCTGCTTATTTTTCTTCTTCTATGGACAATTTGTGGCATAATGTCCGTGTTGGTGACAGTGAAAGCACTTCACCTTGGACATGTCCTGCTTCTTGCCTTTTGCACCGGATTGAGAATATTTCTTGTTCTTCCCATTATTTTCTTTGGCAGCCAAAGCGAAATTCTCTTCATCAGAGTTCCTTGATGAAGATCCATCCCTAGTACTTCGCCTTATCTCCTCTTGCACAAGATCCGACCAAAGTCGCTCCCATCCTGGCAATTTCTCCCGACCATTGACAGAGTCCTGATAGGAATGCCAACTCTTCAGAAGCCCAAGGAGAGCCAAGCTCACCAAGTCCTCATCATCTACAAATACCCCCACACTTCAATTTCATCCCCGCATTGGGTGAATCAGTGAGGTACTTGGGCACATCGTCGCTTTCCATCTTTATGTTTCGAGTTTATCTCTGAGCGCCAACTTCCTCCTGTCGCTTCTTGATTTGAACAACTGTCAAGGCTTAAACATCGAAGAATGGAGAAGTTTACCATGAAGACCGGACACTATGTGTGATCACACGCTCCAATAGAATCCTTCGATACCTTGTTGTCTTCTTTTGCCATGCGCGGGCACGACAACATCGTGAGAAGTAGGCTTTTGGAATTTCGTATCTATGAACTCCTTCAACCCATTGTCATCTAGTACCGCCTCCATCCTGTCTTTCCATGCAATATAATTCGAGCTACCCTCAAGGGCATACTCCAATCGCAATCCGTTGAAAGACATCTCAACTTTGACACCAAGAAAAAACACTGCTGCAAATTCGAATTCCACCAGCACAAAACTCAACCGCTTCAATGTTTTACAGTTTCCCCAATGATCAATAACGCTCTGATACCATGTAGAAATTTTGAATAACTGGGATATTATTCATCGAGATTCTCCTGATTACACACTATTTTAGCTTCATGCATAATGTAGAATCTCTTCTACAATTGATCATCACATGCGGAAATAAAATCAATTGCATGCACTCATTAAAACCACAAACAATCACACATATGAACACAATATTTAATGGGAAAGCTTAAAGCTGAAAACCCCAACTATCTCAGATATTATATAATAGAGACTGTGATAATCATTGTACAAAGCTTCTCACAAGATCTCAAAGATAATCTCCAATTGCTAACACCATACAAGCTCAGATCTAGCAAAACACATGCTTTTATCTTCTCCACCTGCTGTTATATTCGCCTAACGTAATCCCCATGAATATTGGCTCCTAATTTCTGTTCGGACCACCTGCCGGGTATGACTGTACAACTTTCATTGGCATCTCCATCAATGTGTGGTACAAACTCATGCACCAGTATAGTCACAACTGATAGTCACACTGCTCTTTCACCTACCTCTTCACTGGTCTCCACTGAAACTGTCCATGCACTGAAGTTAACTGATGTATTCTTTAGTTGATTAATGAGTTTATAATTAGTAAATTAATTAATAATTAATTCACACCACTCTCACTAATTGTATCAATTAGTTAAACTGAATACAAATAGCTCAACTATGTTTAGATTAGTTAAACTGAATACAACTCCACTAACTTCCCCAATCAACTCCACCAAACTCTGTCACATGAGTTCTTACTGAAGTATCCATGAAATAGCTCCACTTAACCCCTAGGAATAGCGTAATTCCTTCTGTCAGCTCCTGTGCCACATTTGTGCACTTAACTGAAGTGCTCCAAGAGAATAAGATAATGTTTATAGTCCAAATATTATTAAGAGCTAATAATATTCGACATATCTATTTTTAGACTGGAAATCTAAAAATAGATTCCGCCTAGTATGTCTAAAAATAGAAGTCCATCTATTTTTTCCGACTTGACCAACCATCCACAAATAGCATCCTGCAACTCATAGAACATGATCCATATGTCTAAAAATAGACATAGTCTAAAAATAGACTTTGCACCAAAAATAGCCTGTGGGCCCACTTAGTGAAGGCGACTCCTTTCCACTGAGCTCATCATCTTGTTGCATTCTCAACAGGAGGAGTATGACTCCATTGTCGGAAACAATTCTTGGGAAATTGTTCCAAGGTCGGTTGATAAATCAGTGGTAGGTTCAAGATGGATCTACGTTGTAAAGAAAGCTGTTGATGGGAGTGTTGAGAAATAAAAGGTCAGATTTGTGGCCCATGGATTCTCACAGATCGAGGGGATTGATTATGAAGAAACCTTTGCACCTATCGCACGGTATTTTTCCATAAGGACCTTCCTTGCTCTCTCATCGCAGATGGGTTGACACATTTATCAAATGGATGTGAAGACTGCGTTCCTTAATGGAATCATTGAGAAATAAGTGTACATTGAGCAGCCTAAAAGATTTGATATCTTCAGTAGCGAGTCACATGTGTGTAGACTCAGAAGAGCGTTGTATGGGATGAAGCAATCACCTCATGCTTGGTACACTCGGATCGATAGCTATTTCACTAGACTTGGCTTCACCTAGAGTGAGGAGGATGCAAACCTATACCAAATTGTGGTGGAGGGTAAGATTTTAATCATGAATAACAATAATATTATCCCGCTGCTCTGCCTGCACGTTGCAACTGATACACTCATGCAAGGAGGACCTTGCAAAGGAGTTCAAGATGAAGGATATGGTCCTTCTTCATTATTTCCTTGGATTGGAAATATGGCAGCGAGATGGTGAAATTTTTGTGTCTCAAGGCAAGTATGCAAGGGAGATACTAGGTAAGTTTCACATGGAGAGCTGCAAACCCATGGATACTCCTCTTCCAAGAAACTGGAGGAAAGAGGATGCTACATCTGGAGAGGTGGATGCTACTGTCTATCGACAGTTAGTGGGTTCACTAATGTATTTAGTAAATACAAGACTGGACATATGCTATGCGGTGAACTAACTTTGTCAAGCGATGGTTAAGCCTACCAAGCTCTTTTGGAAGGCAGGCAAGCATGTCCTGAGATATCTCAGGGGCACATCTGAGTATGGCTTATGGTACAGACAGATGAATGAGGTGAAGTTGCATGGCTTCACGGATGCAGATTGGGCGGGCAGCCCAACAAACAGAAAAAACACATCAAGAGGGGTCTTCAGTATTAGATCTATTGTTGTTTCTTGCTACAACAGGAAACAAATATTTGTGCCACTCAGTTCAACGGAAGCGGTATACATGGTAGCAAGTCGAGTTGCATGTGAAGCTATTTGGATGAGAAAGATCCTGGTTGGTTTATTTGGTTCTCATTTAGATCCTACAATGATTTATTGTGATAATCAAAGTTTCATTAAACTCTCGATTAATCTTGTGTTTCATGATAGATCTAAGAATATAGATATCCGATATCATCATATCAGAGATTGTGTGTAGCGGAATATCATGTTGCTTCAGTACATTCCTACGGAAGATCAAGATGCAGATATTTTGATGAAGGCGCTTACCAGGAGCAAATTCGAATACCATAGAGACAGGATCGGGGTGAAGGATAATCCATTTCTTGTTTAGAGGGAGTGTTTAGATTCAACAAGATGATGATCCTACTGAAAACTAAGCACCTACAATAGGTGGGGCCCACATGCTATTTTTAGGTGTATGTCTATTTTTAGAATGGTGAGCAAATTCTATTTATAGCGGGATTCTAATTATAGATGGTTGAGAAAATTCTATTTATAGATGAGGTTCTACTTTTAGATGCATGGGAAAAGTCTATTTATAGATTGCGTGTCTAAAAATATAATGCATGTCAATTATTATTATCTCTTAATAATAATTAGACAATAAATAATAATCTATTCTCCCGAAGCACTTAATTTCAGTTAACTGATGTGGAAAACCAGTTAGCTGAAGGAATTTTGAGTTCTAAGGTTGGTTTGTGGGACATGCAAGTGGAATTAGTTGTAACAGAGTGATTCGAAGTTGTAACAAAGTTGGATGTATAGTTATGTGAGTTGTAAATTCAGTTAAACTCAGTTGTGCTAGTTGTAAATAGTTGTAACTAAAGATACACTAGTGAGAGATCAATGAATTAAATATTAAATTAATTCACATGGAGTGATATCACATGCAATTGAAGATTTACTACTGTTAACTACATGCATGTCAGATCCAGTGGAGACCCAGTTGAGAGATAGGTGCAAGGGATAGTTTGACTATCTTTTGTGACATTAGTGGGTGCACTCATGCAACCACACACACATTGGAAAAGCCAATGAGGATTGCATACCAAAGTAAATTGGCGCATGTATTTGCCAATTGTTGTATGACAATGTGAGACGATTGTATATTGTACTGAGAGCTCTTGGATTAGAGTTTTGTATGAGATTGTTTCATGATTCATGATATATACATAATACATGATAGTGGGGTTTTTAGCTTTATGCTTTCCCGGTAAAAACATCTGTGTTATGTGTGATTGATCTTTCTTCATGTTTTTGAAATTTGCAATTAAATTTCCGCGAAGATTTTAGTAGAAGGATTATGTATTTAACAGTGGCATATAATTTTTAGATCAGGAGAATCTAGGTAATACATAATTGTATTAAAATTTCTACACATTTTAATTTTCCTGAGCTTATATCTCAATTCCAGCTTCCTTGCATCATTGCTGCTTTGGAATAGGTTTGCGAGATTTTTCCACATTGAAAATGGAGTCTCCTTTCCATGAAAATTTGAAATCACATGATCCATGACTCCTTCCACGATAATCCTCCTAGATCTTGTGATGTATTTCTTCCATTGAGCTAATTGCTATGCATGTGAGGTTGTTGGTTTTGGAATATCAGTTTGTGTGTACTCCAATACTCCACTGTCATCCAACACAACTACCATAATGCATTTCCAAGCATAAAATTTTTAATTTCCCTCGAGTTCATACTCAAGCCTCAATCCATTGAAATACATTATTCTTGCACTGAAGAATTACCTGCACCACAAATATTCTATTTGAAATTTCTTTGAGAGATGATTAGGAATCTGGTTTCTATGTAGTTTTCAATATCTTTGATACCATGTATAAATAACTCAAAATTTGCAGTTGTTAATGAATTCAGACTGAAAAAAATAGACACAAATTTCTTCTGCTCAATCTACGAAAGGGAAAACATATATTTAAATACATGCAATCACTTTATCACATCCAAATAATTGGCTCTAAACTTGGATCTATCATCATACATTTAAAATTTTCAATCATCCCATACAAATACAAAAACATTCCATTTCCAGAAGTTACAAGAATCATGTATTACATTGGATAAAAAACCTAATTTTATGGATTGTTGCACATGTTCTTAAGATATATTGCACTGACGTAGGTTGCACACATGGAAAATGCACTAGAAAACACAAGTTTATTTCTCAAAAATTGTGATGAACACCTGGAAATGGGGAAAAATAAAATTAATTTCAAAGTTTCTCTCTATAGAAGCTTCAGAAGTGGTTTAACTATTTACTATTGGATTAGATTTTGAACTCGTAATGTTGAGGTATTATCTCTTATCTCCTAGAACTTACCTCTCTCTAATATGGATCTAAGCCCTAGAATGGTAAATCCAAACCACCTCATTTACCTTATAAATTCAACATCTACCAAAGAGTAATGGTTGGATTTTGGAGACTCCGAATTATGCCTTATGCTGATCATTTGTGTCTAGAAGTCCATAATACATCCATGTACTTTAGGTGTGATTGAAGGCTTACTATTGTGGAAAAGGAATGAAAATATAACTAGAGGAGATTCACAAGGTAAAGGTCTATAAGGGTTGTAATATTTTCCTGCCTTTATTAATACAAAAGTTATATGTTTCTACTATACTTATGTCTTATCCATGCATATGTAGAACATAAATCATTGAATTATTATTTAGAGTTTTTTGTGTATGCTATTTGGTATGTTTTTGTTCTCTTGCTTGTTTTGGATGATTAACAAATTCCACTTATAGAAATTGGAGTTGGAGTTGGAGGTAACAAGTAAGGAGAAAGAGGAAGCTTGCATTGGATTCCAAGTAGGTTTTATTCCCATATTTTAAGCATCTCTAAGGAAAGAATTGCAATTTTGCCTTGGTTTCTTCTAGCCTAAGCCACTAGGTCTAGGGAGATTGCTTTTGTCAACATAAGGAATTTATCCACAAAACAACTTGGAGATTCCATTGGGGAATGATATTTTCTTTAGTGGTTTTATTTGTCTATCCTTTTAGGACCTTTGAATTTGAATCTATTTTTCTTGTTCAGACTATCATTAGATGTAGGAAAGCTTAATTTCGATCTTGGTTAGGGTTGATTTGTGTGTTTTGAGCTAAATTGTCCCCATAAAACATTTTTTTCTGAGATAGATTGACCCAATGGGCTTATCTCACTATGTAAGTGTGATGACTCACATTGGTTTATATAATTGCGTGCAATGACCCCTGTAAGTGCAAAAATTTGCATTTTCCCTACCTTAATTTGAATTCTATTTTGTTTGCAATGCCTCCGAGAGTCTCTAGTATGTCCAAGGTATTTGTAAAGTCATGAACTCAATATAATTGAGTTTGATTTCCTTTTTTAAGAGAGTTTAATTCATTTTGTTTCTTCTTGCCAATTAATGTTTTTTAATTATTTTACTTGGTTATTGATATGTTGAAAGAACTTTTCATATTACAGTAAAAATCTAGTTGAATTGCTTTTTATTCAATAATTTTGTCATATTTTCATTTTTCTTTGCTTTGAAAATTGAAAGAAAAGAAAAAAAAATCATTTTTCTCATGCATTAGGGTTTTGAATTTTTGAATTGGAATAGTAAATTTGAAGATATTATTTGGAAGTTGTTGTTTTCTCCATCATTGTTTGAACTCCTTTTCTTCATTAGTTATATCTTTATCGGATGAAAAATTTATTTCTCATGCTAGTTGCATTTTAGGATTTCAGGTGAATTCATTTCAATCCTTGAAACCAAAACCTTAATCAAGATTAACATTAAAATTAATCAATTAACCTAAGGAGCATTTGGAACATTCAATATACATTTAGTGGTCTAGGCTAGAAAATGTGTTTTGACATCTCTAAATGTAGGAGTTTTCATTATTTGTCACCGTTACATCTCGAGGATGGTTGGTTTTCCATGTACATTGGAGTATATCGAAATTCTCTTCCACTTACCTTATTGTACATATGATGGTGCTCCATATACAACGAGTATATCAGAACACCCCCATCATACAATTACACATTAGACAACAATTCTATGAACTGAGCTTCTACGTACCTCTGGGTATATTTTAGAAGTTCCCACTAGGTTGAAAGTCTACCATAGGAAATGAGTTGACCGCCTTGTTACCTATGCTACATCGAACACAACATTTGGGGAGATTTACTGCACATGTTGTACCATATATTGCAGTTCACAGTGACTTGGTAATCCTTATATGCCTAGTTACCCCTCTTAATTTTAATTTTTGTTTTTACTTTTTAAAATTAATTAATTAATCCTGGAAGAACACCCTCATTGTTCATGTAGAATGAAAATATTTACTCCTTTACCCCGAGAGGCAACACCTGGACGTCGTAAAAAAAGAAAATTTAAACTATCAAGTCTAGTACATCAAAATTTACCCCATCTAGAACTACATCTGAAATTAATCAATCAGAATCATCATTCCTACTGAACCCGAAGTTGCATCTTTATAAATTGGTGAGATTTAGACAGTTTAAACTTCTTAACGAGAAGTTGTTGAGACATTAACCTAAAGTTATAGAAATTGCATTTTTAGGCTCATAAATTTTACAACCTAAGGTAATTCAATTTAAGGAACCAAAAGTTATTGCAACAATCACTTCAGGAACTTATTCTTGAATTTCTCTCCCTTTGTCTCATCCATAATCTTTTCCTTTGGGTCCTGAAGCAGAACCACTTCCACCTGGTTTATTGAGTATAGAGGAAATTATCGAGGATGAGTCGCCTCAACCTCAAACTGTTGTTCACATAATAGGAACTTCTCTTTATTAAGCTTTTCCTTTTTTTACCCCTAATACTTGAACAAAATCTACTTTATGCAAAATTACTCAAATTAATTCACTCTTGAACTCCTCTCGGAAAATTCATTGATAGACTCCTTTGAGAATTGTAACCATGATAGAGTTAGCAACAATCACCCAACTTGTATCTGCCATTAAGAATGAACCGAATGAATTTGTTGTAACTTTTATGTTCATAAATTCACCGGAAACTCACCTTTATGGTGATCCATTAGCACCACCTAGATACTAGTCATTGTCTAGAATAGTTTTTGGTGCATTGACTACTTCTTGGAATTCTCATTTACCTTCATTGCCTGGAATAAAATCTAGTTCATCTAGAATTCTCATTTACCTTCATCATACCACAATATGTTCCACCTATCATACCAAAAACTCCTTTGGAACAAAAATATGGTGTGTTTCACAGTGGATTAGGACACCCACAACAAGCCACTCCATCTTATCCTAGATACCCTCCCGATAGGGAGGGGGGGGGGGGGGGGGTGGGTAGTGGCCTTCTTTTACTCCCTATCCTTCAAATGGGGGGAAACTTGTTGATGCAATGCTCTTGCTTGCTAATCTGATATTACAAGTTGGCGTTCTGCCTTTAACAAGTCCTCTTCTTACTGGTGCTCCATTTCCAGGAATGGTTACCATTCCTTGGAATTTTACCCTACCTTTTTCTGTCCAACTTGATTAGACTTCAATTCAATTTCCAACATGTTAAAATTTCTAGGCTCAACCTCGGGTTCCTACTTATCAACCTACCTATATTACACCTCACATTCCTATCAATCAACCTGTCTAAGTCCCACGTCAAATAATTCAATTTTTTCAAGCTATATATCAAGTACAAAATAATCAAATTGCACAAGGGATGTCCCAAATCCCGTCTACCTAGCCTGTCTAGGGTTTATTAAAAACCTCCCCTCACCCATATGGTCATAATATACCATAGGTACAAGTTAGCCAACCAACCCAGAGCGTACCACAGGTATAAACTAGTCAGCCTAGTCTAAGAATGATGCCAATTCCATATGGACAACCTTTACAATGCATACCACAAATTCTTGTTGGCCAAACGACAAACATACCACAAATACCTTATCAAGGTCAATATATCCAAGGTTTTCCTAGAACCGAGTATCTTGGTTTATGCTATCATTCTTTTCAAACTCCTCCTTACCCTGGTGGAATGCAAATACCAATTGCTCAACCCATTCCATCTTATCCAGGATACTCATCACTAGCAGTTAAACTCTATCCACAATGTTACCATCCCCCTCAAATGAACTTTAATAGGTCGTTTCCATTCATCACAACACTAGAGTTACCATATCTCTCCTTGCTAACCAATAATCTGATTTAAATTTCTCCTTGGTGGCCGACTATTCTAACCAAATTGCTAAGTGATATTCCTAAGTTTAACGGAAATCATGGAGAAGATCCATCAAACCATATTATGACCTATCACTAATGGTGTTCTTTGAACTCTTTAAATGATTATTCTATATGTTTGTGTATTTTCCAATAAACTCTTACTAGTGAGACAGCCAAATGGTATTTTGAATTTCATAAACCTTCATTTAACAACTTCAACGCATTGACAACAACGTTTCTAACTCATTTTCAGTTACCAAACCATTATGAAATTGGTACCAAAAATTTTACCTCCCTAAAAAACTCCGACTCTACTCACATACGAGATCAAATACATGAGTGGAGCATCACCTTTGTTTGGTCAAAACTTGTATTTCTGATCATTTTTATGTATAATGGTTCATTAAATCACAACTTCCTTATATAACTAAGGATGTTTCTGAAGGAAGAGTTGTTACTGAATAGCAAGCCATTTCCCATGCCCAATATTTGGATTTAATTTATAGTCAATCTGGCACACTCTATGAAAAAATACCCAATGATCCCTGACCCTCTCATACAATTCCACCTCCTACCTTGAAGGAATCACATGTTGTTGATGGTGTTGTTGGTTCCGTTGGTCAACATTCAATGAGAAAGTCCTCTGGTCAATCTAACCATAAGTCTTCTCCTGATGTGACCGATCAAAGCCCCTTTCTTACTACTCTTGTGAATACTTCTGATATTAATACTGTTCAAACTAATAAAGGAAAATCTCAACAACCAAGAAGTGAAAATAAGGGTAAAGGTAAGGTCAAACAAGAAAACCCTCCATAGGACAAACAAAAAAGTCAGTCTCTTGATGAGAAAAGTAAACCACATTATCCTTGTCTCATCTGTAATGAAGAACATTTCACCAAGGATAGTCTACATCAATCATAAATTAATAGATTCTTAAAATTTGCATTTACTACACCCTCCATGTTGAAAAAATAATTTTACAAACAAGGAGACGAATATGGTTGCATAAAATGCATCTTCCTCTTCCCAAAATATTTCCAACATACTCATATGTTAGAAATATGTGTCATTGGCTAATCAAAATAATGAATATTGTAAGCTAAATTATTCAAATGGAAAGGCTACTGATCAACCTTCCAGTTTGACTCCACCTAACTCTGGTCCTCTGCAAGTTTAGAAACCAATTGCTGAAATGGAAATTAAGCCTCCTCCTAAGTGAATTATCATAAATATTCATTCCACACTCATGCAAGAGCTGCAAAAAATTGTAACATAGTAGAAGATCTGACTCAGACTCCTTTGGCTATGTCGGCTTTGAAAGCTTTCCAAATCTGTCCTACTCATAGGAAATCATTGTTAGCAGCAATTGGAGGAGTGGATCATTCAAATTCGGTCCTAGTTGTGTTTAATAATGAAAACCATATATGCAAACTGCCACCTCAACTTTCATTCATGATATAAGTTGTTATTAGAGGTAAAAATGTCTTCCACATGATAGTGGATGAAGGTGCCTCTACTTGTATCATGTCGATATCATGTTAGAAAGCCTTATGCTCTCCTCCTCTTAATCAGTCACTGATGACACTCAAAGCCTTTGATGGAAGAGGATTCAAAACCTATAGGAAAATAAGTTCATTACCAATGGAATTAATAGGTAACAAAATCTCAATAGTTGTAGAATTCATTGATGTTGAATTAGATTATAACCTTTTACTGGTTTGTACTTGGGTTTATGCTATGGCAAGTATAGTCTCATCCTATTTTCGGATTATTTTTTTCCATCATCATGGGGGCATCATATCCATTGATCAACTTGCATTTTTTCCTTCTGATTCCCACATTACTGGTAATATACCACTTGTGGGTAAAATCCCATTTCCTTATGATAATGTTGGAGTAGGATTATTAAAAGACTCATCTTTAATGTGAACTTTTGCACTCCCTCCTGTCAAAATTTCTACTATAGTTTCTCCAATTAATATGATTTTGTATAATACTATTCCATATGATCCCTAGATTGTACTTGCCAATTCCAATATTGATTTTTTTGGAAACTACATGTAACTTAGTCATTATTGAGTTAGCTTATGAGGCTATTCACCTGGCATGCCCAAAAATTACTGAAACAAATAATTTAGTGAACTTGGTTGACCATCATTCTCAATTTTTAGGATTAGTTTTACATTATGACTCTTTAAATGATATTTTTCCTACCGAAGAAATCCTAATGGATATTATGTCGTCATATGAGAAACCCTAGGGTGATAACCATCATCGTTCCTCTTTTCTACCCCAACTAGAAATCCTTGAGAATAATTTTGAAAAATTATTTTCACCCAATATTATTGAAACCCATCAGAATCATGTATCTTTTTATGTGTTTTTTTCTGAGAAAAAATTGGCGATTATTGAGGAAAATGTTCCCCTCAATATCTCAGTGTAACCCAAAATTATTGAGAACATTCACATAGGTTCCTCTTGTTCTCCCGATGAGATTAAAAATTACAAGGCCCTATTTCAATAATTTTGTGATTTTTTTTCTTGGTCCTATCAAGAAATGCCAAGCATTGATTAGAGTATAGTAGTGCACAAAATAAAAACCTATCTAGATTCCAAAAATTTTTGAAAACGTTTATGTTTTGTGCATCCAAAGAAAGTTGCCATAATTAATGCAGAAGTTCAGAAGATTTTGTGAGTTTGTTTCATTTATCCTATCCCATTAAGTGATTCAATGTCAAATATCATTACCGTAATGAAGAAAAAAGGTATAATATGAGTATGCATTGATTATCAGGAAATTAATTAAGCCTGTCCAAAGGACAACTATCCAAACCCCTTTGTCAACCAAATTGTTGACGATTGTGCTGGAAGTGATGTTTTCTCGTTTATGGGACTGAATTTCCGACTACAATAAGATAAACATACTCCCTTTCAACCAACATAAAACTAAATTCATGTATCTGTGGGATATATTTGATTATTGCAAACTCTTTTTTGGTATTAAGAATGCAGGGGAAACTTTCCAACGAGCTATGAATTATGCCTTTCATGAAATTAAGCATATCATGCAACCATATTTTGATGAATTTACTGTTGATTCCAAACACCATAAAGTTCATCCCATGCATCTCAAGGATTGTTTTTGTGAAGTTGACACTATAAGATACAATTGAATCCACACAAATGTGTATTTTGTGTCAAATCTGGTCAACTTCTAAGCTTTGTTGTGTCCAAGCAAGGGGTCTATATTGATCCGTTAAAAGTTTAGGAAATTCTTGTTTTTTCCTGATTCTTCCACTCTCGTTAAATTACAATACTTACAATGGGAGGCTAACTTTATATGCCATTAATTCCTAATTACGCCGAGATTGCTAATTTTTTTTCCTGATTATTGAAAAAATGGCCCCCTTTCATTGGAAAGATATTTCCCACAAGGATTTTGATTCTGTAAAGAATTATTTAACTCGTGCATCATTACTGTATCCCCCTAGATATCACTAGGATTATTTCCTATAATTTTTTGTGTTTGTTACCACTATCACCATGGTATTGGTACAAGAATATTACTTGACTGACGAACATCTTATTTACTACTTAAGTTATAATATTATGGATACTAAGACCAAGTATTATGATGTTAAAAAGTTAGATTTGGCGGCCATGAAAGTTATCTAAAGGTTTCAATACTATATACTACTTCACAAGACTATTGACATTGCCAATTATAACCCCGTGACTTACATAATGTCACGTCAACTTCTTGGGGAAAATATACGAAGTGGATTTTCATCCTCCAAAAGTTCGATTTGGAGTTTGTTAAATCCAAATATAAGAAATCCTTAGTATTTTGGAATAGATATGCGACCTTCGCTCTCCTAATTGTGAACCAATAATTTATGATCTTATTCATGATGAAATGTTGTTCCTGATCGATTCCTTTGATCCGTGGTATGGAGATATGATCATTTATATCTAGACCGAGACTTTATGGTCTAGAACCACTTTTTATGATTAACATCGTATTTGATGCCAAGCCCATCAATACATCATAATTGGTGATACTCTTTATTGTTGTGGTCTCAATACATTTTTTTAGCGTTGTCTCATAGATGTAGAAACCAAGAAAAATCTAAATCATTTTCATGTTGAAGCATGCAATGGACATATGTTTGGATGTGATACCACCTAGAAAATCCTACGTGCCATTTAATTTTGGCCTACTATGTTCAAATATTGTATCTTAGCAATCAAAAATTCGCACACATGCCATATTCATAATCGTAAAGCATGTGCTCCACCTTCTCCATTGCATCTAGTTTTTTTTATTGGACCATTTTCCAAATGGATATTGACTTCATGAAATGTAACCCTCACTCAACCAGGGGGCATGGTTGGACACCTAATCCTCTATGGGTAGGTGTGGAAGGCGAAGAGTCACAAAGGAGTCCAAGTGACCTTGGAAGATGAATACAAGAGTCACATTAATGTAATATAAATGTAAATCTATGAGTAATAGAAAAGAAAATCATGCTTATCTTTCTATGTGTGTTTTACTTTCTTACCCACCATGTGTGTGTTTAACATGGTATTGGAGCTAGTGCGTTCTTAACTTGCTTTGTGTTATTTGTGCCATTATTTTTGTGGCCATTATAGACCTGCGCCTTTTCCTTGTTTAGGACTTTTCCTCTGCCATTTCTTCAGTTCCTCATATGGCAGATTGTTAGAATAAACGCCCTCTATAGAACGAATAGTAGGCAGTCTTGTCTTGAATTATAACACTGGCATGTCCACTATATTTCTTGCAAGACAATTTTTCCTTGTCATATTTGGCTCTCACTCTTACGACCCGTTGGGCATTAAATTGTTTTGTTAGGCCTATGCAGATTCTTTATGCATTGTAATGCTTGACCTGACCTCTACACTTACACATTTCCTCTGCTACATTAGAAGCCTGCGTCATTTCCTTAATCTGTACCTTAACGTCTCTATCTATGTTTCAGGCCCCAATTTGAGCTCTTCCAGCACCTGTCATTTGCACTCTCTCTACTCTGCTTAATTCCATCAAAACATTTTTTTGCACACCCATTTTTCCTTCAAAAAAATCATTCCTTCAACGCTATTCATTTTTTTATTGTGATTGGGATCATGAGAAAAGCAAGCAGCAAGGAGGATTGTGATCGAACGTCGGCCATGTATCAAATTCACTACACCGCAATTCCATTTCCCTATGGGTTAAGGAGGCATGCGGTTGCACATGCTCCGCTATAGATATTTGTGTCCTCTAGAGTTGCCTGTGCTCCTCAAAGGCGAGTTAAACAAGACTGTGTTCAACGCTTTCAAAAGGTAGAACATGGATTTGTGAAGTATGTGCAAGGACCTGTGAGTTAAAACTATGCGCTTCTTCTTCCATTACACCATTCAAGCCTCCATACCACTACACCGACTGCATCGGCCCTTCACCAACTGCAATACGGTCCACGCATACACAATATGCAGGAAGCTTTAATTCGGTGTCCAACACTTGGAATAGATTTCTTGCATCGTTTTCATCATCTGGAGGTTATACCATTAACCTGTAGCACTTGGAAAATATTTTTGTCATAGTTTTCATCATCTGGAGGTTATACCACTACCCTGTAACAAGAGGACGGAATTACCGAGTAACACTCTATCCAGAGATCCATTTCTTTCTTCCAGGCTCAACGATTCCCGAGGTTGTATTCGAAATCCAAAGAGGGACCAAGATTGTTGAAGAATGAGGTGCCAAGAGGTCGAAATTAATCTTCTGCCTGAGGCCGTATTCCATCAATACTGACAGATCATACTTGTTTTTTTTAAAGGGGTCGAGAGCCTATCTCCTTGAAGGCAGGGGACACTTTCTTGGACGACCGAAAACACTTCTTGAGAGACCAAGATCGTAAAGGTTGGTGTACGAAATTTGTCTATCTTTTCCAGAATCATTTGAGGATGGATTTATCTACTAAAAGGCTGAGTTCACCAAGGATTACTCATATTTTGAAGAGGCCGATTTAATCTCAGAAGAGCCAAATTGTTTAAGAGGGACGAGTTTATCAACTTTTGAAGGTTGTTTGCTGAATATCCGAAAGTCTCTATTTGTGTCGAGATCAGTCCTCTTACAAATTAAGATTGATACATTGATTTTCCAAATCCATAACCCAAGTTCATACTCTTATTTAAATTCACTGTATGCCCAAATTTTGAATAGAATAAGTTAGCTTGTGGGTTTCTCAATGCATAATTTTCATAATTTTATTCACAAAAAGGGCCAAGCATTTTCAGAATTGGAGGTTTAATTTGAGAGGATAATCTTTCAAATTTGAAGTCAAATTCATACTTCAGTTGGATTTAGGGTTAGATTTCCAGATGCCCATGAATTCCAACAATATAAAAGATACAAACAGAGGCTGACATCATTTGTATATTAGCAGAGAACTTCTAGGAAGAGTTTGTGCAAAATTTAGGAGGTCGAGTACAATTTTGTGACTAATAAAACTTTCAGAGGAAGCCGAATGCACTGGCCCATTTTATTGTATTATTCCATAGTTCATTTCATCACTGAGCCACATTATCCATGTTGTAGCATAATTTCTTCTTATAAGGGTCGAGTGGAACTTGTTGGAGAATATGGGTTCTTGTAGCTAAAGGATTCATTTTCCTATGGACATTTCTATTTACCTCTAAAATTGTAGCAGCCATTTTTGAATAAGATTGATTGAAACCAAACTAAAGAATATTCGCAATTTGTTTACATTTTAAACAAGTGCATTATCTGTTGAAGTCGACACCCTTTATTTCTTGAGCCTGAGTTGTTGAGAAAAATGGCTAAAATCAATGATGCATTATAGTTGTTGCATAACCTCATTCATTCCACTATTCATGATATGGTAAAAATGAGCAAGATCACTCTTTTTAATATTCAAACTTGCTTGCAAGATGTACAAGACAAGATTGAGTTTTTGCAATTGGAGTCTCAGCTCCAGCAATATGAACTTCAGCAAAAGATTCATCATTCTAAACCTGTTTCTGTTTAGAAAATTGAGAGGGAATCCCATCAGAAGAAAGAATACAAAGTTTCAGTTGATTCACATTCAGTTCCTTGTATAAGAGAAGATTTACATGCAGATGCAGCAATTCAGTCTGCACTTCCCAAGCCCATCATCAGACCTTGGGAAGAGCTTGTCCATAACAAACACATAACTAATCTTGGATATGAAAAGGATGCATATTTCCATATTCCGGACTACTCCAAGCCTATCAAATTTCGGAGTGCTGATTTCCTTCATGACAGTTCACATTCAGCTATTCCAGATCCTACTCCTCTTCCACAGCAACAACAACAACATATTGAAAAATGCCAACATTGTGATCGAGTTGGCCATATGAAAGATCATTGTTTCGATCTTCACCCATGCAAGAATTGTGGTTGACACACCCATTATTCACACAGATGCTTTAGAAACAAGCCTCCTGCAAGAACAAAGATTCATCTTGGATGGATTGCTTCTTGGTAATGGGCATCAACAGCCAAGAAGATGTTTAAGTTGCATGTCAGAACTTGTTCTCGAATATTGAACAATATTGCAGTTGATTTTTTGCCATCATCTCACCTTATACGTGAAAGGGGGGAAAATGGTGGTCATCTACAAGATTTGAGGCCACATCGAGCGAGCCTGAGCCACAATCTCTCATTCCAGATTTAGAGTTGTAGCCAGAGACATAGTAGTTCAAGCGAGCCTGAGCCACAATTCGTCATTCTAGATTCAGAGTTGTAGCCAGAGACACGGATGCCCATGAGCATGCCTTTGGTTGGTGGACAACCTTAAACCATCTATGTGAGGTTGATATTCTTCCTCTTTCCGAACACTTCCTCTAGCAGAAGAATTCAGCTTCTTGCCAGTTTTGGTTGAGTTCTAGGAAATGCATTAAGCATTTCAGTGTTGGTGGTCATCCTTAAACCATCACAGGTTTTAGACTTCCCTTCTTTTATTTTGAAGGTCTCCCTCTTAAAATATGAGGGACACTTCCTCTAGCAGAAGCCCTCAGCTTCTTGCCAGTTTTGGAAGAGTTCTAGGAACTCCAATAAGCGTTGCATTCCAGTGTTGGTGGTCATCCTTAAACCACCTCTTTATGCCAACATTTCAGAGAGCTGATTCAGCCTAAGTGATGCCATGCATACTTTTCATATTTGTGTTACAACTCTCTTCTTGGACTCACACATACCCCTTTGGATTAAGGGGGGGAATGTTGGACACCTAATCCTCTATGGGTAGGTGTGGAAGGTGAAGAGTCACAAAGGAGTCCAAGTGACCTTCGAAGATGAATCCAAGAGTCACATTAATGTAATATAAATCTACATCTATGAGTAATAGAAAATCAACTCCTGCTTATCTTTCTATGTGTGTGTTTTAGTTTCTTACCCACCATGTGTGTGTTTAATAGTTGTATAGTCGATACAATTGATTATTTCACTAAGTGTGCCAAGGTGATGCCTACATATGACAACAACAACAAAATTATTGCGCTCTTCCTATTTAACCATGCTACTGCAAGATTCAATGTACTACAAGCTATATACATAGACCATGGCAAACATTTCCATAATTACATGATGTTTGAATTGACTTCCAAGTTGGGCTTATGACATGAAAACTAAACTCCCTACTACTTTCAAGCTAATTTACAGGTAGAATCCATCAACAAAGTATTGAAAATGATGCTTCAATGAATGGTAGGCATTTATAAATTGAATTATCATACTATTCTTTTCTCAACTTTGTGGGAATATTGTACCTTTATTCGCATTGCAACCAAATTCACACCTATCTAGTTGGTGTATGGTCTAGAAGTTGCTCTCCCCATCAAAGGTGAAATTATGTCACTAAAACTAATTATCTAACTTCTTCCTGCTATCTTTGTCAAAGAATAATGTTTTTTGCACCTAACACATCTAGAAGAGACTCATCATGATGATGCAATGGCTAATAAGGCTCATAAAAAACGTATCAAAGCACAGTTTGATCAAAATGTCAATCCTCGTGTCTTCTCAGAAGGTGATTTGGTCATTTTATATGACCAAGAAGCCGACAAATTAGGGGTTGGGAAACTCGAACCCATATGGCTAGGTCCACACATAGTTAAACATGTACTTCCAAAAGGGGCCTATGAGGTTATATATTTTGACGGAATTTCCTTAGTGTAAGTTCCAAATGGGTTGCATCTCAAAAAATACTATGCTTAGATTTTTTCTACATAGTCACCGTGTCCATACTGTATAGGTTTGTTGATGTGTTTTTCTTGGGAGTTTTCTGCAAATTATAATTATCGTGGATTACATTTGATTTGCAAATCTCAACATTCCCTCAACCATATGTTGATTATGCCGATGGAGCTAACTATAGTACCTGGAGTATTTCTTCCTCAACATGGGAAATCTATGATCCTACTGATGAGTTAGTGAGTTTGCAAGGAAAAACTATCAATCACACAACAAACAATATCACTTAGTATAGTGCAATGATCGAACTACTCTCTAATTCCATTTCACATGATATTTGTCATTTGGTTGTCCGATGTGATTCACAACTCATGGTGCTACATTTGAATAATGTTTATTCAATGAGGAGTCCAACTATGTTACAAATGTTTTTTATAGTTTTCCTTTTAGAGAGACATTTTGATTATTTCGAATATCAACATGTTCCAAGACTTATAAATACATTAACAAATGCATTAGCTAATTATGATTTTTGACATACATTTGTAAACATACAATCATTATCACACATTGTACAACATAATATAATAAGTAGAAAACATCCATAGATTAGAAACTGTAAATAATGTTCTTTGTTTTACAAAAATTGTGTCTGAGACACATATGGCTCATGGCCTACAATATCCGAATACATGAAAAATATAAAATGTGGCTCAAAATGCCTAGGTGACTAATCAAGGTGATGATCACATTAAAAAATCACTGCACGGGAAACCTTTCACAAAAATCAGATAATTCGAGCTCGCACTCCTATAGTGTATCTCTGTAATAATGGAATGCTGTGGGTCAAACCCTTTACATGGTGCTCAAAATCTGCCAGTTTCTCTTCTAGGTCTGGATCTTCCAACTCTGCCATCTTTTCCCCACCAATTCCAACCTTTACAAACCATGGTTGTGATTGATGATGGAATGTGGACATACCCACTGGTATCAATGTTCTAATTTCTACATGCAAAACAGATAGTTAGTCTCTTACACATAAAAAAATTAAAAAAAATGTAAAACTCAAAAAACCAAAAAATATGCAAAATGACAATGCTTTTTACCTGCGTCATCCCACTACTCACCTTTAGGTAATATGAGCTATGGATCACCCTGGAAATATACTGTAGCATAGGGATAATATTAAATCATGATTAGCTTCACTTGCATCCATACGAAGAACGTAGGGGTGAACCTCATCATAGGTCCTCCATGATGAGTCATCAAGTATACCCATTTCCCCATGGGAGGCTCTCTAGGTCTAGATAGCTCACGTGATATCCTCTTAGGTAATATTAATGGTACCCTTTGTAGAGAAAATTAAAATATGATAAATCTATATCCGAAGTTTTTCAACCGCCCTATTTTCACCCTATTTAGTTTTTCCTTTACATTGGCCAAAAGCCCTTCGCACAAATTGAATATTGTAGGTACTATATACTCCAAAGCATACTGCATCTGGGATTTGGTAGCCAAATTAGGAGCAATGCTACCATCCTAGTGTGTGATAGTAAAAAATATTATTCTGAGGGGAAGCTAGAGAATGTATTTTATCTCAATCTTCCCATACTTTCTATGATGAGAGTTGAAACAATAGGTTGCTACATAATATTTTACCGTCTCTTTGCCTCTTCGATCTGAACAAGGAAATAAGAGCCCCTCTTTGTGACAACCCTGTCAAGAAATATATGCATTAAAGTTCTATTGTGACCGTGTGCTTGCCAATTCTGAAGAATTACCCTTATACTTCCCAGGCTCTAATTACACACTGCAACAACTCCATCTGGGCCCTCATGCCTGGGATTTCGAAAAAAATTAATAGACCACAGTTTCTTAATGCATTGAATGTTGTTGGATCATTTTCTGCTGTGACATATTTTATTTCATGTCCCCTTTATTTCCAACTTAAGACCAATTTCACTCTCATAAACACCCGCAAATATAAAAAAGGAAACACATTAGATCACAAGTGTAAATTTTTTTGAGAATAAATAACTTAAAATACAGAATTTAAAACCATTCTGCACTCATTGCACTACTTATTTATGGGCAGTGTGGCCCATCACACTTACCCTTCTTGGTAATTTCGTTGATCCAAAATTTTCAGTATAAATCAAATTGAACCATCACACCTCCCGATATAGGAAGATTGCACTAGGTTGAGGGAAGAATCTAGCTCCCAAAGATTTCAAAAACTTCCCAAAATATGCATAAAAATGAAAACAGAAACCATGAAATTGTTGATAAATAAAAAATATCTTACCTAGAATTTATGGCAATGAAAAGTATCCACAGAATTGCCCATAATCGTTTGCTAAAGAATCAAGGTGAAAACCACTCAGAGCTACCCAAAATGGTAACATAACAAATGGTAAAAATAAAGTTACTTTTACTTCTTTTATGCTCAAAATAAGTCATTATTTTAATATTTTGATTTAATTTTTTCATTTATTATATTTTTTATTATTTTAATGTTTTAGTGTTTTTATGAGTAGTTTAAATGACATCTAGAAGGAATGGTGCGGGTTATAAATCAAACTTTTAATGCAGGTCATTTTGGTAAATGAGCACAGTTTTATCGCTTTTCCATGCTGGTAAAACTTACAAAAAAGTACGCCCCTGGAGTCCTCTTTAAGATATTTTCAAACTCAAAATATGAAAATATTGTCGAGCACTTGTCTCTTTCGAGCTTGTTAAAGTAAATGAAAGGACGATTGCACAATATAAATTTGACCCTTTTCCAGACTAGATGGATTTTTTACAAAAAATGAATACTTTATTCAAACATGGCTAAAAGGTTATCTTGGGTATTGTTTTATGCCTTTTGGGGTCAAAGGGACTAAATTCATGAAAATTAACTCTTGGATTTTTCTTTTTTTCCCTCTTTTTCAAACTCTCTAAACATGAAAATGAAGTCAAGTTATACCTTCGCTGGACTCGTAAAATTATAAACAATGTAGGACTCATCAAACATGATGATACCAAACCACTCCTTCTCAGGGTTCACTAAAAAATCTCAAAGGGATTCATCTGAAGGATGAACTTACACATCAAGCATATTTTATCCTCCTCAAGCTTGTAAAAAATTAAAGAGGTACTTTCCACAAATGGTGGGGGAATTAGGGAAATAATACATAAAAACCTGTTTATGGAAGTGATTCGATCTTGAACATGACACTATTTCACCTTCGTGACTGCTTTGGGTTGGGGAATCCACTTGTCTCTTTGTTGATTAGACCTTATTGAAAGCCTTCATAATGGGTCTTTGAGTTAATTATGCCAAATCCATAACAATTTCGTTGATTTTTTCAAGAGAATTCCACCCTCAGTTGACATCTACTACAATAATTTAATAATTATTTCACGTCTGTCGCTCATGGACCAACTTTGCATAATCAAAATCTATCTCAAATATTGATTCCCGTTTCATGTCGTTGATGGGGGATACATTAAGGCCCTTTCTTGATGGGTCACTTCTTATCGACATCGACACATTATCTGGGAAGTTGAATTAGAAACTCCCTTTAGTGCCTTAGAACTTGCATACCTCAATGTAAAGTCTCCTCACTTTCAGAACCAGGTACTCATCATTGGTCTTCGACCAAAAGATTCTATGTGGTGCTTGACTTCAACTCATTTATTCACACATCCTAGATTTCAATTTAGTACCTTGAGGGCCATTATCATTATCAGTGATTCCTCTCGCATCTATTAACGAATTTAATTATTTTTCGGTAATCAGATGGTGTCTACCATGTTCGACTCCATCACATATTTTAATGTGGTTAGACTCGTACTATCAAGTAACGAGGTAGAAGACCCCAGATCTAGTTTCATCCATTCGAGCTTCAATTTTAGGATTCATACAAGATCTACAAAGTATGATGGCTATGGTCATAAAAAGAGACATTCAAGCATGGGTCCACAATATGTCATTACTGGATGTGAATTTGATCATTTTACATGTAAAATGGCTTATATGTTGAGTATGGGTATGCCTACCTCAAGAGTGATATCATGATGATAATGTATTGTAATAGTCAATTGATGATCTCAACTAGTTGATTCATGATCCAGACGTTTCACATGGTAAATTAGTTCAGTCGTCAACCACAACTTCTGACTTTGTACTTTAAGGGGAAATCTATTACAGGACATTTTGTTGCATCCAAAAAAATGGCCCTGAACCTGGATCTAACATCATCCATTGATAATTTGAAATCATCCCCTACAATACCAAAATCATTCCCTTTCCATAAGTTACAAGAATCCTCAATTACATTGGATAAAAAACCTAATTTTATGGGTCATCGCACTTTTCCTTAAGATAAACTATGCTGATTGTGGGTTGCACACATGGAAATTGTGATGAACACCTGGAAATGAGGAAAAATAAAAAAATGATTTTGAAGTTTCTCTCTCTAGAATCTTCATAAGTGTTTTTAACCATTTACCATTGGATCATATTTCAAACTCCTAATGTTGGGGTCTTATCTCTTATTTCCTAGAACTTACCTCCCTCTAATGTGGATTTAAGCCCTATAATGGTAAATCCAAAACCACCTCATTTACCCTATAAATTCAACATATACCATAGAGTCTGGGTTTCCTTTTGGAGACTCTGAATTATGCCCTTATGATGCTCATTTGTGTCTGAAGGTTCATAGTCCATCCATGTACTTTAGGTTCCACTTATAAAAATTTGAGTTGGAGTTGGAGCTAACAAGGAGGAGGAGGAAGCTTGCATTAGATTCCAAGCAGTTTTTCTTCACATATTTCAAGCATTTCTAAGGAAAGAATTGTAGTTTTGTCTTGGTTGTTTCTAGAATAAGCCACTAGGTCTAGGGAGATTGCTTCTGTTCAGGGAAGGAATTTATCCACAAAACAACATTGTTCCTGCACTGAAGAAATACTTGCACCACAAATATGCAATTCAAAATTTCTTTGAGGGATGATCAGGAACCTGGTTTCTATGTAGTTTACAATAGCTATGATACGATGTATAAATAACTTGAAAATTGTAGTTGCTAATAAATTCAGGTTGAAAACAATAGACACAAATTTCTTCTACTCAATTTGTGGAAGGGAAAGCATAAAATAATGTTGGACAAGGTACCCCTAAGTCGAAGTTTTTGTAAAAGAATCCACATTTTGAGGAGTGAAGCGCACAATGCGCATGTTAGAGTCTTAGGGGCTTTGGGGTGGGTCAAAGTCCCTTATTTTGTAAAAGGATGAGAATATTTTGTATATGTTGAGCTATGCCCATGGTTTACAGACCATGGTATTGTAAAAGAGAAGACTATATAAGGAGCCTAGGGATAGATCTTAAAAAATTGATGAATTGAATGATAGAATGAATTGGATGTAAGGTTGTATTGTGTCTATATTATGTGTTTGTCTGAAAGAGAAGGCTCCTACATCTTAGTGCACAGAGCCTTAGAAATTCTGGAGCTGAGTGCGCAAACCATTGCAACTGAGTGCGCAGGGCAGAAAGTGTTGTATTGAGGATATCTAAAGTAATAAAAGAAGACTTTAAGAAAAATATGTGTCCATTGATTATGTGTTTCCTTTATCTGTTATTTTTTATGTTATCTATGCCAAGTTAGGTATTTTATCTATATTTGCATCGCGAAGTTTGGGTTATTATTTCTTATGTTGACTAATTTATGTTAAAGTTGAATCACGTAGTTTAAAGGCTAGTTAACTAGAAGTATTGAAAAACGATTGCGTATTTAGCATATGTGTTCTACAAAGCTCTGATAAGTTTTAAAGAGAAGATAAGCCTTAAATCCACACTCCATAGTCCCTCTAGATGCAAAAACCTGGTTCTAGCATCCCCTAATATTTCCTTAGGTGAGACTTCGGTTTGCATAGCAGATTGTTGTTAAAAGGAATGGTAATAGTAGGTTATGTTGGTTTGCACAACCATATATGAACCTGGTTCTAGGCCCCATCAAGCCAACAAATGGTTATGTTTCTGGGACCGGGATCTTATTGAGGGATATGTGGATGTGGCATCCATCCAAAAATGAGATTCAAGGCTGGGTAGATATGAAAGAGTGAAAAATTGTAGCAAAAGAAAATAGAAATCCACGCCTCTTTCATGCCTCTCAATTGAAAAGTGGTTGCAAAAGTATATTTTCACCGATAAACACAAGATATTTTTTTCATTATTCGTGAAAGATTCACGTGAGTGGTTTTCCAGACTAGCTGAGAATACGACCCATTTCAACAATAAGCCTATTCTGTGGAACCCAAAGTTGATTAAGAGACTCAAGGAGACAAACAAAAATATCTCAAGGGTTGTTGATTATTGGATTGATAGTATTCTTGGAGGCTTTATTACTAAGTTCGTGATCGATATATCTATGTCCTACAACAAATCTGAGCGAATTTTTTTCAAAGGCCCACGAGGTAAGTACTTAAACTCATTGAAGCTCTGGATTAAGATGCTATTGTGTGAAAAGGGTGTGCTGCGAATGCAATTTGATTGATGTTCAGAGGAAGAAAAACTGGAACTACACAACACAGTAATAGATTTAAGGTAGATTGTGATAATTACGTTGAAATTGAATACAATTCATTTCTTGGGTCTGAAAGCAAAGAAGGAGAAAGAAACCCTGTGAACCCTAGAAGTGTGTCAATAGAATTTGGATATCATCAAGGCGGTGCCATGATTCCCTAACCCTCCACTCCCATCAAAACCCACCCCATATTGTTCCCCCACCTCCACCTCCCCTGTTTAATGTGGCTCATACATCAAATATTCTTGTGTAAAAAGGCCTTGGATTAGATGATCCCGAAAAATTCTGGTTTGTTGCTAAAGCAGTGTGGAGATTGCTAAACATCAATGATGAGAATATGAAGAAAGAACAGTTGGTCACAACGTTGCAGGACAGAGTCTTGTCTTGGTATATGAAGTACTCCACGATGAATCAGAATGCCACATTGGAGAAGAAAAAGATTGTGCTGAATGCTAAATTTGGGAAGCCGAAATCATAGTCACAGCGTATTACGAAGATCAAAGAGATCAAGAAATTAGTCACTGAAACTATGTGTGAAGTAGATCAACGATTCAAGACACCATTAATTCAAGTCAGATTTGATATCCCTAATGAGAAGCACAAGGAGTGGTTTATGGCTGTGATTTTGCCACATCTTACTAGATTACCATTGTCGCAACAGAAGATCGCAACCTAAGCGGAAGCATTGGATATTGCGATGAAACTAGAAGCTTCGTCGGTAGCGGCTACTAACATAGGGGTTCAACAGATCTAGAACCACTTGGTGAGATTACATATGGAACTCTAGGATTTGAAGAAGGGCAATTAAAGAGGTTCGGTTTGACATGCGTTCAGAATTTTGGTGCATAAAATGATAGAAGAGGGCCACTGTAAGGATCAATGTCATGTTTTTACAGAGTACTTGAGCCCTAGGATGCTAAGTCCAATGAAGCCTGGCCCAAGTGCTAGACCATGTATGGGACCAAATTTCTAGTGTAGCCTATGCCAAGTTACAAGCCAACACCCCATATATTATTGCCATTTGCTACGAAGTATATCTAGTCACCAAATAAATTGTTATGTAAATTTTGTAGCTTGGTGGGACATGATGAAAGGAATTGTTGACATTATGATCTAACGATGTAGTAGAGTCCCGGGGTGTACATAATGCAAGTAGAAGGATGCGAAGATCCAGGATCACCAACAGTGCATGGAGGTTTCCAAGGCCGAGGCTGTGGCCAAGAAGGAAGTGTTGGATGAGGTCGCAGATAAATCATATGTTATAATTGCGGTCAGCCTGAACATTTCGCTAGGGATTGTTAGAATTATGCTACATTATCTTGTAAGTATTTTCACACATTTGATCATGAAATAGAAGATTGTCATATATTATTGGCTAAAATGCAGGAAAAGCATAATCAACAACCTGCCCAGAACATACAAATGATGAGAGATGAACCATATGAAGAGGATCTAAGTGTCAATATAATGACACAAAGCGGTCTAAATACTGCAGAAGAAAAAGTGAAAGGAAAGAAGCATATGGAGGATATATGGCTCTGAAGAGATGGATAAAATAATAATGGGTTCAATGTACACTGAGAAAGAGAAACCTTCATGGAAGCGAAGAATAATTTTATGAGCCTTGGAGCTTTGACATCAATAGCACAGAGATAGTTGATTCCACAGAAGAATAAACCCAAGGAGATTGCTGAAACAAAGGAATTTGATACATCCATTCTGAAGTCATTTTTGCAGACATGTATGAAATTGTTAAGGGATCAAAAAGCTGTGGAAGGATTTCAAGAACTGATTGAAAAATGTGCTGGCAAAGTAGAACCAAAACCTAAACAATGCGCAGTAAATAAGGTATACATAAATAAGAAGAGAACCAACAGAGAAATGCGGTTAACTGCGCATATCAGATATTATGAAATGGACCAAGTCATTCTTGATCTAGGATTAGATGCAAATGTTTTTCCAAAACATACATGGGAACAGATGGGATGACCAAAGTTGAGTGGTCTCCGATTTAGCTAAGAATGACCAATCAGCAGAAAATCATTCCTATGGGTCGATTGCATGGCATTGCGGTAGAAATTGATGGTGCAAGTGTGTTATCAGTCTTCGAAGTCATTGAGATTGTTGATGATAGCAATCCATATCCTGCTTTGCTTGGATTCTATTGGGCTTATGATATGGATGCCATAATTAATATAAAGAACAGGAATATGGTGTTTGAAAATAATGGTCCTAGGGTGGTTGTCCCTTTGGACCCCTATGAAAGTGCACGATATACAGAACTAGTTCAGAATGAATATGGTGATATTGACAACATATATAAGATCACTGCATAGGATGAGGATTAGATGAATTTGACAACTAATGGAAGGATAATTTGGGAGTGTGATAACTCTTGTGTTTCGGACTTTGAAGAATAATTGAAGAATTGGCAGAACCGATTGCATGAATTTTCTACTAAGCAGTGTAATAGAATTACTAGATCGCTTCTATGTGTCACATCAGAGGTACATGAATTACCATATTATTATGGAATTGGGGATTTTTACTTATTTCTTGATTAGTTTGAGAAGAATGTTCCTAACGAACATTGATCTAAATCTTTTTACATCGTTTTGAGGTCCACCCTTGCTAGGTGGTGGGGTGCGCACAGAGAACACCTAGGAGGATGTAAGTAATGTCGAAGATTGATGGGGCTTAGGTTTGGTTATGTAGATACTAGGATCACAGAAAAGTACAACGGTAAGGATGATCCTCGAAAATTTTTATCTTGCAAGACTAAGACTTGAGGCAAAGAACCTCAACTTGAATGGGTGCATATCTTTTTCCATATTTTGGGTGTGGTACCTCAGTAGTGGTATCTTGAGACTGAGCTACATCATGGCACCACAGATTGGTACGAGATGACTGCAGGTTTCTTACTAACCTATAGATTCGTAGATGGTTGAGAGTGTATTAATGACGCTCTTCAGGAAGTCAGGACATGAATATTTCGAATTACCATTGAGCCAACAACTTTGGTACAACCTGACTGGGCTGTGCAGTTGGAGTTGGTACGAGAATGTTACAATGTGACTATGGAAGGGGATGAGGAGGATCTGTGCAATATCAGTATTCCTGAATCAGAATGACAACGCGAGGTTGCAGGTTATGAAGTAGATATGCTTGACATAACAAAACTTGTAAGGACTCAGCAAGTAAACATAGGCTCAGAAGTGGGGCCCAAATTTGTGAATATTGGACTTCACCACAGTAGAAGTATTGTGCGAGCTGTAGGATCATCGTGAAGTTAGAGAGAACTACACTGAAGGAAGCAGGACTGCACCGCAAGGTAGAGTTTGATGAAGCTCTCCCAGAATATGAGGAGTGGGAGGGACGTATTTAATGGGCACATCTGGGTGGATCTACAATAAAATTTGCATTTATGAGGCGCATTTGAAGGAGATCATGGAGTTTGATTTTCAAATTCGCTATAAATCTGGCACCCTGCTCCACATTCAGAAACTTTATGCTCTAAGACTTAGACTTGTGATTTTTCACCTGCAAGAAAGCATAGAAATACATTGCATGTATCGAAAGAGTGTCAAGGAAATTGAGCAGGAATTCCTTAGAAGAGGGCTAGGATACATAATGATGGCTATGCCACTAGGCAATGTAACAGGGCCAAGGTCTCTCAGGAAGCAGACCACCGTATGAGAAGCATCATCTAAAAATCAGAAGAAACTAGTGCTTCGAACGTCGTCCAGGAAGAAAATTATAAAAGAACAACGGTCCAAGGCAACACAAGATAGGCAGAAGTAAAGTAGCCCGTCGAAGTAGAGGAATCAGAAGAGGAAGAATTTATGCCTGAAGGTCTCAAAGATATTGATGCATAAGAGGTGGAAATTGTCTCCAGGTTTCCCCCATATATTCCACCAAGAAAGTTGATAGCTGTGAAGCCCACGAAGGACCCATACCTAGTGAAGTATAAGATATTTACACCCTTGCTGCCTCATGAAGTACTGATTAAAGGAGATTTGTTGGGATAAGTGCCACAAATACGTATGGAAGAATGGGATTTCAATGACCGCAACAAATATCCTCAATTTGATCCAAGATGGTATTTGCGCTCTATATATTATGAAGTTGTTGGAGTGACAAGGGTAGAACCAATGAAGTGGGTGGTAGGAATTCATAATGCAGGGCTGTTGAACATATTATATGTTCCACACTTTGGGCATAGTATCATTAACACAATCTATGCACACCAGCTCCTGACCCTGGTGCACGATGATAGTTTATGGTTTGGGGAAAGATTCCCCATTGATGCGATGTTGATCACGAGGATCATTGTGCTTCCTTGTCAAGGATTGGAACTCGTAGAAGCGTTTGTAGGCAAAGATCAAGATAAGAAACTCACTGACAAGATGAAGCAGGATTATGGCATCATGAAGGGAACCCATGGATATTCCATTAGCTCCATTAAGGATATAATGATGAGCTTTTTCGTACATATTTTGGTGGGAAATATCATGTATAAATGCCATGTAGAAGGTGTTTCAATGTTAGTAGTATCTTTGGCTACGCAGTGCAGCAAAGGTGTAACATACAAATCGGCAGGGTATTTATGCAAGGATTTATTGGATGACTATAGAGAATCTCTTGAAGAGGGAAATAAATTCCACTATGCGTGACTCTTTCTATTAATTGCGTTGATGGCATGAAAGGAGCCCGATGAGTCACAGTTCCCCACAGTGGACCCAGACATCTGCAAGGATGAAAGGTATGCCTCGTTGTTACATTCTAAGGAGCCAACCTAGATGATGAAGAATAAATACTTTTGGGTAGGTTTTGAGATGATCCTGCACATGGTGATTAACCAGAGGCCAAAAATATCCCCTAGAATTTTTGGAGAATATCGCCAGGTCACTAATTTCAAAGGATATTTTCACCATGTGCACATCTGCACAAAGAAGGACCTTGCCGAGGTCTGGTACAATATCCCATACCTAGTGACCGAAGATGATGTTGCGTCCATTATAAGTGAATGGCCAATTGGTTGGCTAGATCCATCTGAAGGGGTGGAGACAAAGAAGGCAAGTATGAGTACTGCGAAGACTAGTACCTATGGTATGAAGAAAGGGAAGAAGGATGCTAAAAAGCAACCCAAGAAAATCACATTTGTGACAGATAAGGAGGTTGAAAAATAAGCAGAGCGAGAGACAACAAAGGATGCTCCAAAGATAGGATGGGGCGATGATACATTTTTTGATCCAGTAGACCCCCACTCCCCTTAAATTCTAAAGATATGGTAGACATTGGGTGGATGAGGTACACGGAAAAACATGAAGCCTGAGAGGTCTACTAGCCTAGAAGTGTTTGTCCTCAGTGAGGGGGACTTCGATGAGATTGGTGACACTGTTTAGAATGCCACCGAGCTTATGTGGGCAAATATTGAGGACCAATAAAAGGGCGTATTGGAAGAGGTCCACAAGGGCCTCAAGGAATTACATGTTCAGACGAGCACAGTGCAAGCGAGCGTGATGCAAGTGAGTGGGCTTCAAGTGAGCATGACTCAAGAAAGCAAGGCACCAGCAGGTGCATGCATAAAAGGGAAATATTTGGAAATCAAAACTGATATTAGTGTGATGTTTATCCCTGCGGGTACCCTATGATTTGATACTGTTGAGAAAGAGGCACATGCGTCACATTGGTAGAACACCAGGCTCAACCTTGATATGATACCTTTGAAGGCATTGCACGAATTCCACTAGGGTGTTGCATAAGAGTTGCATATCTAAGAGCCGTGTGCCCTGTTGATTATCCAGTATGTTAAGTGATAACACAAGAAAACAGCTAAGGAAAAGTAGCAAGTTGTGTAGGAGCGCGATGAGGAAGTTGCGCACAGACAAACTTTGGAGGAAGCCATAACCAAAGTTTGCAGTAAACTACCTGATTTGCAAATTAAGGCTGAGGCAACAATAGAGGATAAATTCAAAAAGCTCGCTATGGCAGTAAAATACTCCAAGGCCAAAGTTGACAAGGTACGACTTAAGCTACAAATGAATATCATTGAGCTGCAGTTGCAATTACAACGCGCTACCTCACTAGAGGTCTAGGAGCAGTGCGTAAGGGAGATTAAGGCTACCACTGAATATATTGAATCCACATTCCAGGAGTGCATTCAAGTCTTTGAAGACAATATGGATGCCTAGGCCTCACTATAGGAGGACCCTCATGTGCAGAAGATTGAAGTAGAAATCCGCGAGAAATTGGAACAAATGGACCATATTAAGGTTACTGCGAAGACTCTAGCATCGGTGATGGGCCTCTAAATTAGACATAAATTAAGGCCATCTAACCTTTCTTATGCACATAAAATATATATTAAATATATCCTTCTATAATTAATTAATAATGTTTTTTTATTCTTTAATATGTTCTTAGGAAGGTTTAAAGATAATTGCATATTTGTGCCTAATATTATTTATTTTTGTAGAATATTGTGAGAATATTGGGCAGATTATGAAGATTTGGAGAAGGATATAATTTAGGGACTCAATCCATACTACTAGAGGATCAAGATTGGAGAGTAAATGAACAAAATATCATGAGATAATTGAGAAATTATGGAGAGATTCTGGAACTCCGATGATTGAGAAAATCTAGGAATGTGTTCCGTGTCATTTACTGCAAAATCCTAGTGTTGGGAACCAGATCCATTATTTGATGTATTTTGGAGGGGAAAGCTTCCTAATTTCAAGGAGAATGATTACTCATCTTTTTTTATACGTAAAAATTTGAATTGGCCTTTAGGGGCAGGTATTGTTTAGTCTTATTATAGAGAAAACTTGTTTTCTGGCATCCCCACTTTCTTTTCTTGCAGGGATGTACTTGGATTGATTCGAATAATGAATATTGGTGCCATTTTTAGCTTCTAAGGCTTGGTTTTCTGGGAATCAGGGCCTCCTTCAGAAGCAGCATACCGGTGTATAGAGCCCTCTTGCACGGTTTATTTATGTTATTTTCACTTCTTATTCCATGCATCTTCTGAAAGGGTCCAACAGAATGATGGTTATGATGGCTGTGGAAAAAATGTAAATACCTTCACTAAGTGGGTCCATAGGGCTTCTTTTGGCTGTAAAGTCTATTTTTAGACTATGTCTATTTTTAGACATATGGATCATATTCTGTAATTGCGGGGATGCTGTTGTGGATGGTTAGTCAAAGTTGGAAAAATGTAGATGGACTTTCTATTTTTAGACATACTGGGCGGAATCTATTTTTAGATTGCCAGTCTAAAAATAGATATGTTGAATATTATTAGCTATTAATAATATTTGGACTATAAACATTATCTTATTCTCTTGGAGCACTTCAGTTAAGTGCACAGATGTGGCACAGGAGCTGACAGAAGGAATTACGCTATTCCTGAGGGTTAAGTGGAGCTATTGTATGGATACTTCAGTTAGAACTCATGTGACAGAGTTTGGTGGAGTTGATTGAGGAAGTTAGTGGAGTTGTATTCAGTTTAACTAATCTAAACATAGTTGAGCTATTTGTATTCAGTTTAACTAATTGATACAATTAGTGAGAGTGGTGTGAATTAATTATTAACTAATTCACTAATTATAAACTCATTAATCAACTAAAGAATGCATCAGTTAACTTCAGTGCATGGACAGTTTCAGTGGAGACCAGTGCAGAGATAGGTGAAAGAGCAGGTTAACTATCAGTTGTGACTATCTTTGTTGCATATTTCCAACAACAGGTGATTGAAGGCCCATGAGATTGTACGGTACAAGCAAGGTGGTTCAAGTTATTTAATAGGCCATCCTACAACATTGATTACATAATAGAGGTTGGCTATCGAGATCGGTGCTTTGAAGATTGGAGCATGTGTTTTGTATGATCTGAGCTTATGTAGTGTGTAACAATTAGAGATTGTACTGAGAGCTTGTGAGGAGTTTGTACAATTATTGTTACATGATCTCTATTACATATAATATACGGATAGTTGGGGTTTTTAAACATAGCTTTCATGAAATACTATGTTTAAGTAACCTGTGCGCGCCACTGCTATAAGGTTTTTAATTGTCGCATGCAAAATTGAGTGGGATCCATTACAGCAGTCAATGGTAGAAGAGATTTTGTATTGTGCATGAAGATAAAATAGTGTGTGATAAGGAGAATCTCGGTGAATAATATATCATTTATTCAAATTTTCTACACATCTTTTACTTCTGTTTTGCATATTTCTATATTTAGTATTGTTTTTTTTTTCTTGCCGTAGGATTGAGCTAGATGATTTAAGTGAGTTATTTTGAAGGTTTTTTAAAATTTAAAAATCATTATTAATCCTTATAATAACTTTGGAAGTCCATCTTAATCATTAAGCTACTTGGATTTGGTTACTAGTTCACGAATATAAGGTTTCTGGAAATGCCTTGTAGCGAAATAGTAGTAAATTTATGCTATTTTTTAAAAGGGGTTAATGACATCCATTTGAATTAATTCCACTTGTATTAGGACTTAATAATTTTAAATTTGATAATAAAAAAAATTACCCCATTTTATTTGCACTTGATTAGGTTAGGCATTTTATAGATTAACTAGCTCACTAGTTCTTGAATTTCTAGATTTTAGAGTAGTAATTTTCTGTTATTTTTTAGCACATGTGAACAAGGGTATTTTGGAGTGATTCGATTTGGAATGGAGACCTAAGAAATCATAATTAATAATAATAAAAAATCCCCATCCTATTTTCGTTTGTTTTACTTAGTAATTCGGTGATTTATTTCCAAAACATACTTGCCTATAGCAAAAACAAAGTTGCCTATAGCACTTTTGTAGCATGTGTAAACTCGACCAGATTTTCTCCCAAAGGTTGGTTTTTGTCTCTTAGGATCGAATCTTGACCCCTAGTACCTAAATACATGATTGAGGAAGAATAAACACCAATTAGGACATTCATTTTTACAAGTTAGATTAGGTCTTTTTATTTGAATTCATGCTCTTAGGATTTCAATTACAAATTGTTGTTCTTTCCTTGGATTAATTTCTTTTCAAAGTAACATTTCCATTTCTGCAATTAGTTTAGGCTTTGATTTCATGACATTCCCTCCATTACATCAGATCAATAAAATAATGACACATTTTATGATGCACATATAGTGCTGATACCTCTTAAGTTTGTATGAACCCTAGGTTAATAATTAAAGTTGGTAGCATTGGTAGTTGCATCATTCTTGTTGCAATACTGAGGCTCATCACTTTTTGGTGCCATTTATGGGGAGGTGTCAAAGTATGCATTTTTTATTCCCTATTTTTTTCATTTCTTTTATTTCTGCAAAAACATAAAACAAAATTGCATTAGGCATATTTCATTTCCAAATAGAAAATTGCATTTCATTATCATTCTCATTCAAAAATATATATTTAAAAATACTTCTTCAAACCCAACCCCACAATTTGATCGCATGGTGGATTAAGAACCACATCACCAGAGGTGGCAGAAAAGGTAGAAGAAATGGATGGAGATGATGACAGTGAAGAAGATCCTCTTAGATTTCCCATTCAAGATACTAATGTGAGTGTGCATATAAAGAGAATCCCTCCATATTTCCTTCCCAACTTCCATGGTATGAGGTCCGAGGATCAGGAAACCTTTCTCTTTGAATTTTAAATACTTTGTAGATCTTATGGATACTTATCACACACTCAAAAATTGAGAATTTTTCCTTCAACATTGAAGGATAGAGCTATTAAATTGTTCATGAGTTTAGGTACTAATTCAATAAGATCATGGAATGATATGAAAAATATATTTCTAGAAAAATATAAATATCATGATCTTAAAGAAGAAATTTTCAGAATGAATCAAGAAGAATATGAGAGCCTTGAGGATCTAATAGAGAGGTTCATGTTTAATGTTAAGAGGGAAAAATTACAAAATTTAGGATTTGACACACTAAAAACGCTCTTACTTAGAACAATTAGGGATGAGTGGATCAACCTCCTTGATCTCATGAGTAGAGGAGATATATACCAATTATCATTTGAAGAAATTTGTGAAATATGAAAGCACATATCAAGAGGAAGAGGAAGAGTAAGTAAATCATCATCAACATTGGTAAGTCAAGATGAACTTGGAAATTTTCTTGATAACTTTAAAACAGAAATTCTTAGCAATCTAAGTGAACAAGTAGTAATGTTAAGAAAGAAAAATTAACAAAGAGAAGCAAAGAGAGAAAAAAAGCGAAAAAATGAAAAGAAAAGAAATGTATTTTCTCCATTTATCTCTCTCTAATGAATCCAGGTGCTCTCCAACCTTTGCAAGCAACAAAAAAACAAATTGGCACTAAAAGAAAATTTTGGTCAAAACCCTAGTCAAAGGAAGTCAAACTTGGAATTCCTCCTCCTTTTCTCAGATGCTCCAAAAGGACCTAGGTCATGCCAATCCATAACCCTCATCCATTTCCAACATCCACCCATCATTTCCAAGCTTTTCTCATTCATTTTTCTCGATGTCCTAAAATGCTACAGGAAACCATGTTTTTGCTACAAGAAACTCCTAGTTTTTAGCAGAAAATTGTTTTTATTATATCTAAAAAATTGTGCATCCATTTGCCAACGTGTTCATGGGGAGATTCATATATATTATGGTAACATGCTCAAGAAATTTTAGCACATTACGATGCATGGTTTGTGAGAAATCGACCTCCATCACTACAACCATTTTTAATTTTTCTCGAGATTCGTGCATCCAATGGCCGAGATTTTTTTTGGGGATGTGTATAAGGATGATGATAACATGCACAAAAAATTTCAGGTCAATCCGGTCTACTATTTGAGAGATATGGCTAAAACAAGTATGCTACAAGGGGTTGTCCTGAACTACTACAAGAAACTCTGTAATTGCTATAGGGAGTTACGACAAGCTACATGCAGGTGGATCGAGGAAAAAAAAAGAATAAAAAAGGGTCTTGATGTGTAAGAAATCAATTAGGAGAGTCTTACCATTATTTCCTGCCACCTTCTCATCACTCCTCCATCTCAAGCACAATAATTTTTCACTCAAACCCTACACTTTGTCACTTCTGTAACACAATTTTTTATTTTTTGCAAAAGCACACATTTCCTTCACATCATTCATCTACGACCACACTACTCCTTCTTAGCCTTACCACACTCTCCCTCATCGACCCATGCATATTGGAAGTCAAACAAATACAAAGAATTCCTTTTACAAGAAGGAAACATGTTCCTCTAGCAAACCTGCATAATCATGAGAAATCATTATAAGTGGTTTTATCAATCATCCAAGAAGACATGAAATTTTTTTAGGTGAATATGAAGATCCTATGGAACTCCAAGGAGGCATTTCACTAGCAGAAACAACCTAGACATCAGAGAGGCACCTACTAACATACAACAAAGGTATCAGTAAAGCATGCAAGCATCAAGTCAATCATCAAATTCAACACTCACATCATGAGCATATCAGAAACAACATTTAAGTCAGGGATGTGAAGCAGAAACAACAACAAAATAAACCTTAGAAGACCTACAGATTCAAGGCTATCATCAATAGGACCTCCAACATATTATCACATGCAACTTCAGTAGGAGCTTCAGAACCACCAAAGACAACTTCAACAGTCATATCAGCAGCTTCGATATCACCTGCAAAAACAAATCAAGGGTAAGGCTCAAGTATGCAATCATATAAAATTTTCTTCGAATCTATTCTAGCTTAAGAAAACATTAAAAGTGTGAGAATGAAAGTTTTTATATAGCCAAAATCAGTAGCAGAGCAGCCTCGACCTTATCTAGCAATTAGCTTCACTTTTCCACCAAGACACAAACACATGTGGGAGAGGAACAAAAGTGTGGAAGAGGAACAAGACAAAAGTAAAGAGGACTTGAGAAAGTGGGTAGTAAGAAATTAGTTATGATGGAAGACAAGGAGTGCCAAGGGGTAACTGCGGGAGAACTTAGTTAATAGAAAAATAACTGAGTTTATTTTGCATGCAATGAAAAAAGAGAAAAATAATTGAAAAAAAAAAAGAGAAAAATATTGAAGAAAAAAAGAAAAAAATTGAAAATATAAAGAAAAAAATAAAATAAAAGGTGGACCCACCACCTCTTGGCATGCAAAATAGAGCTGCTACATGCGAAATAGGGCTGCTACAGGCACACATTTTCTACAAGAAGTTAACCAAGACAAATTTTATTGATCAAAGGTGGTTTTAGACCCAAAGGAGCAGTTTTCTTTCTCTCTTCTCTCTCTCTCCTCTGCTTACACACTCCATGGAAAACTCCACCATGCACCTATTCACTCATTTCACCTTTCAAGTAGGAAAAAAACTCCATTTTTTCTCCTGGCTATAATTGCTACAGGAAAGTCCTAGCAACTACAAGATTCATGTAGCACTATAGGAAACCATGTAAATTCTACAGGAAATTTATTTACAAGGAAAGTATCTCTCTCAAAACCTTCTAAACTTCAAAAAGAACATGATAAATTTTTTTTTTCCCTCTACCTACCACTCCCAACCCTCACTTCACTCCATGCACAAGGATTCACTCCCTAAACCATATGTTGCACCACTAACACCTAAATAACTTATACCTTGGCATGAGACCTCTCCTCTTACCTCTCCATCACTCCAATCATTCCATCACTCCATAAACCATTTCCCTTCATCTCTAAGCAATCTGGAGTCCAAGAAGTAGATAGAAGACTGCTATAGGAAGTTGAAAACTTTCCTTTAGAAATTCTGTATATCGCACAACAAGGTCAAAATATGAGGATAAGTTGATGAAGATGGCTTCAAATGACCACAAATAGACTCCAAGAAGATGAACACACCAACAAAGGCACCTGATTACCTCCATGCAACACCTACAAGAAGAAATGAAAATAGAAGAGTAGCAAGAAGATCAGTAGGAGGAACAACACATGGACCAATATACAGAGAACGAAATAGGTCAACATACATGAAGAACCATAAGGAAAGGAGGATGAACAGTTTGCTCAGAGGATGAGCAACAATTTTAGTAGGGGGGTATGATGGGCCTCTAAATTAGACATAAAATAAGGCTCATCTAACCTTTTTTAGGCACATAAAAGATATATTAAATCTCTCCTTCTACACTTAATAATGTTTTTTTATGCTTTAATATGTTCTTAGGAAGGTTTAAAGATAATTGAATATTTGTGCCTAATATTATTTATTTTTGTAGAATATTGTGAGAATATTAGGCAGATTATGAAGATTTGGAGAAGGATAAAATTTAGGGACTTGATCCCTACTACTAGAGGATCAAGATTGGATAATTGAGAAATTATGGAGAGATTATGGAACTCCGATGATTGAGAAAATATAGGAATGTGTTCCCTGTCATTTACTGCGAACTCATAGTGTTGGGAATCAGATCCACTATTTGAGGGATTTTGGAGGGGAAAGCTTCATCCTTTCAAGGAGAATTCTTCCTCATAATTTTTTATAAATAACAATTCGAATTGGCCTCTAGGGGAAGGTATTGTTTAATCTTATTGTGGAGAAAACTTGTTTTCTAGCAGCTCCACTTTCTGTTCTTGCAAGGATGTACTTGGATTCATTCGAATAATGAATATTGGCGCCATTTTTAGCTTCTAAGGCCTCGTTTATTCCATAGGAATCCAAGCCTCCTTGGGCTTGGCCATCCCAGTAGCCTCAGAGCCCTCTTGCACAATTTATATATGTTCTTTTCACTTCTTATTCACATGCATCTCTTATTTATATTTTGCATATTTCTGTATTTAGTATTGTTTCTTTTTCTTGTTGTAGGATTGAACAAGATGATTTAGGTGAGTTATTCTGCAGGTTTTTTATAAGTTCAAAAACATTATTCATCCTTAGAATAACTTTTTAAGGTCATATTAACCATTAAGCTACTTGGATTTGGTTACTAGTTCACGAATATATGATTTTTGGAAATCCCTTGTAGCGAAATAGTAGTAAATTTCTGCTACTTTTTAGAAGGGGTTAATGAGACCCATTTGGCTTTATTACACTTGGATTATTTCATAATAATGTTAAATTTGATAGCAAAATTCACCCCATTTCATTTTCACTTGATTAGGTTAGGCATTCGATAGATTAGCTAGCTCATTATTTATTGAATTTCTATATTTTATAGTAGTAATTTTATGTAATTTTTTAGCACATGTGAACCAGGATATTTTGGAGTGATTCCACTTAGAATGGAGACCTAATACATCATAATTAATAGAAAAAAATGTCCTGTCCCATTTTCATTTGATTTACTTAGTCATTTGGTGAGTTATTTCCAAAACATACTTGCCTGTAGCAAAAACAGAGTTTCCTGTAGCACTCTTGTAGCATGTGTAAATTCGACCAGATTTTCTCCCAAAGGTTGGTTTTTGTCTCTTAGGCTTGAATCTTGGCCCCTAGGACCTGATTGAGGAAGAATAAAAAACACTTAGGACATTCGTTTTCACAAATTATATTAGATCTTTTTATTTGAATTCATGCTCTTAGGATTTCATTTAAAAATTGTTGTTCTTTTCTAGGATTAATTTCTTTTCAAAGAAGCACTTCCATTTCTGCAATCAGTTTAGGCTTTGATTTCATGACATTCCCTCCATTGCATCAGATCAACAAAATAAGGACACATTGTATGCTTCAGATATAGTTCTAATACCTCTCAAGTGTGTATGAACCCCAGGTTGATAATTAAAGTTGGTAGCCTCGGTAGTTGCATAATTCTTGTTATAATACTAAGGCTCATCAATCAGTACTGTGGTATATCACTCTCCAAGAGTTTAAGCTTTTGCAGGGAAAAATTAATGAGCTGCACAGAGAGTAACAAATTATCACAACCATAATGCAACCATGGGAAGCCAAATCTAGTCATCTATCGCAAAATGTGGAGAAACAACTGAAAGCACTCTGCCAGACACAGAAGGAAATTTCTTAGAACACATTTGAGCCAACCATAGAGAAGTTTTTGACTGAAGTACAAGAATTCGAGAAGTAGTGCGCTGAGATAGTACAACTAGTGAAGGATGCAATGCGCAACATTAAATCAAATATTGAGGGCGCACTAGCAGAGTGACTTGGAACGAGTCACATCTTTATTTTGGGGGCTTATTGGATAGAGTACCCCTAGGTCGATTTTTTTGTAAAATAATCCACATTTTGAGGAGCGAAGCGTGCAACACAAAATTATGTTAGAGTCTTATGGGCTTTGGGGCAGGTCAAAGTCACTTACTTTTTAAAAGGATGGAAATATTTTGTATACGTTGAGCTTCACCCATGGTTTTCGGACCATGGTATTATAAAAGAGAAGACTATATAAGGAGTCTAGGGATAGCTTTGAAAAAAAACTGATGAATTGAATGATAGAATGCATTTGGATGTAAGGTTCTATTGAGTCAGTATTCTATGTTTCTGCAAAAGTGAAGGCTCCTATAGCTGAGTGCGCAGAGTCCTTAGAAAGTTTGCAGTTGAGTGCACAGACCACTGTAGTTGAGTGCGCAGGGCAGAAAGTGTTGTATTGAGATGATTTGAAGTAATTAAAAAATGCTTGAAGACAGATCCGTGTCATTTTCTTATGTGTTTTATTTATCTGTTATTTTTTATGTTATCTGTGCCAAGTTAGAGTTTTTATCTATATTTTCATCGTGAATTTTGGGTTTTGATTTCTTATGTTGACCAATGCATGTTAAAGTAGAATCACGCAGTCTGAAAGATAGTTAAATAGAAGTATTGAACAACGACTTCGTAGTTAGCATATGTGTTCTGCAAAGCTCTAATAAGTGTTAAAGAGAATAGAAGCCTTAAAACCACACTCCATAGTCCCTCTAGATGCATAAACCTAGTTCTAGCATCCCATAATATTGCCTCGGGTGAGACTTCGGTCTTCGTAGCAGATCGTTACCGAAAGGACTGGTAATAGTGGGGTTTGTTGGTTTGTGTTGCCATATCTGAACCTGGGTCTAGGCCCCATCAAGCCAACAAATAGAAACATATGCAATCATTCAATCACAATGAACAATTTTTTTACTAGGTTACCCAACTGGGAAAAACCCCTCCTTTGTTTGTATTAAATCAGATGAAAACAATGATATATTACAATAAAAACTTCAATCCTTGAAGCTCAACCTACACTACAATATTTATCTCCCCCTCCCGAGTCTACTTTACCAAATACTTAGACACAATAGGCCTCATTCTTACTCCTATTTCATTGCACATTTCCTGCTCCTAAAAAATAGGGAAGATCTTATTTCCTTCCACAAATCCCAAGAGAATTAGCTCACTCGTTCAATGCAAACTCTGTACACTCACTATTATACAATAAAGATTACAATTATGCCTTTTTTCTCCATTCCACTAGGAAATTCAAATTTCTTGCATGAATATGGATATTTTTTGTAAATTGAATGGTCAATTGAGAGATCAATGAGTTAACAACAATTACAACTACTCAACATAACTCATACTGACTATATTCTATACTGGAGCTCATATTCACAAAATATAACTCCACTAGATAGCTATATATTAGCAATAACTGCATGCACAACTCTACTTATTTCCCACATAATCAAATTGACTAACTTAGTTGAGTGATTTGGCACCCATGTCACTCCTGCTAACTGCAAGTCAAGTCATCCTGCTGAAGTGGAAATTTGAATTTCTCCATTTGACTAAGTAACAAGTCAAATGAAACCTTTTCTTGCTACAATTTAACACAATACACATGTTGTTTGCGAAAGCTTCTGTGAAAGCATTGTATTTGAAGAGAATTTTTAGATCCATCTATTTTTTATAAGCTAAGCAACAAAAAATCCACCACATAGGTTTTTTTATTATAGGTAGCCACTATGTTTGCAGGTTTATTTTCTTGTTGAGTTGTAGTCATCAAACACTCAACAAATGGGAAAAGCCAAGAGGTTGAGAAAGTCAAAGCAACAACAAGATATGTTTGAGATATATTTGAGAAATATGGAAGCCAAAAGGAAAAAGAATGCCTTCACATTGAATTTCATAAAGGAATGTGTAGATGACAACATTCTTCTTCTCATTGCAGATTCAAAGACAACCAAGGAAGCCTAATATACCCTTGAAAGGATTTCTGGTGTAAATGGAAGTAATCAAGTTGAATACGAAGAGAAATGGTGAATACCACGTCAAAGTGTATGACAATGGTGAAGTTGTGTTACCAAAAACACAAAAAGAGCATAGATGTTTCTGAATCCCATTGTGCAGAGCCACAAGTGGATGAAAATTAAGTGAATCCAAAAATAGAGCTTGTTGATGACAATGAAGCTGCCATTGGCGCAACTAGTGTTATGGTGAATCCAATAATTAAATTTGTAGATGTTAACTTTGATGAAGACTAGTTGGCTAATGATGAATGGTTGCATATGATGCAACAAAAACATCTTATTGATAAACTTCTATTTGGTGATAAAAGCCCACTTGGGCTGAAAACCAAGTGGAAGGAAACATGTTTGTAGCAACACAAGTTAGTGAAGAAGTGGAAGCGACAAAGGAAGAGAAGGAAGCGCAAGATGAGAAAGAAATCAATGCAAAGAAGAAAGAAAAAAAATTATCTGGTTCTGCAAATGTTTAAACTTAACATTGATTTTAAGTGTCCAAATGTTAGCAACGACCAAGGAGAAACAAAAAAAATTGAAGAAGAATTAAATTACCTTGAAGCATGGTTTGCAATACCATGTTTTGATGAAGTCTGCATAGAGGTTGCAACAATGAATGTTGAAGACAACATGGATGATAAAAACATTAATGTATTTTTCATTTATTGGAGTCCCGAAGAGATAAAGTTTTATTCTCATCTTATGTTGCCGCTAATTGATGATCAAAATATTAGTGATGAAGGTAGACAATTGAAGATGATGTGTGGCAACATTCCACATACAAGTGGATTTTTGAAGAAGTAGAGGACTTACATGGATAACATGGAACAATGGAAAAACTACACCAAAAATTAAAATTTGAAGCCTACAACAAAAAGAGAAAGTTGAGGTAATTTGGAGGATATAGGATCTTGAAGAAAAGAAAAAGAAAAGGAAATCTAGTTGATGTAAAGTTTTTAGAATTGTAAGCCTAACTGAGACTTAGACCATCAAAATCTTATTTTAAATTTTTGCAGTTGTAATTAAGGAGGAGTGTTGGAGAAAATAATTCCAAACACCTATTCTTGTTTTCTAGGTGTCATAGTTAGATTGAGTTTATTCTAGTTCGGTTGAGTTATAGTTGAATTCTAGTTCAGTTATTAATTATTACCTATCTCCTATGTAATCATATTTAACTATTGCTGAGTAATGGGAATATTAATTTTTTCTCCTATTCCTATTTCGATTTTATTCTTCCTCTCTTCTTTTCGCCTATTTCAATCTCTAACGCTTTCGTTGATTGAGCATAACACCACCAATTCAATGGTTTGGGTTTCTAATCATGTTTCAATTCTCCACCTCAAAGCACTAAAAAAATAGAAGAAACAAGAAGCCCAAGCTCTGAACAATGACCTATTTTCTTTTTTCAAGGATGGCCTATACATTTTCTTACTTGCAGTGCCATTCCTAACAACCAAAAAATACAAATCTCTTGACAATTCAATTCTTGAATGGAAAAATATCTATTGACAGTTCAATTCTCGAATGATAAGACAAGATGTGGAAAAGGATATAATAATTTGTTTGGACACGAGGAAGGTTGTAAGTGGATATGGACCGACGTCGAAGCCATCCACAAAACCACTCCCTTAAAGAACGCCTTCGAAGTAATAAAAAGAAACTGAAGCCATTCAAACCTCCATTGCAGGTGAACAAGAAGCATTGATTCTAGATGAGTGGCTGAGATCAAATAATACTACTCGGTGCAACTAAATTTGAGAAAACTTTTCTAAATGCAAAGAACAACCACAATCCCCAATGATAAGAAGAGAGTGATTTGTTTTTATATTCTCCAAAAAAAGGGACAATGAAGCTCAACAAAGTGGAAATATTTCCAATTTATAGAAGAGAAATTCCCTTGCCTATTATACAAAGATAAAAATTTGGTTTGGAAAACCACAAATTTCAAATGGGAGAAGTCCATTTTTTTAATTTAGTGCACTTTATGGAAAATTTCCACTGGAATTCATTGATTGCTCAACTAGAGATGAAATGAAATTGACTACAAAATCACAGAGATAATTGTCGCTCTATAAACTCATTACATTTTATGATCCACAGATGTGGTTTTGTTTCAATATTTTCATGTCCATACACAATAACCATTTTTGTTGAACACAATGATTTATTACTTGGGTTTAGTTCATGATCACATCTCCATTAAAGGAAGGACAATAAGGGAATCTCAAATCATCCATTAGGTCAGTAAGCTTGCAAGGGAAGATTGGACAAAGAAAAACTTTGATCAAGAGATAAAAGGATACCCATGTTTGTCAGGCCTGAGAGAAATATTGAGGAATAAATATGAGGAATTTGGCTTCTGTGATCCATAAAATGTATATAAAATATTTTGGTGATAATTCTGATGATTTCAAACAAGCAAACAGAAGGAAAAACACTTTTTGGAAATATAAAAGGCCTAAAACATGGATTCGGTAGTGCAAAGGTAAAAGGGGATCCAAAATTTCTCATTGATTTCTTGACCAATAAAACTAAATAATTTTCATTGGCATTTAACCCGGAAAAAATTTCCGCCTCTCATTCCCATGCGAGAGGAATGTCAAATGAGATTGTAGACTAGTTGGAAAATAAAAGAGTTGATAAGAAACAAGGGAATTGGGTTAAAAAATACAACAAATCAAATTTTCAAGTGAAGTAGGAATCCTAATTAGGGTACATGCTATCAATATATGAAGCTAAAGATCCATGGAGATCCTTGAAGTTAAGAAATGGGCCTTTTTTAAATTTATGAAAGGTCATTATAGCCACCTTCATGGGAGATCTATTCGAACGTCGAGGTTTGAAACATCCAACAACCAACCCTGATGGGAAACCCAGTTTTTTGAAACCCTCGGCCAAGTCTTTGGTCCTCTTTCATTTCATGAGGTGTGGGTTCAATTCTCCTTGGGTACATTAGGGTTAGGCTTCTGATGGTAAAATAGGTTGGCTGCTTCTGTCATTTCATGAGGTTTGGGTTCAATTCTCCTTGGGTCCATTAGGGTTAGGTTTCTAATAGTCGAATAGGCTGGCTACTTCAAGCGCCTTGGCCCAAGATAAATACCAAGAAAAGGAAAAAAAGAGAAGAAAAGAAAATACCTTCAAATCAAGTGAGGCAGGGATAGTAGTCATGAAAACAAGGTATTTCTATCCTCTTAGGGAACAATGTGGAACATTCTTTGCTTTTTGTGAATTAAGTGAAACAAAAGGATTCAGGAAGTACTACCATTAGACAAGTGAGATGCTAAGCGTATCAAAAATTTCAGTAGACCAAAAGAAGGAGTATATAAGTATTGTATGGGGAGGATGGTGACCCAAGGTTGCAAGGGATAGGATGTAACTCTGGTGAGATCAATGAAGCAATGGAAGATGATATCGAGGTAGTGAGAGATGAAATCCATCAAATCTGGGCCCTGCTTCAAAAGAATGACCTAGTGAGACAAGATAAAGAGAGAACTCAAAATATATGAACCATCTCTTGGTGTTGTTGGAATCTAGTTTCCAGAAAGGAATTTATCGCCATCAACAATCGTCCCTAGAGAGAGGATTGATCAAGATATTAATGGCCCAAATATCAAACAACATTGCAGTAAACTCTCTAATTTGAAATACTAACTATTGAGAGAGTTGGGAGTTCTATCAGAGGAAGTCGTAGCTTGCCACCCACTAGTTTTGATTGAGAAAGATATCTAAACTAAGAGCCTATGGTCCTCCCACAACAACAACCAAGAAGGCCAAATTAGAGTCTTTCTTAAATAATATTGGTCTAACTTTCTATTGTCTTTCCAAATTAGAGTATTTTTAAAATAATATTGGTCTAGATTTCTATTTCCTCCTCGTATGGATTTTATATAAAGAAGCCAAGATATGTGTCATTTATGTGGAAAATCCAGTATGTTATTAGAAACTTTCACATTTTTTCAATTTTCCGATTGTTTTCCCTCACATTGCCATGTTTAAGCTTTTTGTATTTTTATTTTTACTATTTTAGAAATATTATACTGGTTTCTTCAAGCCTTCCTTCAATGTAAAATTTTTTATCAAAAAGCCAACTGTCACTTGCCTGCCTGCGAACTGATCGTTTTTCCATAGAAAATTCCTTGCTTGTGCACGTGATTTCTTCCACATCGGAATGACAACATTCAGTAAATGCTCATGTAATTGTAATGAGCCTTATGGTTTTATATATACGTTTGAATAGGATATTGCTGCGGGACCTTTGGTTTGTAACCGCATATAAGGTTTCTTTAATATCTATTTTTCTTATTGCAAATCTGGCATCAATCTAATGTTGTTAAACATGGCCAATAGTAAAATATTTTATGTGGACTATTTGTTTCTAGCAGCGTTTCAAATTTTATTTATGCATTGCATCTATTTTATTGGTAATATATCTGAAAGTCATGCTATGAAGGAAAATGACTGGGAAGGATTATAGGGAATTTCAAAAGCTCAACAATGAATGGAAATCATTAGCCATGCATAGTTATAATGCTTCTAAAGATTATGAATATGTTTTTATTCCGGTAGTAGCCAAGGAAAAATGTGAAGGAAATTGCACAACAATGCAGAGTGCCATTGATGTAGTTCCAAAAAGTAACACCAAACTCACTTTCATTAGTGTCCAACCCGAAATTTATAGGTGAGTAGTTAATGGACCCAAATATCAATAGATTATAAAAGGTAATATGATTGAACAGAGTCAATTAATTTTAATTATTATTTTTTCTTTCTCCATTGACCATGGAGGTTTGTAGACATAAAAGAAATTTTAATTATTATTTTTACTTTCTCCAGTGACCAAGGAGGTCTTTGGACAAAAAAGTTGGGCTTGTCTAAGACACAGTGTGGCAGGTTCATGAGAACTATTTATTATGAGTAAAAATAATAATATTAATATTTTTTTTTTAATAATAAGAAAGTGAATTATTGTTCTTTAAACGATATGAGAGAGAAGGTGAATAATCCTGCATATAACCCATTCATAATTTTGGGTGGCAATGATCCCAAAAATATTGTTATCACTTGGAATGATCACGATAACGTAATAATTCTACATTTTTATCCGCCACTGTGTTCGTGGATGTCTCAAATTTCAATGTGCAATATAGAACAATCCAAGCATTTGTTTTATTTAGGTTGAATTGATAATATAACACTTTTATATTTTTGATATCCAGAGGAACCTAACAACTCACCTGATAGATAAATATCCAGGGGATTTTTGTTGTTGTTGTTGTTGTAACCCATGGGGATTAACTTTGAATCTCATGCTTTAACAAGTCTATCTCCAATTGAGTTAAGCATCGTGAAATGTGATATTATTTATAGAGATAGATTTACTGAAGTGGAAATTTGAATTTCTCCACTTGACTAAGGCACAAGTCAAATGAAACATTTTTTTTCTACAATTTAACAAAATACAAGAGAGGTTTGTGAAGGTTTTTGTGAAAGCATTTCCTTTGTAGAGAATTTATAGACCCATCTATTTTTTATAAGCTAAGAAGCAGAAAAGGCACAAAAAATGTGTTTTTATTACAGGTAGCCGCTATGTTCGCAGGTCGATTTGCTTGTTGAGTTGGAGTCAACCAACACTCAACAAACGGGAAAATCCAAGAGGTTAATAAATTCAAAGCAACAACAAGAGTTGTTTGAAATCTATTTGAGAGGGATGGAAGCCAAATGGAAAATAATGCCTTCACATTGAGGTGCATAAAGGAATGCATAGATGAAAACATTCTTCCCCTCATTGCAGATGCAAAAAAAACCAAGGAAGCCTGAGATACCCTTGAGAGGAGTTTTGGTGTAAGGGGAAGTAATCAAGTTGAAGATGAAGAGATTGGTTAATCCTATTTCAAAGTGTATGACAATGGTGATGTTGTGTTACCAACATCACAGAAAGAGCACACATATGCTCCTGAATCCCACTATAAAGAGCCACAAATGGATGACAATCAAGTGAATCCAACAATAGAGCTTGTTGATGACAATGAAAGTGTTATTGGAGTAGCTAGTGTTATGGTGAATCCAAGAATTAAATTTGTTGATGTTAAAGTTGATGAAGACTAGCTGGTTAATGAAGAATGGCTGCATATGATGCAACAAAAAAATCTTATTGATAAACTACTATTTGGTGAGAAAATCCCACTTGGGTCTGAAAACCAAGTTGAAGACAACCTGTTTGTAGTAACATAGGTTAGTAAAGAACTGGAAGCAACAGAGGCGAAGAAGGAAGTGCAAGATGAGAAATATTTCATTGTAGAGAAAAAAAAGAACAAAATCTATATGGTTTTGCAATTGTTTTTAAAATTAACATTGATTTTCAGTGTGCAGAGGTTAGCAATGACCAGGGAGAAACAAAAAAAATTGAAGAAGAATTAAAGTACCTTGAAGCATGGCTTGCAACAGCATGTTTTGATGAACTATGCATAGAGGTTGCAACAATTAATGTTGAAGATAACATGGATGATGAAAAAATTAATGAAATTTTCAAGTATTAGAGTACCGAAGATATAAATTTTATTCGTATCTTATGTTGCAACTAATTGATCATCAAATACTAGTGATCAAGAGCAGACAATCAAAGATTATGCATGACAATAGTCCACATACAAGTAGATTTTTGAAGAAGCAGAGGACATACGTGGACAACATGGAACAATGGAAGAGCTACACCAGAAACTCAAATTTGAAGCCTACAACAAAAATAAAAATTTGATGTAATTCATAGGCTTTAAGATATGAAAGAAAAGAAAAAGAAAAGGAAATCCAACTGATGTCAGATTTTTTAAATTATAAGCCTAGCTAAGACTTAGACCCACAACATCTTAGTTTAATTTTTTGTGGTTGTAATTAAGGAGGATTGTTGGAGAAAATAATTCGAACCACTTATACCTGTCTGCTAGGTGTCATAACTGTCAATCCAGGTGTCATAGTTATTTTGAGTGTAGTCTAGTTTGGTTGAGTTATAGTTGAGTTCTATTTTAGTTATCAATTATTGATTCTCTCCTATGTATTCATCTTTAATTTCTAATGAGTAATGAGAATATTGAGCTTTTTTCCATTTCCTATTTCGAGTTTATTTTGCCTTTCTTCTTTCCACCTCTTTTAATCTCTAACATTTTTGTTAATTGAGAATAACACCACAAATTCAATGCTTCGAGTTCCTATTCATGTTCTGGTTCTCTGCCTCAAAGCACTAAAATGAATAGAAGAAACAAGAAGGCGAGGCTCCAAGCCATGACCTATTTGCTTTTTGCAAGGATGTCCTATACATTTTCTTGCTTGCAGTTCCATTCCTAGCAACCATAAATGGCGAATCTCTTGACAATTCAATTCTTGAATGGAAAATGATCTATTGAGAGTTCAATTCTCGAATGATAAGACAACATGTCGAAAAGGAAATATTGATTTTTTTAGACACGAGGCATGTTGTAAGTGGATATGGACCGACGACGAATCCCTCCACAAAAATGCTCCCTTAAAGAACGCCTTCGACATGATAAAAAGAAAACAAAGCCATTCAAACCTCTGTTTCCAGCTGAACATGAAGGATTGATTCTCGATTAATGACTAAGATCAAAGAAGACTACTATGTGCAACTAAAGATGAGATAAACTTGTCTAAATTCAAAGAATAACCACAATCATCAATGCCAAGAAGAGAGCGATTTGTTTTTAGATTTTCCAAAAAAAGGGACAACAAAGCTCGACAAAGTGGAAAACTTTCCAATTTATAGAAGGGAAATTCCATTGCCTATTATATAAAGGTAAAAGGTGGGTTTGGCAAACCAAAAATTATGAATGGTAGAATTTTTTTGTTGTAAATTGAGCGCACTTTATGGGAAGTTTCCACTTGAAGGAATTGATTTCTCAACTGGAGATGAAATGAAATTGGTTGCAAAATCATAGAGATAATTGTTGCTCTATAAATTTATTATGTTCTATGATCCATAAGAGTGTTTTTGTTTTAATGTGTTTATGGCCATACACAATAACCATTGTTGTTGTTGAATGCAGTGATTTATTACTTGGGTTTAGTTCGTGCTCACTTTCCTATTAAAAGACAAACAATAAGGGTGTCTCAAAGCATCCATGAGGTCAGCAAGCCTGCAAGGGAAGATTAGACAAAGAAAAAAATTGATGAAGATAGAAAAGGCTACCCATGTTTGACAGGCCTAAGAGAATATTGAGGAATAAATATGACATAATTCTAATTATTTCAAACAAGCAAGAAAAAGAAAAAACACTTTTTGGAAAGGATAAAAGGCCTAAAACATGAATTCAGTAGCCCAAAGGTAAAAGGGGATCCAAAATTGCTAATTGATTTCCTGAATAGTAAAACTTAAGAACTTGCAATGGAATTTGACCCGGAAAAATTGTCCTCCTCTCATTCTCATGCCAGAGGAATGTCAAATGATATTGCAGTGTAATGTCCCCTAATAATAATAAAAATAATAAATAATTAAAAATAAATAAAAGATAATAATAGTAAATAAATAATAAATAATAAAGAAAAGATAATAATAGTAAATAAATAATAAATAATAAATTGGAGTTCTAAAAATATATATATATAAGTAAACAATAAAAATAGTAAAACAAGTAAAGTTAACAAAAAAGTAAAAAGGAATAAAATAACAAAGAGTTAAATTAAGTAAAATTTAAAACAAAGAAATAAAAGTTGCCTATTGACACATGGAATGTGTGCATGTAGACCCATTTCCATTTTTTGGTCTACTTAATGGACGATAAAGAAGATGAGATTTATTCATTTATTCATTCATCATTCCTTCATCTATTCTCTTGGGATAAAAGTGTTGTGAGACAAAGGATTCCCTAGCGGGGTGGCCAACTGTAGAACTATTATTATGATAGTTGGGTAGAGAGTCGTTCCCACAATTTTGTTGCGATTGGTGGGATTCAAATAACGTTTACTCTGAAATCATAAGCAAGGAATATTGTCGATACAGGTAAGTCGTCTCTACTCATGTTTTTGGAAATTTCTATGCTAATTAGTTGAATAATTTGTGTGATTATTATTAATTCCATAATTGATATAATTAGTTGTATATTTAATTGTGTGTTGTTACATGCAGACATAAGAAACAGGGTTAAAAATTACAACAAAGAAATTTTTGAAGAGAAGTGGGAATCCTAATTATGGTACATGCTATCAATATATGAAGCTAAAGATCCATGGAGATCCTTGAAGTTAAGAAATAAGTCTTTTTTAAAATGATGAAAATTCATTATAGCCACCTTCATGGGAGATCTATTTGAACGCCGAGGTTTGAAACATCCAACAACAAACCCTGATGGGTAGCCCAGTTGTTTGAAACTCTCGCCCAAGTCTTTGGTCCCTTGTCATTTCATGAGTTGTGGGTTCAATTCTCCTTGGGTACATTAGGGTTAGGCTTCTGATGGTCAAACAGGGTGGCTTCTTTTGTCATGCCATGATGTGTGGGTTCAATTCTCCTTGGGTCCATTAGGTTTAGGCTTCCGATAGTTGAACAGGCTAGCCACTTCGAGCGCCTTGCTCCAGGATAACTTCCTGGAAAAATAAAAAAGTAAAGAAAATCCCTTTAAATCAAGTGTAGCAGGCATAGTAAGCATACCAACAAGGGATTTCTATCCTCTTAGGGAATGATGTTAAACATTCTCTATTTGATGTGAATTAAGTGAAACAAAAGGATTCAGGAAGTACTACCAAGAGTCAGGTGAGATACTAAATGTACCAAAAATTACAGTAGACCATATGAAGGAGTAGATAAGTATTGTATGGAGGCGATGTTGACTCAAGTTTGCAAGGGATAAGACGTAACTCTAGTGAGATCAAGGAAGCAATGGAAGATGATCTCGAGGTAGTGAGAGATGAACTCCATCAAATCTAGGCCCTCCTTCAAAAGAATGACCTAAGGAGACAAGATAAAGAGAGAACTCAAAACTATGAACCATCCCTTGGTTTTGTTGGAAGCTAGTTTCGGGAAAGGAATTTATGGCCATCAAGAGTCATCCCTAGAGAGAGGATTGATCAAGGGATTGCTGGCCCAAATATCAAACAATGTTGCAGTAAACTGTCCAATTTGAAATACTAATTGTTGAGAGAATTGAGAGCTTTGTCAGAGGAAGTGCTAGCTTTTCACCCACCAGTTTTAATTGAGAAAGATATCTTAACTAGGAGCCTATGGTCCTCCCGCAAGAACAACCAAAATGGCCAAATTAGATAGTCTTTCTTAAATAATATTGGTCTAGCTTTCTATTGTCTTCGCAAATTAAAGTCTTTTTAAAATAATATTGGTCTAGCTTTCTATTGCTTGCTTGTATGGCTTTTATATCGAGAATCCAAGATATGTGTCATTTATGTGGAAAATCTAGTATGTTATTAGAAACTTTCACATTTTTTCAATTTTCCAATTTGTGTGCCCTCACTCTACAATGTTTAAGCTTTTTGGCTTTTTATTTTGACTAGTTTAGAAATATTATACTTGTTTCTTCCAGCCTTCACATTTTATCAAAAAAACAGCTCTCACTTGTCTGCCCTGTGAACAAAAGCCAGCTCTCACTTGCCTGACCTGTGAACTGATTGTCTTTCCATAGAACATTTTTTGCTTGTGCAGGTGATTTTTTCCACATTGGAATGACAGCAGCCAGTCAATTCCCGTGTAATTCTAATGAGCCTTATGGTGTTATATACACATTTGAATGGGATATTGCTGCAGGACGTTTGGTTTCTTGCTGCAAATAGGGATTCTTTAACATCTGTTTTTCTTATTGCAAATCTGGCATCAATCTAGTGTTGTTATACATGGGCAAAAGTAAAATATTTTCTGTAGACTGTTTGTTTCTATCAGTGTTTCAAATTTTATTTATGCATTGCCTCTCTTCTATTGGTAATATATCTGAAAGTCATGCTATGAAGGAAAATGAGTGGGGGAAGGATTTTGGGCCATTTCAAAAGCTCAACAATAGATGGAAATCATTGGCCATGCATAGTGATAATGCTTCTAAGGATAATGACGATGTTCTTATTCTGGTAGTAGCCCAGGTAGAAGGTGAAGGAAATTACACAACAGTGCAGAGTGCCATTGATGCAGTTCCAAACAGTAACACCAAACTCACTTTCATTAGTGTCCAACCCGGCATTTATAAGTGAGTAGTCAATGAACCCAAATCTCAATAGATTATAAGGTAATATGACTGGACAAGTCTCAATTAATTTTATTATTATTTTTGCTTTCTGCATTGACGAAGGAGGTCTTTAGACAGAAAAGCTTGGCTTGTTTAAGACACCCTCTGGCAGGTTCATGACAACTAATTCTTATGAGTAAATTTTTTTTCAATAATAGGAAAGTGAAGCATTGCTGTTTAAATGTTATCAGAGAGAAGGTGAATATTCCTGCAGATAAGCCATTCATAATTTTGGGTGGCAATAATCCCAACAATACCGTTATCACTTGGAATGATCACGATGGCCCAAATAATTCTACATTTTTATCTGCAACTGTGTCCGTGGATGCCTCGGATTTCAATGCCCAATATATCACATTTCAGGTATTTGGTTGATTTAGGTGGAATTGATAATATAACATTTTTTTTTCTTGGGTTATCACAGAGGAATCTAGCGGGTTCGACAGGTAACTATTGAGGATTTTTTTTGGTCTAACTTGTGAGAATTTGAATTTTTAATTTCATGTTTTACTTATAATAAAGCGATCACTAATAAAACTATACCCTGTACATTTTTGGTCTAACTCATGAGAATTTAATTTTTTAATTTCATACTTTACATATTACTAAAACATATTACTTTATAACAAAATGATTCCAAATAAAACTACACTCTATATTTTTTTGGTCTAACTCATAAAAATTTAAAATTTTAACTTATACTTTATAACAAAGTCATTGCCAATGAAACTACATTATCTGAGCAAATTGATAATAAAACATTTAATAACATCTGAACTCTTAGATTATTAATAAGGATAGATTTATTGTGCAGAATACATATGGTCCTGGAGATCAAGCTGTGGCTTTGAGGATTTCAGGAGATAGGTCTGCATTTTTTGGATGTCATTTTTTGGGTTATCAAGACACTTTGTTTGATGATAGTGGGAGGCATTACTTTAAAGAATGTTTCATTGAAGGTGCTGCTGATTTCATCTGTGGTGACGGACAATCTCTCTATGATGTAAGCTAAATATGAAATATAGTATACTCAGTATTTTGATGACCTTATTGTTTCAAAATAAATAGATAACATATTTTTGTTGAGTATTTAATACAGACCTGCGTTTTGCATGCTATCCCTGAGGACAACGGTGCAATTACAGCTCAGAGGAGATCTTCTGCATCAGAAGCATCAGGCTATGCCTTTGTAAATTGCAGCGTTACTGGCTCTGGTTTAGTGTACCTCGGCAGGGCATGGGGACCCTTTTCGAGGGTAATCTTTGCCCTCACAAACTATGATGACATTCTCTTCCCACAAGGATGGCAAAATTGGTCCGATTCCAACAGAAATAAGTAAGCCACCATTGTCCCCCTCCCTGCACATTTTTTATTCCAGAATTTTTAGGATATGAAATGTGTAAAATGGGATATATATATATAAAAGTAGATTTTGTTGAAACTAGTTGACAAAATTTGGTTCAATGTGATTTTCATCTAAATATTTTATACATATTTTATGGATTACATAAACTAAATTTCTAAATATTTTTTTTTTTTCAAAATCTTTCAAATTGTGAACTATGTAAAAAGTTTCCCTTATTCTTCATTCTCTTGGTGTTTTGCAGGACTGTGTTCTATGGGGAATACCAGTGCTACGGACCTGGGGCAAACATGAGTGGCAGGGTTCCATGGTCGCATAACCTCACTGAGGCCGAGGCTGCACCATTTTTGAACACAGGTTTCATTAATGGGGATACATGGCTAATAAATTTGCCGTTTCACCCGGGAAATGTTGTTGAATTGATTCAAGGAAATGACTCAGCTACCATGCCGTGACGCTTTGGCTTTTAGGCCTGCCCAGATCATTGTGGAATAACATTGGAATTTTGCAAACATAGATTAGATTTTTGTTTTAATGTGTACTGTGCTAATTTGTTGGGAATAAAACAAGCTTGTGTGGTTATTTCATACGATCTTACTTGCTATTGCTTCCTTTTAATTCTTTCCTATGTGTAAATTTATTTGAAAATATCAAAACTTTCTAACATGTTTATTAGGCATTAATTCGTTTTTCTATAAATATTTAAATTTAAAAATTCTAATAATATTATTAAGAATATTAAATGTAATTTTAATATTATTATTGAGTACATTTAAAAAGGTAAAATAAAACTATTATTATTATTAGATATTAATTTTTTCTCAAATAAATATTTTAATAATATTATTAAGAACATTAAATGTAATTCTAATATTAATGTCCACTGAGACCAATCTTTAGTCTATCAAATCTAAAGAAAAGAGTTATTTAATTTAATTTAAGATTTTATTCTTATGCTCAAAAAACTTATATATATATCTATATATATATATATATATATATATATATATATATATATATATATATATATATAATGAAAATCTAAAGCATAAAATAAATTTATAAATAGAATATTTCAAAATAATAATGTTATCTAAATTCTCAAATTTTATATTTATAAATTAAATAAACGCAATAATTTATTTTCAATTATTTACCTTGTAATATATTTCATTTGATTTGTATGATAAAAAATCTTAATTGATTTAAACCATGATAAATTTATACAAGCTCTTTATATTCATTAAAAAAAACTTTATAATTTTTTTTTAATTGACTCAAAGTGTTAGTATTTTATAAGTTTAATTTTAACTCATTCATATGACAAATTAATCTAAGTGCTTTTACTTATTTTTAATATTTGTAACCAATGTAAATATGTTTTACTTATTTTTAATGTTTTTAACCATTGTAAGTGCTTTTACTTATTTTTAAAGTTTCTAAATGGTTCCATGGTTATCTTTTTAATTGATTCAAAATGTCATAGTATTTTACAAGGTGAATTTTAGCTCATTCATATGACAAATCAATATAAGTGCTTTTACTTATTTTTAATGTTTATAACCAATGTAAGCACTTTCATTTAGTTTTAAAATTTCTAAAATTGATTCAAATTGTCATAATATTTTACAAGCTCTTCTACCTGAATTTTAATTAATTCATATGAAAAATCAATATAAATGCTTTTACTTATTTTTAAAGTTTGTAACCAATATAGATGATTTTACTTATTTTTAAAGGTTTTTCAATGGTTCCATGGTTATCTATTTAAATGGCTGCAAGATTATATTTTCTTCTACATCAATTTTAGCTCATTCTTATGCCAAATCAATGTAAGTGGTTTTACTTATTTTTTAAGTTTTTAAATAATTACATGGTTATCTTTTTAAATAGTAATTACATAGTTATCTTTTTAAATGGCTACATAATTATATCTTCTTAATATGAAACTTTAACTCTATAATAATTTCATGGTTATCTTTTTAAATGGCTACATGATTATATCTTCTTAATATGAAAATTTAATTGCAATGCAAAGCCTAGTGATTTTGTCTATTTAACTTTTTATAAGAGTATTGAAATTATAAAGTTATTTTTGATATGATTGTATTTTTAAGAAATTTTATTCAATTTATAAAGATATAAATATCAATCTCTTTCATTAGTAATAAACAAATTTAACTATATTTTAATTTATTTCTAAATATTTTTTTTTGTAATATTCAATTTTATTATTCAATAAAAACAATTTAATAATAAATTAATTTTTATTGCCCATTTTTTTAAATAATAAAAATTATTTATATTATAGAATATGTTGCTAATAATAGTGTACATTGGAAATTAAGAATATATATATATATATATATATATATATATATATATATATATATATATATATATATATAATATCTTTTTACTAATTTAAAATTATATTTTAACTAATTTATATATAATAAATAAGAAATAAAATAAAGAATTTAATAACAAAATTTATTATATGTTTATAATTTTAACTCTTTATATATATAAACTTGTAGACTTAATATTTTTTTTACTTTATCTATTTTATTTCTTTTTAACTATCATAAAATTCCAAAATGTGATAATTAATGTAAGGAATGTTTTAATGCACTAATATAAAAGTTCCATTTACAAGTAAAGAAAAATGTAATCATATATACACATTAATATAAAATTCCTTTAGATTTGTTAACATCTAAATGGCGTCAAATATAATAGGACTAGTGTGAATTCTAGTAAGTTTATAGATTTTCATTATATGAAAATATTAATCTAAACAATTATACTGTTACCTTATATAATAGTTTTTGATTAAAAAAAAATATTAATAAAATATGATTTTCCACTAATAATTATTTTTTATTAATAAATATTTTATTTAAAAAAAAACAAACCAAATTTTACTTTAAATTATTTTATGGAATTGAATTAAATTAAAGTTATGTTTTTTTTTTTTTTACTATATCATAATGTATTTTTTTTATTAAAAAATTTCTCAAAATATTAATAAACATATATTTTAACTATCAATATATTATATTAGATTAAAAAAGGGGAGTGATACCAAACTTTAAAGAAAAACAAGATTATGCATTTACCTGCAAGATAAAAATTGCAACTAACCATCAAACTAAAACATGAACTTTTCCAAAACATATTCATTCCTATATTTTCAATAGATATTTAATATCTAGTAATATTGAAAATTCAAAAAAAAAAATCAAATCTCTGATTTAAGGATCTATTTTAAAACATTTCAAGCTAGTTTTTATCATTTCCATAATTTGTAATCTTTCTCATAACTTGGCTAAAGTTTAATTTCACTATGTCTAAATAAATAGAACAAAATGGTTTGGATAATGCCCTAGCCATTGAAGTTTTACATGTTTATGTAAAAAGAATTTTTTCAACATTATTTCAACGAATTGAATATAAACAATATGAATTATAATAAACTAACAAATATTCCTTATATGAAAATATTAACTTATAAACTAGATAAACAACCATATCATTTATCTTATTATAATAATAATAATAATAATAATAATAATTATTATTATTATTATTATTATTTAATTAATTAATATAAAAAATATATAAATAAATATGATTCTACATTCTAATAAATCTAATATTCTAATAACTTTAATATTAAAAAAAACACTCAAAAATAAATAAATGTGTGTTACAAATTCTTTTGTAGAATTGAATTAGATACACTGCGTTTTTTCATATAAAATCATAATATTTTTTTTTATAAATAAATATATCAAAATATTAACATAAATGCATTTTAAACATTAACTTTTTATATTAGGAATAGGGAAGTTATATTATACTTCAAAGAAAAATAATATATATATATATATATATATATATATATATATATATATATATATATATATATATATATATATATATATATATATATATATATATATTGCTTGGGGATAGGAACCACAACTAACAATAAAACTAACCAATATGAATTTCTCTTAAACATATCTATTGCTCATAGTTCCAATATAAAAGATCTAGTGATATTGGAAATTCAAGGATAGTAATCAGATCATTGATTCAAGAATCTCTTCTAAAATATTTCAAGCTAGCTTTTATCATTTCCAGAACTAATAATCCTTATCATAACCTGGCTAAAGTCTCATTTCACCATGTCTTGATAGAGCATAATGGTTTTTCTAATGGCTTAGCCAATGAAGCTTCACATGTTTCCCAAGCCATCTTGTGAAAAAATGGTATTTGTCAACATTTTTCAATCCGATAAGCATAAGGTCTCCTTTGTTATGATTATAGTCATTCATTAGAGAAAATTTAAGAAAGGAAAGTGTCAATCTTATCAAACCATGATACACAAAGTACACATGTTTATTGTATCATGAAATGGTATTTCCCTCACATTTACTTGTGATGTGGGGCTATTAATAGGCATTCGCTAGTTAGAAATGAGGGTTGATTGTGGTGTTCTTGGTTATGTGAAGTACTAACACTTATGGCATTTCCTATTGGAGGGAGAAAGAATTGAAATTCACAAGGGTTCAAGTTTCATGTCTATTGAGTCTCGATACGAATTCCACAACCTAATAAGATTAAGGATTCCTTGGCCTTTGTTTTCATGGTTTAGTATAAAATACATATTTTCCTAGACTCCTTATAGTTTATATGCTTGGTGTTGGGTCAAGTATCTAAATTTTGTCATATTATCTCACGTGGGGAGGGGATTAAGAATCTAATTCCTAGCCCCTCTGTTTGGTTTAGTGGTTTTTTTTTTTCCTACTAGTACTCACCCTTGAGGTTTTAGTGTTTTTTCAATGTGGTGTGCCTTTTCACCCCTCAAGTGCTAGTATGGACTCTTTGGAGTACTCTAACACTTGGACTCCTTTCTTTGCAAGTATGATTAGCACCCAAATTTTCATAGCATTTCCTTTAGGGTCTTCTTGGTTTTACATGCTCTCTTTAGCCTAGGACATGTAAATTAAGCCCAACCATTTTTGCTACTATTCTTTATGAATCTTAGAGACCTCATGGAAAATTAGAGGGTGTGTGCAAAGACATGAGAAAACTCTATTAAGTAATGATATCTCTCAAGTATTTTTCATAATCATTCAAGAAAAAGAAAAAGAAAATCCAAGCCCAAACTACAAATATTATGGGCATCCTAAAAAAAACATAAAATTATGGAATGGAGACGAAGTGTAACATGCTAAAGAGTAGTGTTCCAAATTTCTACAAAGAACTTCAATAATGGCCTTCAATCATTTGGGTTTCCAACTATTCAAATGAGCAAACTATGGAGGAGGATGTTTAGAAACAATAAAAAAATTAATGAAATTAGATATTAGTTTTTCCTTACAAATATTTAAATTAAAAAATTATAATATTATTGTTAGAATGAATATATATAATGAAAATTTAAAACATAAAATAAATTTATAAATAAAATATTTCAAAATAATAATGTTATTTTGAAAATGTTATTTAAATTCTTAAATTTTTTATTTACAAATTAAATAAAATTCATAATTTATTTTCAATTATTTACTAATACATTTCATTTTATTTTTTATGATAAAAAATCTTAATTAATTTAAACCATCATAGATTTTTACAAGCTCTTTTACATTAATTAAAAAACCTTAATTCATTCAAAGTGTCATTGTAGTTTACAAGTTTTTTTTGAGTGAATTTTAGCTCATTCATATGACAAATAAATGTAAATCCTTTTACTTATTTTTAATGTTTATAACCAATGTAAGTGTTTTTACTTATTTTTAATGTTTGTAACCAATGTAAGTGCTTTTACTTATTTTAAAAGTTTCTAAATGGGTTCATGCTTATCTCTTTAATTGATTCAAAGTGTCATAGTATTTTAAAAGCTCATTTAAATGAATTTTAGCTCATTCATATGACATATCAATGTAAGTGCTTTTATTTATTTTTAATGTTTATAGGCAATTTAAATGCTTTTACTTATTTTTAAAGTTTCTAAATTATTCCATGGTTATTTCTCTAATTGATTCATTCATATGACAGATCAATGTAAGTGGTTTTATTTATTTTTAATGCTTTTACTTATTTTTAAAGTTTCTAAATTATTCCATGGTTATTTCTCTAATTGATTCAAAGTGTCATTGTATTTTACAAGCTCTTTTATGTGAATTTTATCTCATTCATATGAAAAATCAATAAAAGTACTTTTACTTATTTTTAAAGTTTCTCAATGGTTCCATGGTTATTTCTTTAAATGACTACAAGATTATATCTTTTTTACGTTAAATAATTTTAGCTTATTCATATGAAAAATCAATGCAAGTGCTTTTACTTATTTTTTAATTTTTTATTTGATTACATGGTTATATTTTTAAATGGCTACAAGATTATATCTTCTTAATATGAAAAGTTAAACGAAAAACATAGTGTTTTTGGCCATTTAATTTTTTATAAAACTATTCAAATTATAGCATTATTTTTAATATGATTGTAATTTTTAAGAAAATGTATTTAATTTATAGAGATAGAGACATCAATCTATTTCATTAGTAATATACAAATTGAATTGTATTTTATTTCATTTCTAAATATTTTTTAATAATATTTAATTTTTATTATTCAATAAAAACAATTCAATAATAATTTAATTTTTGTTGCTCATATTTTTAAATAATAAAAATTATTTATATCATAGAATATATTACTAATAATATAATGGTATATTGCTAATAATATAATGGTATAATAATAATTTAATTTTTGTTGCTCATATTTTTAAATAATAAAAATTATTTATATCATAGAATATATTGCTAATAATATAATGGTATATTGCTAATAATATAATGGTATAATAATAATTTAATTTTTGTTGCTTATATTTTTAAATAATAAAAATTATTTATATCATAGAATATATTGCTAATAATATAATGGTATATTGCTAATAATACAATGGTATAGTGGAAATTAAGAATGTATTAATCATTTATATATCTATAATAAGAAAATAAGATTAAATAATGTAATTTTAAGTAATATATTTTTGCTAATTTAAAATTATATATTAACTAAATAATATATAATGAATAATGAATAGAATATAAAAATTAAAAACAAAATTGATTGTACATTTACAATTTAAATTTTATTTAAATAAAAAATATATTAATTATATATAAGGGCTAAATTTAATAAATCATTAAAGTTTTTAGGTTTAATAATTGGTTTACTTTATCCAAAAAAAATTTGTTATCTTTTTACAACTTATCTTTAAATTTGGTAGTAATATTGTTTTTAATATTATTCTTATTCTTGATTATGAGCCTTCGTATTGATATGTTGATTGCTAGGGTTCCTGCTCCTCCTCCCTTTGCCGTCGTCGCGTCATAGCTCAGCCCCAAAGGCTTTGACAACTTGAGATCTCTCAAGCATCTATCGCTCCACTAATCTTGCCAAGAGGAGGTCTAGCCCTCAGGAGGTCCCTCCCGCTCATTCGTAGCTCTGTATGAAGCCATACACAATTTGAAAACAGGAATTTTCCCCGTTTCTGATCCTCTTTCCAGCCATGAGTCATCGCTTCCTCTTGGGACTCATCTTGACAGTAGCATTTCAGGGATTCAGCTGCAGTTTTAAGCTGCTCTGACCAAGGACTTCACTGCGCCCCTGTATGCAGCCAGAGCTGGGGATAACCATGACATAAGAGACATCTGCGCTCAAACTTGACGGATCTACATAGATCTAAACCCCTATGCAACGCCAGAGGACTGGATAGACACTCCGACCTCTGAGCTAAGCTCTAACAGCCAGGGCCACCCAGATCTCTCATCCCCTCCTTATCAGATTCAAATCTCAATATCCTTTGGTAAATCAATACTTCAATGGGTGCGCTCAACGGATCTGGTCTAGAGCCTCGCACATGCACTTGAACACAAGCTAAGGATTCCCTTAGCTCTTCAACGATTTCTCTAAGGAGGTAAAAATCTAGAGGATACTCTTCCCTTCTCTTTTTATAATATTGAAAGAGATGCTTCTATAGTTTTAACCTTCCGTTTGCTAAGGGGAGTAGCCGGGCAGCCTTCTTCTGCCCCAGATTTCTCTTATAAGGATGTTGTCCATGCATAACCTCCCAAGAAATCTTCTTAACCCTATGAGGTCCCCAGGCCCTTTTTGTTCGATAAACTGGAGGAAGTACCCTCCATAGAAATCTCCCATCCAGATCTTAAAGATCAACTTCAAAAATATTTTGAATCTGCCATCATCTGCCGATTCAATGGACTCTGGCCCCACACAATAGATCTCTACCAATGGATCATCTCTAATTGGACCAACAACTGCAAGGTTGTCTTATTCTAAAAGGGTTTCTTCATAGTGGTGTTTCCCTTCAGCGAAGATTACCAAAAAGCCTTGACAGAAGGCCCATGGTTTTGGGGAACAACAGGGCTATTTCTCACCCCATATTTCCCAGATTTTGACCCCTCTTCAGCAGTCATCACCAAGCTACCTATATGGGTATGAATTCCAAATTTACCTATGCATCTATGGCACTACTCTATCTTCCAAGTAATTGGAAACACCTTGGGCCGCTTTCTGGCAACATATCCCTCAAGGGGGGAGAAAGGAATATACACCTACGGTAGAATTTGTGCTTAAATAGACATGAGCAATGGCCTCCCTGATCAAATCAATCTAAAAATAGAGGATTTCCTTTGGATGTAGACCCTGGATTATGAGAATATCGCCTTCTGTTGTCGCCACTGCCATCAAACAGGGCAGCTTTATAAATCTTGCTCTATTTTCCTCAACCAAAAGAAGAAAATTAATCACAAAGAAATATCTAAAAGCTAGAAACCATGTGAATCGCCCCCCATGGACGACATTGATTCCTTCAGCTGGGATGAAGAGGAGACTGAGGCAGAAATGGAGGTTGCATTGAAAACGAAGGACTCACCCTCAGCTGTAACGCATATGAAGGATGCGCCCTCGGTTGACCTTGAAGGACATACTACTGCCCCGAATACACAGAAACGAACTCATGAGTCCTCCTCCTCCGATTCGAATAAGGAGGTTCTCCCTATAGTCATCAACAACCTTCAAATGATTCTCGCTCATCTGTACCAGTCTGGTTGGGTTAAAGTTTACAAAAATAAAGGAAAAAAATGCGGCATGGAGGATTTGACCCATTCTAGGTAGATTCCAATGACTATCTCTTTTCACTTTCTTGCTACTCTTGTTGGTTCTTTTGCTTAAAACCTGTTTAATTTTTGGGATCGAGGTTGATAATTTATCATTTCTGGCTTCCTCGTGTTTTAGCTTCTGTTGACTGTAACTATAGTTTGTACCATATGATTAATTAATAGAATTAGTCTTATTCAAAAAAAAAAATTGTTTACTTTATCTATTTTCATCTCCTTTTTAACTATCATAAAATTTGAAAATGTGATAATTAATCTAAGGGATGTTACTATGTATTAATATAAAAGTTCCATAATTAAAGAATAGTGTAATCATATATAATGATATATGATGATGATGATGATTAACATCCACTAAGACCAAAGTATTTATTATATACATTAATATAAAATTTATTAAAAAAAAATTTAAATGATTTGTTAACATCCAAGTTGTCTCAAACATAATAAGATTAGTGTGAATTATAGTAAGTTAATAGATTTTCCTTATATGAAAATATTAACCTAAACAATCATACTATTTTTTTATTTTTATTTTTGTACGTATAGGTAGTCTCACCTCGCTTGGGATTGTTGACTAAAAATTACACCAGATGACAAAAATACAAAAGGATAACTAATGACATTGTCCATAAAAGATAGGGCTAGAGGCACTAGAACACAGATAAAACATAAAATACACCAAAGACAATACTAATCGTCCAACCTGATAGAAGCAAAATTGTTCGGGGTTGTTCTTGGAGGTAGTGGAGGACAAAAGTCACACTAAATGTGCCCTTCAAAGTGCGCCAGCCAAGTCTCCAACTTCTCTACTTTCTCAGATAGTTTGTTTTGGCCATGCCAAACCATTGCCAGTCTCTCTTGAACTTGGCACTAAAAATAGTGTAGTCAGTCCAACTTTTCCATTTGTTCTGCATGCTCCTCACGACGGACTCTCTCGGTGGTGTTGACTCATTCCATGAGGCTTTTGATAAGGGCTCAAAATTTTTCTAGGAAACATTGTTGGATTCCTTGCCCTTCTGGCTCCTTAGCTCGACCATACCCACTGTTCCTCTTGCCACCCCGATGACTCGTATGCTACACCCTTGAACCAACACCCCTATTGGTGCCTCTCTTTCCTCCTCCCTGACCTCCACGCACTGCCATACCAGCATACCGCACTTTTTTGACGGTATTTCCACTCCGGCGAGGAGCCACCATGACAATTTCTGAATTCTCCATGTCTGTAGGGGCAAGATTGACAAAGGAGGGGGAACGCCCTCGCCTTGCCGACAGTTTCATTTTTCTCCAAGAGGGATACCTGCCACTCACAAGCCAAACCCCCCACTAGAGAAACCAAAATCCACAATCAGAAGAACCAGATTCTGCCACCCACCACACTAGAGAGACACAATACCACCCCCTTCGAATAGGAAAATGCCACCAAACCCAGAAGAACCATACTCCACCACCCACTAGGCCATTACTGACAATTGAGAAAGAAACGAAGGCACAAAAGCCTTCTCCCGAGCTTAGTTTCCCCCAAGGCAGTGACCAAATTGAAAATTCACCACTCAGAGACCAAGCACCAATCCACCAAACACCATCACTCATGCGCAAAAAGTATCGAAATTGGATATTGAAATAAATTTTCTGCCACCACTCATGAAGATTCTTGGATTTCTAAGTCCAAATTCCCTTTCTAAAGTGAGAAAAAAGGTTAACCATAAGCCGAGTGAAGATGAGCTGAAAGGGCTCCCATCCCACCAATTTCCCATCTTCAAATACACAGTCAATAACCAAAAAAATAAGGAGCAGGGTCTAGCCAGGTAGACTTCGCTAGCATGTTCCCAGGACAAGCACACACCAACACCTCCCTCCAAATGCCCTCCTACGTCGCTTATGTTTCCTCCCCAAAAGCCATCGCAAGGTCCAACACTAGACCAGAGTACGGAGTCAAATGACAAGCTCCCTCATCCTCTTACTCCTTAACTGATTGACACCCCCAAAATCCAATGTAGAATTAATATTCGCACATATTTCCAACCTACAGCAAGTACCACTCCCTCTACATTTGTTATGGTGAAGGGACCAGGAGGATTGTCCCTCACCCCTGCTCCACCCACTATTACAAATCAGGCCAAAATCCAACGTCACTTTGTCGGTTATACGACTCAAATTCGTCTACTATTCGACGAACCCAAGACATATAGATCATCAATGGGATTTCGTCGGATATTCGACAACGAGGAAATCATCGGACCTGTACATCGGATATCTGTCATCCTTGATACCAAATAAACCATCGTCTAATCGGGCATTTGTTCAACGTATAGTCATCGAATAGGCGACGTTTTAATTTGTAACCAATTTTGAATACCCAAAATCCATCTATCAGATGTGTTTATCGAATATTGAACCATCATACGTTGGTTAGCCGACTTTGTTACTTTTCATTCGATGATAAAACTATCGATCTGGTTGTTTTTGTATACGTTGGATTACCGATGTTATCTTTGTTCCTTCGACGAAGATGTTATGGATCTGGTGATATTTTGCATCAGACGAGAGACGGATATCTGACACTAGTTTTTTGATATGAGGGTCGACGAATATATGACACTTGTTAAATGTACATCGAATATCCGACGGGTTATTATTGAAAAATAATGGAAGTGACTGCAAGGATTGGTCGTTAACTTTAACAAGGTATTTGCCTTTTGAAGTTCTAGAAAATTTGATTTCAAACTAACTCAGTCTAGACCTTTAATGTAGATGTAACCCAATTACTCATTATGGTTCAGGAAAAAAAAATTGGAGAATGTGTAATTGTCATGTGTTTCAATTCAAGAATTCACTCAAATGAAATAATGTACATGGGATGCGAGCTTCAAAAATGTTGTGCTAAAAGAGGATTGGCATGCAATCTACATAGAATTGCAGTAAAATCCTCTTCTAGCACAACATTGATGAACCTCGCATCCCATCTACATTATTTCATTTGAGTGAATTCTTGAATTGAAACACATGACAATTACATATTCTCCAATTTTTGCTGCCTGAACCATAATCTGAGTGATTGGGAAACATCTAAATTAAAGGTCTAGAATGAGTTATTTTAAAATCAAAATTTCCAGAACTTCAAAAGGAAAATACCTTGTTAAAGTTAGCGACCATTCCTTGGAGCCTCCTCCATTTTCCCAAACTTCAACTTAAAAACTAGATAATAATGAATAGATAGAGAAGACATGTATCTCTAATTCTAAGAAATATGATACAAATGACAATCTATAAATGGGCTAAAACATAGGTTTCTCAAATAATAAGAACCACCAAACAAATTCCTAACAACAATAACGAAAAATTGAATGCTAAATGTAATGTTACCTTTTTGAGACATTTTCTTCCGATATTTGTTCCTCTTTAACATCCAAATCGACACAGATTGTCCTACACATATTCATGAGACCAATGAGGGAAAATTAGATTAAATTTGACCAATTATTAAATTTAATTGCACCAATAAATAATAATTAAAAAAATTTGAGTGCATGAATACTTGAATGAGATCCTCTTGGTTTCGAGAATAAATTATTGGTGTAGTTTAATCTTGGATTAGACCTCCCTCCACTCGGCGAAGCAACAACAAAGTTAAAATTGACCTTGTTGTTTCTCTGTTGGATCTCAAATTTTTTGTCCAAGATTGTCCAAATATTAATTTATTCTCTACTGAACAAGGCCAACCACATGAAGGTGGAAGCTCTCATGCCCCCCAACCACCCACCCCCCCCCCCCCCTCTCACATCACTCTCAATTCCCCAGTGCCCAATTTATCTACTAGGAAATATTTGAAAGAAAGATATTAAGATACGTCATAAATAAAGAAATATATAGTAAAAATTTATTTATTCATTCGTAGAGTTTAAAAAATATTTGATCTCAATATGATTTATAATAAACTGTATGCTATACATAATCTAAAACAAGGTCGTTCTAATTAAATTACACGTACAATAAATTATTCTTTGGTTTCTTGTAATTTTCCATGTATGAAGCAAGGACATCATCCCCTTCAGCTGTAAGATGTCTTGCTCCGAACTTGGTGAAATTTCTATGTTGCTATAAGGGTGGCAGAGAATCAACTGCAATAGAATAAAATGTTAAATTATTATTTATATTAATTATTAATACAAGTGTTTTATTAATAAAAAGGTAGTAGAGTGTTCGTTACCTACTTCGGTAGTAGAGGGAAGCGAGATACTTTCAGATGCAGCCATAGGTTCCTCCTCTTGTATGGTCTCATCCCGTACATGCTCTAGAGTAGAACCAAGAAGATTTATAATTAATACACCGTTTGCACTTAAATATTTCTAATTCTAATCCATACTAAAAAAAATTATAATTCACATGAAATGCCTCCAGAATCAAGCTGCACATCAGTTTCAATTTTCACTCCATTGTCATTGGGCTCATGTCTTCCATAATTTCTTGGAACATTTGTATTTACACTGTTTGCCTGAATTTTACAATCAAGCACATTAATTTATGGCCAAAAATTAAAAAAAAAATATTGTATACAAGTATTAATTTCTAAATTCTCTTCGTTGCTTTTATTTACCTTAGTCTTAGGTGGGGCGTCAGAACTAGTACGTGAAGACCCCGTGCTTGTCCTATGTTCAACAACAACTTGATATATGTGCTTGTAATCAAGCTTGAGGTCTTCCTCCATGGGAGTTTCATTGAATTGTTCACCCTTCAATTTTGCATGACAACATGAATTTTTTTTCTTCTGCAATATTAAATTAAAATTATTAAGAATCTAAAATTTGGATGCATTTTTTTTTTGATACTTTTTGCGACCAGTTTTGAGTAACCCCCAGGGCCAAGATGATGTTGGTGATGTTTTTGTATTCTCACCTTCGTGGCTTTAGATGTATCTAGGAGCCTATAAGCTTAATTACATGTCACAATATTGATGAGAAAGCATCATAATTACATTAATAAAAGTGCCTCATACCTTCCTGGTCTGGGTGGTGTCTTCCTTTTTTTTCGAATTTTTTTCTCCTTCGTATCTTCTAGGAGGGCTTTACACTCACTTTATGAAATCATTGGAGGTCACTCATACTTAGGGTTCTTTTGCAAATGAACCCTATATTGGTCTCACAGATATTTTAAATATAGGCCTTCCTTCGTAGTAACTGCACTTTTGTTGAAGGTACCATCTTCAAACAAGCCAACCAACCTATTGATAAGTTCTTCCTTCAACTTTGATATTTTTTAATTCCACCTTGTGCGAATGGTGGTCCCAAAGAGTTGCAAGGTTTCCTCATTCAAGCACATATAGAAGGTATCTTTTCCTACAAAACAATATTATCATTACTTGAAAATCATGACACTCCACACGTAAATTTCAATTAGATCATACTTAATATGTGAAAGAATTCTTAAATACCTGGAATATTTTCTAATTTCATGGGAACATGGTCATCATTTGCCAATAATGTAACTGGTAGTGTTCCCGTGTCAGTAACACAAGTAGACCCAGGAAATCTTGCTTGACTAGATGTGATGGAATCATGGTTTGCATCATGTGCATATCCTTCTGTGTGTTGTTCAGTGGGTGCAGATAATGGCGTGTCACTCTATTCATGATGTGCATTAACGGTCGGTGTGTTTAGTGCGTCACTCAAAAGTGAAGAAATGGTGTTGCTACCAACGTTGACCCCCATAGTCTCACCATGAAGATCAAACTCCCTCAAAAAACCCTGTAAAATAAAGAGTTATTTTATGAAGGATGAGAAAATTAAAATCATAAATAATTGATAAATGGGATAATTATATGAGTTTCTTACCCCATGTTGATGGTTTTAGGTCATTAAGATTATGATTTGGTCTCTTATATCTTATGTTCGTGGCTAAATTGTAACTAAAAAATTGAGTCTCTTGTTTAATTTTATGAGAATCCTCATGACTGTTTGGATCAGATCGATCGACATATAAATTTATTCTTCAGTAAGCACTTCCTCGGGATAATTTTTGGATTGGTTTGAGGCTGGTGCCTTCCCCTTGTCTCCTTGTTGATCAAATACATGGTAGTTGGTTAGAGATTATTTAGGGATAGAAATTCTAAATTTTGATCTTGTTTTTTCCTCATTCAAAGAGGAAGATTCGTTAGCTCTATTTTGTATCTATGCGATGGAATTTTTTTGTGTAAAGTGATATTCAACAAGTTTGAAAGAAACAGAAAACTTCTCATTGTGGTAACTCACTATGTCTCTAAGAGAATCGATGTGAGTACTTTGTGATTGTTGGACAATGAGTTGTGAGTGAAATTTCTTTGAACATGCATATCATTCTATGGGACGCAAGACTAAAATAGAATATTGATGGTTCTTGGAATCATACTCTAATTAGGTATATGATGGAATTGTAAAAATAAATTTACAGCCAATGCTTCCCCATGCTGAATATCAAGCATACCGACACTAAGATTAGGCCAAAACACAAGTAGAGAATGAAATTCAAAATGAACTTGATAAGTTTTAATAATCTTTGATAATCCTTGCTAAGTAAGTGTATTACTTAACCTTGAGTAAACTATAATACAAGGTGATACACCTTCTTCATATGATTGAGTCATTAGTATGTGGTGGCTTCCATGAGAAATTTGAAAATAAATTATGTACATTGTATCCTTGTCATTAGATGCTTTTGTAATGAAAACATTTGAAGCTATATACCTAGATTTAATAGAAGGGAAAACTTCATATATATTTTCATGTAAGAGAGGATCTCAACACTGGTAGGCTCCTCTCTTTTTAAGGTTTTGTAAATATGTACTTCAGAAAAATTGTGACCATGCTAAAAAAATATGCTACCATATATACATCTAACTTGATCACACTTGATATAAACACCTTAGGAGGTGGATTGATGTAACCATGAAATTTTCAAGTGAAAAATAATGAAACCAACATGCATAAAATTGGTTTTGAGCTACATGTTAAACATATTACTAATATCTCTTTTTATCAATGAGTGTAGAATCACAAAGTTTTTGCATAACTAGCTACATGTCCTTCTCGAACTAGAGGTAGACCCCATAATCGATACAATTTTCCCTCTCTAATCCCTAGTATGATGGAGTACTCAACATACAAAACTCCCTCTGGCCATAAATGTACTGACTCTCCTCTGGACTCAACTGTATAGCCTTGATCCTCCAAGGCTGAAACAGAGAGCACATTCACTCTTAGACGAGGAGCTTATAGAAGATGATGAAAGGAAAAATTCCATTCCGATTATAACTAAAATACAATTGAACCCTCTCTTTTACCAACTTTTCCTTTAGTGTGGATCCCAAACCTCACCAAGCATCTAGTAGCTACTGAGCCAAATGGTTGAAATAGATCATACTCCCTTGTCAAATGGCATGTGGCACCAATGTCTAGATACCAACCATCTTTGGAAATCTCCTCTGAATCCAGGAGTGAGACATGTTGTCACTCTAATAATTCTTAAGTTGTGATATTTTGATTTTAAAGTTCAAAGAACATTAGAGGTAACCACAAATTTTTTTTTAAACTCTAGGATATAGCCTTCCTAGGGTTTAGAGAGGGCTCTCTCTCTATAAGATTTAACTTTGTTTTAATTATATGATATTATTCTAGTTATGATATGCAAATTGGTTTTGATATTTGGTTTGGTTTGGTGAGAAAAATCACTTAATGAGATGGATAGTGATAGATCTATTTTTCCATTGGGCAAAGGAGTCGAATTTCAAGCAAACAGAACTAAGATCAAGGTCAAAAGTCAAATATTTCCAGGGAAAGATAGATAAGTAATTGAATATCTTGGAAGGCTGATTGGTGAAGTGGTTTGATCAGGATAAAGAGCAACTAGGAATTCTTTGATCTGGATAAGGAAGGAGAAGATAGAGGTCATTCGAAAGAGGGAGAAATTAAGGGTTCCCTACTCTGGAAATCAACAAAAAATTTAGAAATGATAAATAGTTAAAGGCAGGGTGCTTTTAACAAATCATGTAATAATATTCCTCATTTATCATTCAAATTTAGAACACGTATATGGATGCATGTAAAACATAAGAAGATAAACAATGACAATATAAAGTACTTCACTTCAATGGCTCATCACATGAATCCTGAAATATGATGCTTTATGATTTGATCCAGTTTGCTACTTGAACTTACTACAAAAATCCTTCAAGTACAGAAATATTGACTATAGAAATCTTCAGCAATTTATTCCACAATAATACTTCAAAGGATGAAGTATTTATACAAAAAAATTTAAAAAATATCCTATAATACTCATATGAATTTTCTAAGGAAAATAAAATATTTTTTACAACAATATAGTGACAGCTGCTTAACAACTTAGCAAGTTGTCCTATTTATCCAAATAAAATAGAAATGTTGTTTTGGATTAGGTGCAGCTGGCTGCGTTGTTGTATCTAATGCTGGTAAAGATATTTTAATCTGTTTTGAAGTGTTATATTCTTATCTGATACTCTTTTGGTAGCTTTATCTTCTTGATTTATAGTTTTCAAGGCGTGACTAGTATCACCCTGTTTAACTGTTTCTACCAAGGTATTTTCCAGCCACTCTGCTTGATTAGAAAATTGTTCAATTTCTGGCCTTTTATCATGGATATAAGGGGTCAATTTGAATTTTACCCTCATTTTACTTAGAATTCCCTGTGGATCATAATTCCATAAGAAAATTTCTTCAAATTTGTATTCCAGCAACTATCTTTCTGCCTCTGTACCTGCATCCCTATGATTACAAATGAAGGGCCCTTCCTAGTTCTTTAACTTGAATTGAGTCTTCTTTTTGGCAGCCAAGAAGTTGATAGAATCTGAATTTAGTATTTTCATGATATGCTCTAAGGAAAAAACTCTCATTAGCAAGTATTTTGGTAGTTTATAGGGTAAAATATTTGACCCAAAAACTCTGATCTCTGTATGATTTTGGTAAAGATACTGACCTCCAATTCTAGTTTTTTCTGACAGCTATAACACTTTCTTTATTTCATCACTGACTCTTGGTTGTACACTATTTGTCAACATGTTTATCAATGGATGAACAAAACAGTCAATAAAATCCACATAAGTGAATTATGTTGATTCTGTCCTGATTAGTGAGGTCCAAAAGATGATTGATAAAGGATTCCCTTCTACATCAAATTTCTAAAGGTTTGTAGGGAACTGATCTGCTTAGAAATAAAGGAACATGTGAAAGAGGGAGGATGAATGTCTGAAAACTCCTTCAATGGGAAATTTCACAAGTTGATCATGGATATTATCAGCTATGTATTCAACATAATTGTAGATAACAGAAGGAGGTTAACCTGGCACAAAAATGTATAGGAAACCTACAATGGACTCATCTGTATGGTCATCAGTAAAATAACCTAAGATAAAGGATAACATAGAAATCACATGCCTTGACCCTTCAGGAAATTTGGAAGTAGAATAAGGAGCGTTTATCTTTTGTATTTCAACATAGGTAGGCATGAAATTTTGGAAAATATGAAATCTCTTAGGAAAATTTAACTGAATATAGATTTTTGTGAGTGCTTCTATGGATAATGGAATTGCATTGGGATCTGGTTTGAGCTGAAGCATTAGGTTAATAGACTTTGTAGTAATGGTAAACAATACTTCTTTATTATCATTAACCATGGCTCTTTGTTCAGGTGAATAATAGGATTGACATAGCCTAATGACTTCTGGAAATTGATGAGTATGTGGAACTACATACTTGGGTAGATTTGACTCCCAAATCTGAACTTCATCTCCCTGATCTAATGATTTTTTTAGACACTAGCAGTGGAGTTATAAAATATTGAATTCTATTACTGGATCAACTATCTTGTAATCTATATCAGCTAGAGGTGTATGTTCCACATCTACAACAGGAGGTTGTAGAGGATTTATAACAATGGTGGTTTTGGAAGCCATTGCTAGGTTTGATTTTGACATTTTAGACCTTTTGTATGCTTAAACCTCTGTATTTGGGCTTTTTGTACTCTTCTATACTATTTACAGAAGGTATTTTTGGCTTTAACAGAGGTTTCTTGAATAGTAATAGGAACAAACTAGCTTTCTTTTGGTTTAAACCTTCAAATTTAGCTTTAAAACTAATCTTCAAACTCTTTACAGGTTCAGGAAAAGGTAGAACCAGGGTTTTCTGCTCTTCTTTGAATAAACTGGACTAAAATAGTTCAATTCAGGCACATAAGGATCCTGAGTGTTTATAAAGGGTTTCTTTAATCAATCAAAGGATCTTTAAAGTATATAAAAGGTTAAAAATTACTTCAATTTTGATTTAGAAACTAATTTCAGTATCAAAATCATAATTTTATTAGGGTTTAACAACGAATTCTTTCTTTGCAGGAAAAATAAGGGTTTTTTTGTGGGCAAACAACTTCACAAGGCTCAATTTCTCATAAAATTGTTTCTTTTCAAATGAAGGGAAGGTTATTTTCTTTGCAGAATACCTGTTTTTGCAGGTATTTGATCTTTAAACTGGGTTTCTGAGGTGTCGGAGAGGCTTTCTAACGGTTGTTGAAGTATTTTGAAGTAAACTGGGAGCTTCAAGTGGTCTTGGCAACAATTCTCAATAGATCTCTGGTTCTTTGGGCGAAAAAATGGAGTACATTGCTTGATGTTTCTGTCGCGAAGGCTTAAACATGCAGAAAAACTCTGAAAAAGACTTAAAATAGGCATATATGGTTTGTATAGAGTTTTTAGGTTTTAAACAGGTTCTGTATTGAATGCGAGTCAAATCAGAGGAAGGGTGGTTTAGTGCTAGTGGGAGAAAACCACCAGTGGTTATCGCATGAGCTCAGGGCGGTAAGTGGTTTCTTTGGATCTAATGTGATACAATAATTTGGCGCCGTGTGGAGGAGAGATAATGGATTAAAACAACCTATTTCACCATATTAAAATGATTAATGTTAAAGCTATTGAATTTGTGATATTGCATCTAGTTCGTTGGGTCTGGAGGGAGGTTTGTGAATGGCGAAAATGGAATGATGGAGTTGCTTGGTATGTGGGGCATGGGGCTCGAAAACTTCATATTCAGAGGGGTTAAGTTTAAACGTTTAAAACGTAGTTTTTAACGTAAAACCCAATGTATTAATATAATAGGTGGGGTATCTATTTACATAGTAAATGGGTAATATTTATGTGTATTGCGAGGGGCGGGTTAATATTAACACGTGGGATTTTAAAACCATATGTTAAACGTTAAAATAGTGGGTTTGGGATATTTAAAATAAAGGAATTAATATATCTACAGGAAGGGGTAGTTATAAAGGATTTAATACATTATGTTAGATTTAATATGAGATGAATGTAATGAATGGAAAATACATAAAATAAAACTAAGAAAAGTGTAAAAATAGGCATTTGAGCATAATAATAGTCCCACTTTAAATATTTACACATAATACTTAGGATAATTTGTATTTTGTGGGTTTTTGAATGTTTTTACGTGGAATGAGATTAATTGAGAGGGGTTTTTACAAGGGAAAATTTTAAGAACCCCCCTAAATTTATATATAATAAATGGGCGAATCCCCATGATACATAGGAAAAATGGAACGCGATTTTGTTAATAATATAATATGTATATATAATTTTTTGGCGAATCTCTCTTGAGATTATATTACCTTTGAAATCATGGCGAATCACCAATACAAATGGCCAATCACTACTACAAAATGGTGAATCGTTGTCTATTGGAGTTCGGGGTGTTGGTTCCAATGAAGATATGGTAGTTGAACTAGGAGTAGAAGGAAGAGAATCACCAAGACCAAGCATGGAACATGGTGACACTGCCTGCGCATTCATGACTCCTTCACGCCTTTGCTTCTGTGGTTTTGGTTCGAGTGCACATGTGATGATGAATCCTTGTTGAGCTTGTGGTTATCCTTTCGAGCATATTACAGGTCTTGTTGAAATTTAAACAACTATTCCTCAATAACCTTGAAGTGCTCAGAACCTCTCTTGAATTTTAGCTGAGTCAAATTAGGCTACAACAGTGTCCATGATAAGTAAGGAAATTTAATCAACTATACTAATGAAAATCCATACCTCCGGGGTCGGGAGGCCAATCTTCAAACATGTGATCATAACAGATGGGCGAAGGACCACATGGTTGGCTCAGGTGGTGGAGATAATGGCACATCGAGCTATCTAGTGGCTGCTAGGGTCTGTTGGCTGTCGGCTGTGGACCATCTAGGAGAAAAAATTTCTCCTATTCATACTACCCACAAGTGGTGGATAAAAATTCCTTAGGAGGCCCATTTTATACCTCAAAATTTCTCTAATGTTTGTATGTGGTGCCGCAATATCTCGTAGTTCACATGTTGGATGATGATTGTTGTTCTTAAATGAATGAACATCATCCCTCTCCTTAAGAGTTTTATATGGGGCATTAATTGACCTTGTTGGTGATGATGTCATAAGTCCCTATGCCCTTAGCAACATTGTGCTTCCTTGAATGGGGTTTTTGTTCATTTTGGAAGGATATAACAAGGAAAAATAATTTGAGTGTGTCTTTTCCCCTAATTCAACTTCTCTTGTACTTTGCTTTTTTGTCTTGGGCTTACCATCCATATCACCTAATATGTCTTTCTTGCAACTAGCCCAAAAATCATTCCAATTCCTTATGGCTGCATTTTTCCATGCACTATTACCATCAGGTTCAAGAGATTGATCTCTTTTATTTTTCTCAGGAGGGTATATCCATGACAAGTCAATTGGATGTGCCTTCACCCATGCTTCAAATTCTTTTGTTTTTTTCTATGTTTTTGCGAAATTCTTCATTTTTCTGCCAAAAGTCTACGTACTCCCTCCCAAAAACCGATTCCGTTGGATCCATTTTTCCAATAACCCCACCAGGTTTGCAAGAGCACCATCTATGATACCACTGCAATGTCCTAGGATAATTTTTGGCTAGTGTTTCTTAGATAACTAGGGTTTCCAACAAGATTCCTTTTCTTATTCAAACAGTGGAATAAACAGTTCATTCACAGTAACAATATTCGTGCATAAGTAAACAATATCTTAATTCCACAATCAATAGTATTGACCATCCACTAACAATATAAACAATTTTCCACAAAGTACGATACTGTATCAATGATTTTTACAAAGAGTTCCAGTGTTCAACCAAATTTTAGCTTAATTCTACCAATTGTAATTACCCTAGCCTCCTATAATAGTGACCTAGACATATCCTGAGTTGTTCCACATACTGGAAGAAAATTGCAATGAGTTCGGTTGTTTTTCTGTTGATACTCATGGCCAGATATGTCACATTTAAACCAGTTCATAATGATCAGTTTCTCCTGCAGCTATTTAGATGTCCCTTGTACTAATCTGTAGCTCTGAAAGAATTGAAATCCTAGTTTTTTACGTCCAGAAGGGCCCATTCCTGTGACAATTCATTTTTAGTGTAAACGTAGCCCTAAGAGGGCTGAAAAACCTCATAACATTATCCAGATCAGTGTTGCTTCCTAATCCCGCTCTTCGCTTTAACAAAAAATCTATTTTCGACCCTATGGCTCAGCCCTGCAATTGTGGCTATGATTCTATGGCCTCTCAAAATCCCAATTGTGTGTCTGTTTTTTTCTTGTTAATCCACTTTAGGCATGTCGCAAAATACATTATTCTTGAAATGGCCGGGTAAATAAGTCACAAGAAATTGCCTCCTTTCCAAACCAAAACAAAGATGCTTCAAATCTATTGTTGTGTCAGAACATAGTAAAATCTTCAATTCTTAAGCTAAACCAAACTGCTCCAATAACCTGTGCCAGAACAAGAAGAAGGATCACTAGGTAGGGTGGGATCACCTCCACTAAAACTATTCAAAGAAGAGAAAGGGGTCTTCAAACCCTTAGAACCTCGGGCTCAAAGAGAAAAAAATACAAATCAATCTAATTCAATGATGATCAAAATGATTCTACTCTTGTATTTATATATTTTCTTGTGGGGTTTTTCCCTCCTTAATTAATTGAGAAGGGCTCATGGCAACCCCAACTTTGGGCTTTTTTCCCCAGCTACCCCAAAACTTACCCCATGCTGCCAAAACACTGTGTAATTGGGGTTTTCCCCTTTATCAAAGAATATGGCCTACGGGGATTGATAGGCTACTTTGTTCCCTAAGAAATTAATCTGTAGGGGACATTACAAACACTCCAAGGTCATCATGTCTCGTCTTGGACACTCGTATTTCCATGTCCTGCGTCATTGCGTCAGCTGAATTAGGCAACCAGTAATGAGCATTCTCTCGGTTACACCACCCTTATTATAGCACTAAGAGCCCCATTCTATAGATTTCCTTTATGAATTGCTTGAAAGTTGAAACTAATGTCCTAATAAGTGCTAATTGTGGTTTTGATTTTCCAGTACTAAATCATAGACTATCACAAAAGTTTAAGATGTGCAAGAGGGCTAGGCTTCAAGATCTTTCTGTAACCTACAAACTCTTACAAGTCGTGTGATAATTTTTGCTTCAATATTATAGTCAAGCTTTTCAGGTTGAAAATGAAAGTAGAAAACAAATTTCTAAGCAATCTGGATTACATAGATTAGAAAATTAGATAAATTTCAGGATTCCTTCATTTAATGATAGTATTATATTTCTTGTAATTGAAAGAGAAGAAAAGATATATTCTCCGACAGCAAGAGCATCATCCTTTGCCAGAGGAATTAGTAGATTAATATGTCTATACTAATTGTCAATATAATCTCATATAAGGATAAGCATACAAAAATGTATCTATCAGCATTATAAAATTTAAATAAGGTTATCACCTGTAGAGTCATTGTTCAGCTGCCCATATGTCTGCACCTGTCCTCCTTGAATGGAAAATAATTGAGGCTCCACTTTGTTATAAATCCTATATTCGTGAATGAATGGGTTCATAGGTGAAGTTCCAGCATTTACCCGTTCTTGGTATGTCTCCTAATTTATTGCTTCATTGACATCTCTCTCTAGTATTTTTTCCCATAGTGTCGGCTGATAATTCTCTGTTAATTCATTTATGTTTCCCCACATATCTGAAATTGCAAGAAATTAGGCCAATTAGTAAAAAAAATTACCACCTATAACTTCTAAGAAATAAGAATAATCTTGCCATTGCCACTCTATTACAATCCTGAATTTCTCACTGATCGCCAAACATAATAAAATAATATTTTTTTTTTCTTCTCATGCACTTCAAAATTTTCATTTCTTTCTCTACTCAAATGAACTAAAATTTATAGGCCTTGCATATGTACCAAAATAGTGATGATCCTTAATTAAAAAATAGAACTGCTACTGGAAAAGAATAATATGAAAATGTAATGAGGAAAGATGTCATTTCAACTATTCATGTTATCAAGGATATCGGATGGTAAGCCTACCCAGAGAACCTTGTTTTTGTTAATATGTGGAAAAATTTGATAAATGATCATTATGTAAAAGAACAATCTTTTGTTTTCTGCTCTGTTTTAAGATCAAACAGAAGCAGAAAAATATGGAAAACCTTTCTCAAACAATTGTTTGGGTAGAATGGAGGAAATCCAATCACAACATCCACTAAACAAAACTTGGTAGGGTGCAGCACAACTTAATTGATACTAATGCAAGGATTCAGCTGCCTCGCGACCTAAACAGTAGATACCGTGTTCAGCAATCAACATTTGGTCTAATTCATAGATAGCGCTAGACCTGAAAGAGTTAGATAGGACCTGTCTTTTCAATACTATTCTACTTATGGCATTGCACTTTGACAATACTAAGAATCCATGTTGGATCAGACCACATTATCAATCTCATAAATATGGATCTTGCAAACTTTTGGCAATAACATCAGGTTTTCCCAGAGTACCTGTATTACCCAGCGACCTTTTGTCCAATGTATGAATAATCTTTGTTAAAAGTATGGTTATAATTTTAAGTACATTTATATATTGATACTTTTGCAATCTACAATGACATCACATGTCTAGATCAAACCCATAATATCATAGACAAAGGCCAAACCGAGATAAGGAACACAATAACCAAAAGGGGTATATCATATTTTTAATTGGATTTGGATGGTGAGGAACTACATTTTTTATTTCCCACCAGATGATTGTAATGTTAAACAAGTATCTAATATTTTTCACCCAAGAGTTCTAGATTATTATTATAAAATGAGCCAAAGTTAATTATGAAAATATTATCATAAGATAAAATCCCAAAGCGTGAAAATTCATTACCATCAGTAGCGTACTTAAAAGGATTCTCAAGATTCTCAGGATCATGCTTGCTGACATCCCAATGCCAAGAATTGTCCACTGTTACTGTTGTTGCAGGATGAACTGCTAAATACGTGTCACTGACAACTTCTTTAAACTGATGCCTTTTATCCACTACTAATTGTTCCAGAATTTGCCCATTGCTTTTGTGTTTTAATTCTTCTAGTAGAGTCCGTGATTCTACATTGTCAATACCTTGAAATTTCAAGTCAGAATCTCTTACATCTGGTAGTAAAAATTCTAAGGCTAAAGGCTTGTGCTCAACCATGTTATGAAGGGATGTTTTAGGAAACTGTTCCAGTGACATTACAGTAGCTTTCATATTTCTGTCAATGTCCTCATCTGTCATTATAATATTCGTTTGTGCAGAATTATTTTTTCTGATCTCTATATCCAAAAAACCTATTTCATGTTCACTTATACCTGCGTTTGTAATGCCATTATTTTGTTCCCGCTATAGTTCCCCTGCCTTTGTAAATCTTGTTGTCGGGATATCTGCAAAACTATGCTCTTGATCACAAATAAATAGTTCCCTTGAAGATTGAAAATCTAAATTATGATATGAGGTTTTGTCAAGGCCTTTAGAACTTGGTCCTTTTCTTTCCTTTTCAAGTTCACTGTCTTTATGAATTTTGGAAACTTCATTGATAGGAGGAGGAATGTCGGAATCTTCAAGTCTCACATGTTCTACACTACTCTTTTCTTGAGAAGTGATCATGCATTTTGTCACTTCAGGATGAAAATTATCTACAAAAATTGACTCGATTAAGGCTGCAAAAGATGGGTGTTCAAGCATCTTCCCTGTTTCTGGTCCATATGCCAAAGATTGAGGGTCTTCTTTCTGACTGAGAATAGATCCTGGAGAATTTTATACATGGGACCACCCTTCAACACAAACAGAAGGGTGCGCCACATCATGTATCATATCTTGTTCGAAAATATAAGCATTTTGTTTTGTATTGCCAAAAACTTGATGACCTATTTGAAATAGTTTGTTTGCACATCAAGGCAATAAATTATATATATTTCTAAAAAATAAGTCAAAACCTTTCCAATTTACTCTGATATTCTTCACCTCGACCAGCTATTTGAAAGATTAGAGGACAAGCTACTAATAATACTTTAACTTAAATCATTATTAATATTGAAAACTCAAAATTGTAATTGAGAATATACTCATATCTAGGTCAGTGGCATGCCAATTAGGAAGCAACAATTTCATTTATCAGACTAGTATCATAGTAAAATCATTTCATTTGTCTAGCTATTGTTATTTGATGGCATTGATTTACTCAACTTCCTTTTAGGTGTAAGCATAAATAAGTGTTTCTTGTACATGATAGGCAAGGCTCAATCTAATAAGAAGTAGAAATATGGAGTTTATCTCAGAATAGTTTTAACTTTTCAATTATGCAAGTGAAAGAGTTTTAACTGATTTGGAAGTACATACTACCATTATATGGAAAAAGTTGTTATCATAATATAATTTTTGCAATAATGTAATATAAGATGGATTTTCCAAAAAATAGTAATAATAATAATAGAAAAAGAAGAAATCCAAAGCCTGAAATAGAGGCTTGGCTTTTATGATTTCATCTACATTCCTAGCACAATATGGATATTTCCAGCACGAGTATGTATTTAAAATTATTATTTACTTATGGCAAAAATTATTGCTTGCATTTTTACGACATGTCATTAAGGGCCAACCTCTTGGGTCAGCTACTAACAATTTCAGGGAACTGATGGCCCTAAAGATTACTCTCTAAATTGCTAGAGAAAAGGAATTACAAATACACATATTTATGGTGATTCTTATCAATCAACTGGATGAGAGGTGTGTTCTCAATGAAAAACTGTAGCTTTTTTCCACCTTTTCAAGACATCAAAAAATCTTCCAGCATATTCGCTCATCCCTCTTTCCCCCATGTTTACAGGGAGTAGAACCATGAAGCAGACAGACTCACGAAAGTTGAAGTGGAAATGGACAGAGGATCTTGATTTTTTTTTTAAAAGACTCTGGAAGGCTCCATAGAATATTTTCACACACACGGCTTCAAATATAATTAGAGACTAACTATGGATGTTTTCTCTTTTTTGCACAGGAAACCCTATAGTTATGAATTCCTATCAGCACTATTCTAATAGTATTTTTTTTTTATAAAAATAGTATATGATCTGATATTGCAAGATCTTGGGCTGATATGATTTCTACAGGATGACCTCATCTCAGATATAGATGTTTTCTATCTTCTTAACATTTTTGATACTTGTTGATGTTCTCTTTTGCAAAACAGTTTGATCCCCCTGTTCTTTTATGATGGAAATTTTGGGCCACAAGCCATAGGAATGCCACAAGCATATGCAGTTGTAATTTTGTATATACAATAAAATAACTTGCTTTCTTCTTTGGAAAAAGAAAAAAAATCATGAAGAGCCAACTAAGATCAAGGAATTGTTTTGCAAGTACCTACATACCATGTCATGGAGATACTTAGAAAGCAGAAAACTTTTGTAGTTCTCTGGTGGAGAATACTGGAATCATAAACAGATATTTTCTCTTCATCAAAAAACAGGATAACACATCCTGTTAACAGGGGAAAAAAACTTCAGTGTTCCTTGGCTTTGGCAAGTGCCCAAGGAAACATCTGTGAAATTAGTTGAACAATTAGTTGTCCCAGGGGACACTGCTGCAAGCTTTCCCAAGGAAATTAGTTTAACAATTCCAGGGGGCACTGCTGCAAGCTTGCCTAAGGAATCGAGCAAGCTTGCAACAGTGCCCCCTGGGACAACTTTATATCCCACTGGATTTCCAATCTTTGTCTTCTTTGATGGATTGATCACATGAATCTCAGATGGCTGATAGAGGCTCAGCGTAATTTGGGCATCCTTCTCTATTTTTTCTATGTGTCTCTCTGCTTTCCAAAAAAAAATTCTTGGAGTTTGTCCATTCTTCACCGTTTTCTTGGCCATCTTGACCTGAATAAATGAATTGTCTATACCATCAACATCCATGTCTAGGTAGAAAGTAATATAATGGTCATGGATGACACTAATTTTATTCTGAGCAAGAAAAGTCCCATGAATGTCATCCTTGGATTTGATCTGGTTGACATTCTCATATTTTGTACCTTTGATCATCAATATCCCACTTAGTCCAACCTGTGTGCCAAATAAAATGGTCAAAAGCTTAGCCCTTCTAATCTGCGCTTAAGTAAAAATAACTTGACAAGCTGCTTTCTCAAGGAAAGATTTCAGAGTTTCCTACCTTAATTCGGATAAGGCCATCAGTCTGAAATTCCCAATCCACAATATAATCATAGTTTGCAACAAATGCTACCATGCGGGCTACTAATGTAACCTTTGGTCTGACTTCTTGAATCTGTCACACAATAGATTTCACAAATTAGAACTGAAAACAATATGCCAGTGCAAACAGAAGCAAGAAACTTTTTCAAGGTTTATACATGTGCTAAGGAAACAATATACCAGTGAAAACAAAAGCATCATATTTTCTTCTACGTTTATACAAGTGCCAAGCAACCATCTAAATGCCAAGGAGATTGTCAATGAGTACCAAGTAGTGACCTAATCTTACCCACCATGGAAACAATATACCAGTGCAAGCAAAAGCATCAATTTTTTTCAACGTTTATACAAGTGCCAAGCACACATCTAAATGCGAAGGAGCTTGTCATTGAGTACCAAGAAGCGACCTAATTTTACCCATCCTAACTTCGTTTATGGAGATTGGAAGGAGATATATGGACAACCAAACATGAGATGTATTCATATTAATTATAGTCTTTATAAGAACATTTATTACAGCCATAAGTTATAGTCTATCCATGGAGATTTGATACTTCCTAAAACGATTCCTAGTCACGTGGATCAAAAAAAGTTAGAAGACACATTTCTAACACATTTCTGGAGAAAGCATGCTTATACCAAACAATACTATAACTCTAAAAGAAGTCAACGGGGCTCAAATTATAAAGCCGTGGAATAAGAGCAAGAGGAATGCAGAAGAAGCTCCTCCCTATGAGGTCCTAAGTCAAAATAATTGCAAGAGGAATGCAAAAGAAGCTCCACCCTAAGTCACAATAATTGCAAGAGGAATGCAAAAGTAGCTCCGCCCTATGAGGTCCTAAGTCACATGGTTTGGGTTCCGCAATGATTAGGTTTACGTAAAATTTGAATGTTTTTATGAGGTTTAGATGAGGTTTTCCATTATGTTTCTCTATACATTTTATCTATATTTACTTCAAAATGAAATATAACATAAAATAGGAAGAACTCAACATTAAAAATGTTATTATAAATTTGGAAACTGCGACAATAGATTACAAGCTTGAGTTGTGACACAGAACTATCAGCTTGAGCAGTGGACTTGATCAATGATTAGAAAGTTCCATAAAGTTCATCAAACCTCAAATTTGATCAATGACTAGGAAGCTCCATGAAGTTCATCGAACCTCAAACTTTTTAGGTTCCACAAATTTCGAACCTCAAAGTTGAAATTTGATAAACCTTTTGACATATGGTCTAATAAACAAGAAGAGTATAACCTAAATTATCTTAAAGGGAAAGAATCCAGACAAATAGGGATGAATACAAAAAGCAGGAGGAGAAGGAAACCCTTTTCTATTCTATCTTGAAACAAAAGCATCTCTTCAAGCATCCAAGGCCAAAGAATATCTATAGAGATAGAGAAGTTGGAGACAGGGATAGAAAGCCTATGAACTTAGTTGATGATAGTCCCAGTTACTCTCATCAAAACTACATAGAAGACTTCAGTGCAAGTTTGGAATCAAAGATTACATAGTGGAATTTATTTTAATCTGTATGAAATTGGAAAGCAATTTCAAGAAACAAAAAACTATTTACCTCCATGCCTGAAATTGGACACTCTGTGTGGCACCAAGCTATGTCACCTTCATATCTCTCAAATATGCAGACCATGTTATGTCTTACATAAGGTGTTCCATCGTCGCTAGCCATGACCCCATCCATGTAGTAGGCATTTCTTGGACAGTAATTGAGTGGATCAAGAGACATAGCCGTAAGTCCAAATCCATATTCACCTACATCCATATAGGTTTTAAAATACCAAGCATCGCTAGGGTCCATGTAAGGCACGAAGAGCTCGGAGGTAAAACCCTTGTAAAAAACCCTCCTCTGTTTTCCAGTGTCTGTATCCTTAATAGTTGCTTGTGATATGATCACCCCAGCATGAGGATCAGGAGATGGAACTCCCAACTCCCCCATTTGACTTGATGACCATCAACTTTAAAGATGGGACCTTTTGGCTACTCAATGGAGATAGGATTAATAGGGGGCAACAAAGGATACTTCTGGGCAGACAGTCTATAGTCTGTACCCTTTGGCTTTGGCAAGGGTATATCTTTTCCTTTTTCTGTGATTTTCAAGACCTCCTTAGAATCCATATCAAATAAAACTGTGAGACCCTCAGTGGGTCTCATGTAGAAATTTTCTATCCCTGCGCTTGAATAACACTAAATTTTTATCAATCTCCAGCCTTCTTCATCAGGTCTGAACCAGCCCAAAGAAATAGGCAGGCATGAAAGGTCACTTATGTTAACCCCTCTCTTCCCTATAATTTCTATGAATTTTTTTCTTTTCAGAGGTACTTGAACGACCGAAGTCATATCCTCCATTGTCATAGTTGGATACCCATATTCATGAATGATTTGATTGTCAACAATTTGGCCTGACGTAAGGTCTACTATGAGTTTATAGGCATGCCCATTAGCCCAAGCTATTATTGTAGCCTTCCTACTTGGAAGGCTACTTCCTGCCTTCCATAAAAATATTTGTTCTTTTGGGGGCTCTTCTAGGACCACAGAGTGAAGTGCAAACTTACCATGATTGAAAATTGAGGATTGCTACAGAATCTTCTGGACTTTCTTTATCTCTTGAAAGGTCAAAGGATCCAGTGGATGGTTTGCAACTTCTTTTTCGTGATCAAATTTCTGCTGCGGTTTAGGCTTTCCTTTCTGAATAAGCACACCATTACTGCTTCCTGGAACACTATTCTTAAAGGTGCACCAGGACCCATACTCAGAGAAATCCAGTTCAACCTTTGCTTGAGAAGGCAAACGAACCCAAGTCTTAACAAAAAGCACCAGCAACAAAGATCATGTAAGAATAAACAAGAATTTAAGGTATTTTATGAAATCCATGGCTTACAGGCTAACAGGTGACACTGCAAAACTTTTCTAAATCTCTGTACCTATGCAATTATATTGGGTTTCTGGGCTTCTAGGGCTAATTAACTAAACTGACTGATCTAATAAGCTCTAGGGCTTGCTATTTGGGATGGTATCTACCATACCCTCACTCAGCCAACAAGAAGATCGGCGAGCCTATGCACATCCAAGGACCAACATTCAACTTCCACGCCCCTTCCAAGCCCCATCCACCCCGGCGAACAGTGAAAAAATGGGGCGAATCACTCCAACCCCTCCCTCTAACCCTGTAAATCCAGGCAAATGCCATTGAAATCTGCTCCAACCAAAGAAAATCGAGGGCGAATTCCATTGTTACAGTTTTATGCGCATTTTTTTTGGTGGGCTAATATATAATAATTAATTAGTTTGAAAATAATTATTGAGCTAATTTTATAAAACTATAGAAAATGGGTTTTATATAAAAAATTCGCTCTATTAAAATTTAAAATCCCTTGAAATTCGCCTTTGGGCTAAAAGTCGCCCCTAAAATTTTCCCTGGTTTTTACTTTTTCTAAGCAAAAAGGTATTTTAACTTAGGAAAAGGGAATATATTTTTCGAAAAGGGTGAATATTTTGAGGAAATGGGCTTTTATGAAGGGAATCCAGTACTCTTACCAATCAGTCTGTAAGCCTTGGGTCCAGTCCCAACAGAAGTAAGAGAAATTCTCTAAGCCTCTTTAATAGAAGGTTTTTGAATACTGGAAAAGGGTGAATATTTTGAGGAAATGGACTTTCATAAAGGGAATCCAATACTTTAACCAATCCGTCATTAAGCCTTAGGTCCAGTCCCAACAGAAGTCATAGAAATGCTCTGAGCCTCTTTAATAGAAGGTTTTTGAATACTGGAACATTGTGGGGGAGGGGAAATTAGTAATTTTTCCAGATGATGTTTTATTACATGCCTTGCACAACTGCGTTCTACCTACCCATCAGTATTCTAACATTTTTTACTTCATTTGCATGGGTGCATTTAAGCTTGAAACCCTAAATCCATTTTTCTTTTAAAGCATAAAACTATCTAATTCTAACCTTATTTCATCCGAGGGCTTAGATTAAACTATTGAGCTCCTCATTTATTCTCTAACTATCTACTAATTTGTCAAGTTTAAACATTTTGACATATCTTTATTCTCTATCTAAATGAAATCTAAAGCATGAAAAGTTAAGATTAAACTATTTAACTCATCATGGATTATGGCATTTTGAACAAGCTACACATAATCATTATTTTTGCAGTTAAAGTAAATAGTAGTGGCATTTTGACTTGCTCACTTTCATGTCTTGTTCTTATCTCTTTTTTCTTTTTGGGTCCATTTTTTATTCTTTTTTTATCTTTTCTTTTCATGTCCTTTTATCTTTCTTTTATGACTTTTACCCTTTTTTCATTTTTTATTATTTTCAAATATGGGAAAAAAACTTGCAGAAATCAAGGTATGTACATATTTACAAGACTTATCAAAGTCAATTCAAAAATTATGAATCCTATTATTATAGGACCCTAACAGTGGCTCCACATGGGGATGGAATTTCCTGGTGAAATGTCAAGAACTTTGAGACTAGTAGCCTTTGAATTTTGATTGAGCTGACCTTGTAAGTGTTATTCTGATCTCTGCAATTATTTATACTTATGAAATTTTACTTCTCAAAGCTTAGGGCCTTCTCTCCGAGTTTCAACTTTGTTAGGAAAATATCCAATCCAATCTAAAATCTTGCAATGTTATGTACAATGGATAAAGTAAACAAAAATTAACTATTGGTTATTTCTGAAGAGTAGTAGTGCTTCAGCATTCTGCCATTGACAGGTCCACCTAGCATATCTGATCCATCCATTTCTTTCAAAAAGAAAGCATTGTTACCTTTGCAACCATAAATAATATAATGTTCTTTCCATAGGAAATCAAATTTTCCATGTTTACCTTTTTCTTCTCTTCTTGAATCCCATTTTAACACTTTGTCACCAATGTAGAAATCATCTTCTTTACTCTTTCTGTAAAAAAATTTCTTTATCTTATCTTGGATAACTTGAGACTTAAGATAAACCTCTTCTCTTGTTTGTTGCAAGTGAATGGTTTGGTTAATCCTTATTTGAATTTCATTAGTCTCAACTTGTAATTCTTGGATTATATTCATTACTGGTACTCCTAAGGAAGATGGAAAAACAACATCCATTCTATAAACAAGTTGGTAATGGGATGCACCAATAGATTTTTTTGTGGTAAGTCTATCTGCCCATAAGGCATTAACTAACCTCTTGTTCCAATTTTTTTTGTTATCTTCTAGTAATTTCTTGATAATGTTCACAAGGCTCTTATTGGAAGATTCAGCCAAACCATTACCTTAAGGGTAATATGCAGTAGAATGGCCTAGGGTAATATGGTATTTATGGAAAAAGTCAATCATTTTTTTAGATTTGAATGTAGCTGCATTGTCAGTGATAAAATTTTGAGGACATCCAAATCTTGAAAGTATGTTGCTTTCTAAAAAGGAGATAATGATAGTGTCAGTGGCTTGCCTAGGAGGTATGGTTTCAATCCACTTAGTAAAATATTCAGTGGCTATCAGAATCCACTTATGTTGGGCTGATGCTGGTGGGTGAATTTCAACAATGAATTCAAGACCCCATTGTTGAAATGGAATTTCTATTGATATGGGTTTTAAGCCAATGGAAAGAGCTTTTTCTTTCCCTCAAAATAGTTGACACTTGTGATAGGAGGTCACATACCTTTTTACATTTGCAAACAAAGTAGACTAGTAAAAACCAGCTCTCGGGATTTTTTCTACAGTAGTCTTCCAGTAAAAATGTCCTCCACAGTCACCTACATGAAATTCTTCTAAAAATTTGTCAGCTTCTTCTTTAAACAAACAATTCAATAAAATTGCACTATGATCTTTCCAAAAAAGTACATTGTCTAACATACAAAATATTATTGCCTTCAATTTTAAGAATCTAGCTTTTGTTCTTGATAATCTAGGGGAAGCTTATAAATTTAGTAATACAAATATGATATATGAATACCATGGTGAGTCTGAAAAGGCTTCACTGATCTCTGGAGTTGCCATCTCTTCCTGATCATCTACTTGGGAAATAAAATTAATGTCTAAAGCATGACAATTTGATGCAGTCATGAGTTTGGCTAAAACTTGACCTTTTATAAGTTTAGTGGGTTTTATTTCTATGTTATATTCCAAAATTGTGCCAATCCACTTGCCTCTTTTACCATCAGGGCCATTCTGAGTTAGAATGTCCTTTACAACTACATTTGGAACATATGCAATGATGTCTGAATAAATAATGTACACTCTAAAGTATTTAATGGCCTTTACCAAAGCTTGGGCCTGTTTCTCCATGATATTGTACTTTAAAGTGGCATCTTTGAGTGTCTTGCTAAATAAAGCAATGGGTTGCTCATAGCCCTGGTCTTTTTTCTACAGTAAAACTGCAACAATAGTGTGTTCTGAAGCAAAAGACAAGATAATAAAATCCTTCTTAAAATCAGGACTTATAAGGATTGGAGTTTTGGTTAAAGCTTGCTTAATTGATTCAAAAGATTGTTTAGCTTCAATAGTCCATTTAAGTACTGAGTCCTTTTTAAGCATATTTTTAAGCTCTTTGATTATTTCAGCTAAATTTGAGATGAATCTTCTAAGAAAGTTAATTTTACCTAGAAAAGCTTGTAACTCTTTAATGTTCCTAGGAGGACTAATGTTAAGGATGGCCTCTATTCTCGCAGAGTCTATTGTAATTCCTTCTTTAGATATTATGTGTCCAAGTAACTTACCTTCTTCTAATCCAAATAAAGTTTTCTTAGGGTTTAAAGAGATGCAAAATTTCCTGCATTTAAGAAAGACATGCCTGAGATGATCCAAGTGTTCATAATCAGTATTTGAGAAAACAGTAATGTCATCTAAATAATTACTAATAATTCATGAATTTCCTTTGAAAAGGCTATATCCATAACTCTTTGAAAAGTGGCTTCTGCATTCATTAACCCAAAAGGAATTTTTACATACATAAAAGTGCCCCATGGAGTAGTAAAAGTAGTTTTGGCTTGGTCCTCTAGTTGGACTAAAATTTGGTTGTACCCTGAAAATCCATCTAAAAGTGAAATCCTAGAAGAACCAACTACCCTTTGTAAAATGTGATCCATCCTTGGTAAAGGATAATTGTCTTTTAAGGATACTTTGTTAAGATTTCTAAAATCAGCACATAATCTAATTTCTCCTATCTTTTTTCTGGTGGGAACTAGATTAGAAACCCAATCAGAATATCTGATTGGTGCAATTATCTGGGCCTCATACATTCTTTTTACCTCTTTCTCAATTAAAGGCATCAAAACAGGATTGATCCTTCTTAACTTTTGTTTCAAAGGCTTTTGGTCCTCTTTTATAGGGATTTTATGTTGTATTACACTGGTGTCATAGGATTTTAGGTCCTCATAAATCCAAGCAAAAACATCTTGAAATTCCTTAAAAAGAGCTATGTGTTTTTCTTTTTCTTCCTTAGGTAAAGCTTTGGAAAGTTGAATCATCTTAGGTTTTAACTCTGTGCCTATATTACATTCATCAATATCAGATCTAGGTGGCTCCATTTTGGGTTTTCTTGCAACATCATGGAGTCAAATAAATCTTCTAAAGGAGTTAAGCCTTTTGGTAAAAAGTTATCTTTTAAGTTCAAAATATCAAATTCATCATCAACTATCTCTTCAATTTCTACTTTCTTTAAGTTACCTATGTCTGATTTATTAACTTTAGTAGGTTTTGCAAACTTTACTTTATTTACATCTATGTTATTCAAATCAATTTCACTATCTAAATTCTGATCTTCTGTACATTCCCTGTCTAGTTTACAATTCTGAAATTCACCTTCATTGTTCATAAAATGGAAAATCTGTTGATCTTGTGATAAAAATTGCCAATATTTAAAATTATCTGAAATTATTTTTCTATGTTTGATTTCTGCAGTATACTTATGATTGGGCTGAAATGGTAGATTACAGGTACTAGCAAAAGTTGCTAGGGAATAAGCCTGTATATTTTGTTTTCTTGGTATTGCAGAAAAAATACATTCCAATAGTTCATCTATCAAATCTAACAAAGTTTCTCTATATCGGCTTAATCTTGGATTATAAACAGAATATTCTCCATTTATTTCTTTTACAATCAACTCTGAATCTCCCATTATTGATACTCTCTTTCCTCCTAAATTTTTGATAATCTGTAGTCCTAAAATGAGTGCTTCATATTCAACCATGTTATTGGTACATTTAAAATTCAGTCTGAAAGCATGGCCTTCTGCATGATTATTTTCCATATTAGTTATCCAAAATCCTGCTCCTGCTCCTAGTTTATTGACTGAACTATCAAAATCTAAATGCCATAATGATTCATGAAAGATATTTTCATTGTCTGGTGTTTTGTTTTTGTCTTTTAGTTCAGTTTTGATTTCATTATTAGTTTCGGAGTTACGTAAGATGAATGAATCTAGGTCAGTATGTGTAGTGTAAATTGGGTAATTTATTGGTCTTTCTACACTACTCACCATATATTTCATCAATTTTTCCCTATAGAGTTTCTTTGGTTCACCAAAAACTGATATGGTAGAATATGACATGTCCAATTGTAGAGATCCCTATAACTTTGCTCCCCGTGAGTGAGATAAAAGCATTCCATACTTGGGAAGGATATCAGCTACTACAATTTCCATCAGTATGCTTTTACCAAGATATTGAACTAATGTGACACACAAATCTTTAATCAATCCTAAAAATTTCACTTTGCTTGAATCAAATGAAAACAGATCTTTGTAAGGCCTAGTGATATCTAAATTCAGGGTTTCCATTATTTCTTTTGGCATTAGATTGTGTGAAGCCCCTGAATCTAACATTGCATTGTGTAATATTTGGTCATGAACAATTAAGCTAATGTAAAACGGTGGAACTGCTCCATCTTGGTAATTTCCATTAACATCAGGACCAAAAATCAACTCTGGTTTATCATCACTTAAGTTTACTAAGTCTTCTCCATCATTCATGTTTAAGGTTTCAATGATAGTTGTTTTGTACAAATCATGTTTTACCAATTATGTCAAAGGAATTGGTATTTTTAATTTTGCAATTTCAGCTTGTATATTAAATTAAGGTTTTGATTTACTAAGCTGAATTATTTCTTCTTTAGTGATTGTAGTTTGAGTAGGTTTGTCCTGTTTTTCTACAATTATTTTCTCATTTTCTGTTTGAGTTCCTTATGCCTTACTTCTCTTAATTTTATTTTCAGGAATGGTTTGAGAAGCAGTATATTTTTTTTTCAGATTTTGAATTATCAGAAGTTGTTTTGGCAGTGACTGCTTTTGGATCTGCTGATTTTGGAATAGCAGTGAGTGTTTTGGAATCTAAAATTGTTGTTTTAGAAGAATTGGGTTTTTTAACAGCAGCATATTTTTGTGAATCTGTTAATTTTTGGACAGCCTCATATGTTATGTCAACAACCTTGGGACTGGGTGAAATTTTAGGGCTGAAAATTTTCTGGGATGAGTTAGAGTTTTGCTTGTTTTCCCTAGGGATAATTTGCAGAACTTTTGTAGTGGGAGCTTCTACTGTTTTATTATTTTGTGTTTGTGCATATTTTTTAGTAGAAGGCTCAATGTTTTTCTTACTTCTAAGGTTATATTGTTTATGTACTTCATTTATAGAAAAATCATAACCTTTTTTGTAGTCAAATAATTCACCTGAATCTAATTGAAGTTGTTGCATTTCAAATAACTCTTGATCTTCTTGTGTGAGAAAGATAGTGTTATCATCATTTATACCCATTATATTTATGGTGTCTTCATCATCGTCATTATGTTGAGAACTTTCACCATAGTTCTCTTGAAAATGAGCTCTTATTGTCTGATTAGGTGCTGATTCTTTGGATTTTCCTATGTTTGTATTTTTCCTGAAGTTGGGATTTCTAATTTGCTGTTGATTATCCCATTCTAGTCTCCTTTCTATATTGTCTAATCTATCCATCATTCTCTCTAAAGTCTTAGCTAATTGATCTATATTTCCATCTGAACTAGATGTCTCTTATTTTATAGTGACTCTCCTCTCATTCCTCAATCTAGCTTTTCTATCCAAAATATTTACTTCTACACTAACAGCATCTGTTTGCATTCTTTCTAAAGTATCAAAATTTCTCTCTCTTAATTTATATGCCATGTCTGTATCAAATACATCAGGGAATTTGAGTAGGACAGAGTCTGGAGTGGGTTTAAGATTAGCTAGGATTGAATTATAAACACTATTGTATCTAGTGCAGTAATCTTGGATGGTTTCATTAGGAGCTATTTTCATTGCATCAAATTCAGATAATATTTGAAGTGGATTTTTCTTCTTTTCCCATTTATTCAAAAATAATCTATGAAATACTGCTAAATCAACTATACTACCAGGATTGATACCTTTAAACCATTTTTTGACTTCCCCTGTTAATGTTTGAGCAAAGAGTCTCATTTGTACATCAGAATCATCTGTTTCATGAAGCTTAAAATAATTTTTCATCTTATTAATGTGTTGTTGGGCAGTGTAATGAGTGGTAGCATCAAATTGAGGTATTTTACTCAGATAATCTTGAGGCATATCATGTAATTGTGCTGGAAGGACCAAGGGAGCATACCTAGCAGCCATGGCTTGAATTTTAGCTTGGCTAAGGGGTAGATTGGAAGTGCTTGGGGCTGAACTAGAAGTACTATCTGATGCAGTTAAAGAAGTGGATGCTGAGATTGGAATGTAAGATGATGTACTATAAAATGTGTTTGATGAACTAAAGGATGAAGTTAGGGTGCTAGAAAATTAAACTGGATATATGAAGAACTACTTGGAAATGAGAATGATGTGTTTGAAAATGCAAAAGATAAACTAGTGGATGGGGTTGATGTGGTAGAAGATGGAAATAATATTCTAGGTTGGAATGGTTGTTTAGGGGTTACTGGATCTGTATAATGGAGTGTAGTGGATATTATGGATGATGTAGTGGTAAAAAGAGATCAACCTACTAATTCTACAAGGTTGGTATCTAACTGAGAAGTAGAGGGCTTAGGTGTATATGATGATAAAGCAGCTAGTTCAACTGAATGTTGAAAAAGATCTTCATCTATTTCCCTAAGTACAATAGCATTTAATTCATCAATTTTATCATAAATCTCAAAAAAAATTGATTCAGAATCTACTGAAACAGTTTCCTATTTAATTTCAAGAGATGAAATAAAATTAGGATCTATAACAGTGCTGTTTAAATCACTCTCTGATTTGTTTCTGAATAAAGAATGTTCAAAATTTAATTTAAACTCTATGTCTTGTATACTTGTCAATTGTTTTGGAAGAGAATTTGCTCTAACTAAGGAAAATTTAGTACCTAAACCTTCTACTTGTTTTTTCTTTTCTCCAATTCTGTCCGGATTCTCTACTATAGCAGCAAGATTAGGATCTGGATTTGACCTAGTATAGTAGATTTTTATAGAAGCCATAATTACAGTTTTTTATGAAATTATACTCACAACTTTTAAAACAAGTCTTAAAGGGAAAGGATAATGAAAAAGATTTCCTTTAAAGATCCATTTTAAGACTGAGGATTGGTTAGTCCCTAATATGGTTGCCAATATGTTATCAGTCTAATAATTATTAAGTTGTGAGATTTTGATTTAAAGTTCAAAGAACATTAGAGTAAAGACAAACCTACTTTTAAACTCTAGGATCTAGGCTTCCTAGGGTTCAGAGAGGGCTCTCTCTATAAGATTTAACTTTTTTTTAATTATTTGATATTAGGCTAGTTATGATGTGAAAATTGGTTGTGATATTTGGTTTGGTTTGGTGAGAAAATTCTCTTAATGAGATGGAAATTGATAGATATGTTTCTCCATTGGGCAAAGGAGTCAAATGTCAAGCAGACAGGACTAGGATCAAGGTCAAAAGTTAAATATTTTCAGGGCAAGATAGACAAGTCATTGAAGATCTTGGAAGGTTGATTGGTGAAGTGGTTTAATCGGGATAGAGAGCAATCAAGGATTCTTTGATCCGAATAAGGAAGGATAAGACAAAGGTCATTCGAAAGAGGGAGAAATTAAGGGTTCCCTACTCTGGAAATCAGCAAAAAACATAGAAATGATAAATATTTAAAGACAGGGTGCTTTTAACAAATCTTGTAATAATATTCCTGATTTATCATTCAAATTTAGAACACATATATGGATGCATGTAAAACATAAGAAGATAAACAAAGACAGTAGAAAGTGCTTCACTTCAATGGCTCATTACATGAATCCTGTGTTGGGTGTGGAGCCTGATTATCTTGTTTACTTTGTATCACAGCATTGGACCCCTATGCCTTCAAAGGGGTGGCAACACCGTCCGTAATTAATCGCTGCCGTGGGGGGTCCAGGGGGGCGTGGCAGCGCTTTTCGGAGCCCCCCCCTTGGCGAGGGTTTTCGATGGCAGTGCCCCCGAAGCTAAAAACAGATGTAAAATTGCCTTGTAAAATTATAGTAATTTCTAGTCAATCTAGGCCATTCATTAGGCAAATGATCTGACAGTAGAAGTTATGTTTAGATTAATGTTTTTTTCCCTAGAAAGCAACCCCTCACTTTTATGAGGGCATTGTATTGCGGCTGTGCATTATGTGTGTATTCTCGGAGCGAGAAATAGAGAGGGAGACTGTGAGAGAGAACAAAGGATATTACAGCGGATCTGCTGTAGGTTTTGTCTCTTCAATTTTTGCTGGATAATAGAAAAGAAGGATTGGCTGTTCAGGGTGGACGTAGCCCAAAATGGGTGAACCACGTATATCTGTGTCTCTCTGGTTTTATGTGTTTTGTGTGCTTATATTTTCCGCATATTTTATGTGTTGCATTGCTCCATAATATTTAATTTTCTAACAACTGGTATCAGAGACGAAGGTATATTTGGCTGATAAACTCGCAGGAAAGAAGGGTTCCTGGTTCGAGTGGGAGCAATGGTGGATGATGGTAAGTTTAGGGTCAAGAAATTTAACTGCCAAAACTTTCCGCTGTGGAAGATGCAGATGGAAGATCATCTGTATCAAAAAGATCTGTACCTACCATTGAGCGGAAAAACAAAGAATCTGACGGCCATGATAGACGCAGAATGGAACATTCTTGATAGAAAGGCACTCGGAACAGTACGGTTGTGCCTTGTAGCGTCAGTTGCCTTCAATATTTTGAAGGAAACAAAAACAGAGGGTTTGATGCAGATGTTGGCCAAACTATATGAAAAAAGCTCGGCCTCAAACAAGGTATTTCTTATGAGACGACTATTTAATATGAAGATGTCGGAAGGTGGATCTGTTGCAGACCATTTAAATGAATTTAATACAGTTACCAGTCAGTTAAGTTCTGTAGAGGTAAACTTTGATGATGAAGTTAGAGCTCTGTTATTCTTGTGCTCATTGCCAGAGAGTTGGAATGGTTTAGTAATGGCCATTAGTAACTTTGTCTCTGGATCTAGTACTTTAATGTTTGATGATGTTGTTGGTGCTATCCTTAGCGAGGAAATGCGACAGAAAATCTTCGGTGAGACATCAGGTAATGCTTTGAGTGCAGAGTCTAGGGGAAGAAGAATGGAAAGAGGAAAGAGCTCGGGATATCGCAGTAAATCAAGGAAAGGAATATCCAAGTCCAGATCGGGGATAGTGTGTTGGAATTGCAGAAAGAAAGGACACCTAAAGAAAGACTCGTAGATCTCAAGGGAAAAGAAGGAGACACACAACAAGAAAACAATCATGAAGCAAATGTGACAGTGATGTGTTACAAGATGCTTTGATTCTTTCTTTCGAAAAATGTTACCGATTCTTGGGTTGTAGATTCAAGGGCTTCATTCCATGCCACACCCGATAAGAAATATTTTCATGACTATGTTCAAGGAGATTTTGGACAAGTTTCGTTTGGGTGATGATAAACCCCCGTAAAATTGTTGGAATGGGTAAAGTTATTGAAAAAAAACAGTAATGGAAACCAATGGCTACTAAAGGAGGTAAGGCATGTTCCATATCCGAAGAAAAATCTGATTTCAACAGGTAGGTAGGCGATGAAGGTTGTGTGACAACTTTCACGGGATAAAACTTGGAAGGTCACCAAAGGAGCGCTGGTAATAGCAAAAGGTGAAAAGGTTGGTACATTGTATTTATGCAATGGTGTTTCTAACTCTGTTAATGCTTTAACTTCCAACGGAGCAGATGCAGCATTATGGCATCATAGGCTCGGACACATGAGTGAGAAGGGAATGAAGATTCTTCACTCAAGAAATTTGTTGTCGGGATTGAATAATGTTGATTTGGATTTCTATGAGAATTGCATTTATGGAAAACAAAAGAGATTCAGATTTCTCAGAGTTGGGAAAGAAAAGAAGAGCGAAAAATTGGAGCTTGTGCATACAGATGTATGGGGACCCGCTCGGTATCATCTCTCGTGGCTCTCGTTATTATGTTACTTTTATTGATGATGCAACTAGAAAAACATGGATTTATTGTATTCGTAATAAATCGATGTATTTGATACTTTCAAGAAATGGAAAGCTTTGTTTGAGATTGAGACATGAAAGAAGTTGAAGTGTCTCGGGATCGTACAATGGAGGTGAGTATTGCAAACAAAGAGTTTGATAGGTATTGTTCGTAGCATGGAATTCATAGAGAGAGGATAGTTCCAAGAACACCACAAGAAAATGGTGTGTCGTAAAGGATGAACAGAACAATCATGGAGCGTGCAAGGTGCATGAGATTGCATGCAGGATTGCCTTTACAATTTTGGGCAGATGCTATAGATACCGCTCTTTATCTAATAAACAGAGGGCCTTCAAGTTCCTTGGATGGTGGTATTCCGAGAGGAAGCATGGACAGTAAAAAGGTAAACTACTCTTTTTTAAAGCCTTTTGGTTGTGAGGCCTTTGTCCATATTAATAAAGAAAACAGTAACAAAGCTTGAAGCAAAATCAAAGAAATGTACCTTTATTGGATATGGTGCTAATGATTTTTGGTTATCGCTTATATGATTATGAAAATCACAAAATCATTAGGAGAAGAGATGTAATATTCAATGAAAAGGTCTTTTATAAGAATCAGTTACAGGAAAAGAAACAGAAAAAAGAAAGCAAAGGAATACACGGTTCTTGATGAGATAACCGAAAAAGTAAAGGTGCCCGAAAATAATCAACAACCACGAAAGAAGAAGCAACCACCACAACAACAACAGTGCACCTCAAACACTTGAAAGTGGTGTTAGAAGATCTCGCCAGGATAAGTAGAACCCCCCGAACGATACTCTCCTTCGTTATATTATTTATTCTCGATCGATTTTGGTGAACCCGAATGTTATGAAGAAGCAATGCAAAGTTGAAAGTAGGAAGAAGTGGGAGCTAGCCATGGAAGAAGAGATGGACTCCTTAATGCATAACCAGACTTGGGACTTAGTCGAGTTTCCCTGCAGTAAAAACTACATTGCAGTAATAAATGGGTTTACATGTCGAAGGAAGAACATGGAGGAAAACAGAGGTACAAAGCTAGACTTGTGGTGAAGGGGTTTGCACGTAAGAAAGGTATTGATTTTGATGAAATATTTTCTCCCGTTGTTAAGATGAATTCAATCGAACTATCTTAATTCTTGTAGCAATGTAAGATTTACATCTTGAACAGCTTAGATGTAAAGACAACATTTCTCCATGGAGATTTGGAGGAAGAGATATACATGCAAAGCAACCGAAGGATATGAGGGCAAAAAGGGAAAGAAAAATTGGTGTGCAAAGTTAAAGAAGAGCTTGTATGACTTAAAACGAGCTCCAAGGCAAAGTGGGTATCTAAAATTTGACAAGTTTATGTCTCGAACAAGGTTATACTAGATGTCACTCCGATCATTGTGTTTATCTAACAAGGCAAAATGATGGCAGCTATATTATATTGTTATTGTATGTAGATGACATGCTTGTTGCAGTGATCTAACATGCGAGAAATAAATGTGCTCAAAATAAAATTGGCAAATTCATTTGCAATGAAGGATTTGGGAGTCGTAAAACAAATCCTTGGTATGAGGATAACTAGAGACTAGAAAAAATCGCAAATTAACACTGCCTCGTAATGAGTACATAGAGAAGGTGTTGAAAAGATTTAATATGCAGTAATGCAAAACCAGCTAGTACACCTTTTTCTAGCCATTTCAAACTTAGTAAGGAGATGTGCCCAAAGACCCAAGAAGACATGGATTATATGTCTAAAGTTCCATATGCATCAGCAGCTGGAAGCTTAATGTATGCAATGGTCTTCACAAGGCTCGATATTGCACATGAAGTGGGAGTTGTAAGGTGTACATGAATAATCCAGAAAAGAACATTGGATGGCAAGAAATGGATTCTCGGATATTTGAGAGGTACCACAAATCAAGCATTATGCTTTGGTGGTTCAAACATTACTCTACAGGGATATGTTGATGCAGATATGGGAGGTGACAGAGATAAAAGGAGGAGCACTATAGGATATGTATTTACCGTAGGTGGAACAACTATCGCTTGGGTTTCAAAAATCAAAAGTGTTGTTGCACTTTCAACAACGTAGCAGTAGTATGTTGTCTACACAGAGGCTAGTAAAGAAATGATTTGGTTACAAAGGTTTATGGGTGAATTGGGTAAGAAGCATGATATGGGCACGCTATACGTTGATAGCCAAAGTGCTATTCATCTTGCAAAGAACTCGGCATTTCATTTCGGGACTAAACACATACATCTCAAGTACCATTTCATACTGTCAATATTGGAAGATGGAGAGTTGAAGTCGGAAAAAATACACACTAGCCGTAATCTCGCAGATATGCTAACAAAAGTTGTAACTAGGGGAGAAACCGAGAATGTGCTCAGCTTTCAATTGGTCTTCAAAGATGACGATGAAGATGAGGAATAGCCAAGTCCAAAGAGGAGTCATTGTCCAAACAAATGAAACAAAGCGATGGAGTTGCTACAACCGACCTCCAAGTGGGAGATTGTTGGGTGTGGAGCCTAATTATCTTGTTTACTTTGTATCATAGCATTGGACCCCTATGCCTTCAAAGGGGAGGCAACGCCGCCCTGTAATTAATCGCCGTCGTGGGGGGGGGGTCCAGGGGGGGGTCTAGTCAATCCGGGCCGTTCATTAGGCAAATGATCTAACGGTAGAAGTTATGTTTAGATTAGGGTTTTTTTTCCCTAGAAGGAAACCCCTCGCTTTTATGAGGGCATTGTATTGCGGCTATGCATTATGTGTGTATTCTCGTAGTGAGAAATAGAGAGGGAGACTCGTGAGAGAGAATAGAGGATATTACAAATGGATCCGTTGTAGGTTTTGTCTCTTCAATTTTTGTCGGATAATAGAAAATAAGGACCGGTTGTTCAGGGGTGGACGTAGCCCAAACTCGGGTGAACCACGTATATCCGTGTCTCTCTCGGTTTTATGTGTTTTGTGTGCTTATATTTTCCGCATATTTTATGTGTTGCATTGCTCCATAATATTTAATTTTCTAACATCCCGAAATATGATGCTTTATGATTTGATCCAATCTACTACTTGAACTTGGTACAAAAAGCCTTCGGGTACATAAATATTGATTATAGAAATCTTCAGCAATTTATTCCACAATAATGCTTCAAAGATTGAAGTATTTATACAAAAATGTTTACAAAATATCCTAGAATACTCATAGGATTTTTTTTAAGGAAATAAAAAATATCTTTTACAAAAAATATAGTGACAAGCAAACTTAATAACTAGCAAGTTGTCCTATTTATCCAAATAAAATAGAAATGTTGTTTTGGATTGGGTGCAGCGAGTCGCCTTGTTGTCTCTAATGTCGGCAAAGATCTTTTAATCTATTTTGAAATGTTATCTTCTTATCTCGATACTCTTTCATCGTATACACTTTACCATATGATACTCTTTAACCACTCGTTTTAACTCGTCTTATCGCTGTAAATTCTATTTTCATCGTGTAAAAATAGTAAACCTGTCTTTTTTATCCTCTTCACTCGCAATTTTGATTTTTTACAAGTAAGTCGCTGAGTTTTTCCCAAAATTATTCATCAAGGATTTTGATATTTTTCAACTTCCTAAAGTTCTCATCTACCTCTGTGTATCTATAAAATGTTGGTTCGACTACAAATAGGTGTTTTATCTCATGTTGTAGATAAAACAAGTCTTCAAAGCTTTTATGTAGAACCTTTCCTGTAGGAATTCCTTGTCCTTTTGTTTTATTTACCCTCGCTCTTTTTGCATGATCTCTTATCTTCTTGTTGTTGTCTTCTTGTGGAATAATTTTATCATTAAGAACAAGGATGTTTGGAAAACCTTTTTGCCTCAATATCTCAAATTAAACCATAAATTTAGTTATGGCTATGTTCATGTTTCTACATTTTTTCTTCTAGTCGCTTCATCAAATTTTTTCTTTGAAATTACTTTTCTTATTTAAAGGATTTTATCTCGTTCTCGTCAATAATTTCTATCTCGTCCAATTATTTCTTTTTCTTATCGTTGAGAAATTTTATTATTTCTATGGCCTCTTTAGGTTTCGCACCTAGTTCATCTTTTGTTTTCGAATTTCCTCTTGAGTCGCCTTTAGTAAATCCTTTTGCTCATAAATTACCTACATTGATGGCCAAACATCACCGATGGATTCAATGGTTGTAGTCCATAGTTGATTCTTCACATAGGACATAGGCTCTTTCAAGGTTAAATCCTTTTGTAAGTTCTTCAATTTAACATTCAACTCCGTTAGCCCTTTGTTCCCGAGTTTTGGCATTACTTTGGGCTAGCTTCTTAGTGTCTTCCATATTTTCAATCATTTTCTTCAACCTTTTCATTTTGTTGGTTTGAATTGACATTTCCTCCATGGCCTTAATGAGTTTATTGGCTTCATCGTATTGTTGAGCTACTCGTGGTACTTTTGGTGCCAAGTCTTTTTCCAGTTGTTGAAGGGACAACTCGTAGTTGCCATGGGAATTATCGTAGGAACTTCTTGTGCTTTTGTAGTTTCTCTTTCATGGACAAGATTGTCCATTTGGATTTCCATCTCTTTAATATATGTTGTCAATTGTAAAATCAAGTTCATTATATCATATTTGTGGCTTTCCTCTTGCACAATTTACTTGGCCTCGTGGATGTTCTGTTGGTGGAAGCTTGAGTTATTTTCAAAGTGCTACAAGATCAACATTCTTTTTTCTTCACCAATTCTTCGCAACTTTCACATTGGCGTGGCCATAACCTACTTGAATCACCAATTTCATTTGATCTCTCATATTTATTACTATATTCTAGAGCTTTTTGGGCACTCATTTCCTTTGTATTCATAGTAGAATAAAGCATCTCGTAAGTTTGTCTATGAAACATGATTTGATCTAATGCATGGATGTCATATACAGTACTTCAAGGTGAAATTTCTTGTAATATGTTGTTGTCTTGGGTGTCTTGACTCGTTGGTTGAAGTACTTACATAATCAACTTCGTGTTTGAATAATCAAAAGTCGATTGAAGCCTATTCTAGATTCCTAGAGTTTGATGTAATATCGAGAATAAATCTCATTCGTGATTTATTCATTTTTGGCTTTTTATCCGGTTATATTTCCCCCTAATTTCAATATCTTTATCCTCTCACTGGTCGTGAGGAGGATGCCTCCATACTTTTTTTGTTTCTCAATTACCTATGTGTTTGAAGTAGCAGGATGCTCTTCATTTATAATCTCTATGGTCTGGCTCATTGTTTGTCTCCGGAACATCTCGTATCTTCCACTTATATGGTCTCTTTTTTCTTTATTCACTGGATTGAGCTTAGGATTTTAATTATATCTAAGCTTAAACCTATTCTCTCGTTGTTGTTTTAGTAGTGTAGGTACCTTCTTCCCTTATTCTCTTAGTAGCTTTATCTTCTTGATTCACAGCTTTTCAAGGTGTGACTAGTATCACCCTCGTTTAATTGCTTCTATTAAGGTATTTTCTAGCCACTCTACTTGATTAGAAAATTGTTCAATCTCTCGGCCTTTTTATCATGAATATAAGTAGTCAATTTGCATTTTACCCTTATTTTACTTCAAATTCCCCGAGGATCATAATTCCATAAGAAACTTTCTTCAAATTTGTATTCCAGAGCAATTGTTTTGTCGTTTCTGTACCTACATCCCCTGTGATTGCAAATGAAAGGTCCTACCTAGTTCTTCAACTTGAATTGATTCTTCTTTTTGGCAACAAAGAAGTTGATAGAATCTAAATTTAGTATTTGCCTAATATACTCCAAGGAAAACACTCTCATTGGCACATACTTAGGTAGTTTATAGGGTAAAATATTGGACCCAAAAAACTCGATCTCTATATGATTTTGGTAAAGATACCAATCTCCAGTTCTACTTTGTTCTACTAACTCGTAATATTTTCTTTATCTCATCACTAACTCTTGGTTGTACACTATTTGTCAACATGTTTATCAAAGGATGAACAAAACAATCTATGAAATCCAAATAAGTGAATTATGTTGATTCTTTTCTCGATTAAAGATGTCCAAAAGATGATCGATAGAGGATTCCCTTTCTACATCCAATTTCTGAAGATTTATAGGGAACTTATCTTCTTGAAAGTAAAGGAACATGTGAAAGAGGAAGGTTGAATATCTAAAAACTCCTTCGATGGGGAAATTTCACAAGCCGATCATGGATATTATCAACTATGTCTTCGAAAGATAATTGTAGATAACGTAAGGAGGTTGACCTGGCACAAAAGTGGATATAAATCTTAGAATTGACTCATCTATATGCTCATCGGTTAATAACCTAGGATGAAGGATAACATAGAGATGGCATGCCTTGACCCTTCAGGGAAATTTGGAAGTAGAATAAGGAGGGTTTATCTTTGGAATTTCAACATAGGCAAAGAGCATGAAATTTTGGAAAATCCGAAACCTCTTAGGAAAATCTAACCGAATATATAGATTTGTGAGTGCTTCTATGGATAATGGAACTACATTGGGATCTAGTTTGAGCTGAAGCATTAGGTTAATAGACTCTTCAATAATGGTAAAAAAATATTTCTTTATTAGCATTAACCATGGCTCTTTGTTCGTGTGAATAATAGGATTGACACAAAGCTCGATGACTTTTGGGCATCGATGAGTATGTGGAACTACATACTTGGGTAGATTTGACTCCCAAATCCGAACTTCATCTCCTTGATCTAATGATTTTTCAAGACTCCAGTAGTGGAGTTCTAAAAGATTAAATTCTATCACTAGATCGGCTATTTTGTAATCAACATCGCCTAAGGGTGTATGCTCAATATCTACAACAAGAGGTTATAGAGGGTTTACAACAATAGTAGTTTTGGAAGTCATTGTTCGGTTTGATTTTGACATTTTCGACCTTCCCGGATGCTTAAAACTCGTATTTGGGCTTTTTTGTACTCTTATGTAAGCTTAAAATCTTTATAGAAGGTATTTTGGGCTTTAACAGAGGTTTCTTGAATAGTAATAGGCACAAACTAGCTTTCTTTTGGTTAAAACCTTCAAATTTAGCTTTAAAACTGATCTTCAAACTCTTTACGATGTTCGGAAAAGGTAGAACTAGGGTTTTTTGCTCTTCTTTGAATAAACTGACTAAAATAGTTTAATTCATGCACGTAAATATTGTGAGTATTTGCAAAGGGTTTCTGGATAGATTAGAAGTTCTTTTAAGGTTTGCAAAGGCTAAACTATACTCAATTTTTGCTTTAAAAACCAGATATAGTATCAAAATTGGGGTTTTATCATAGTTTAGCAGATGAATTCACTCTTTGAAGGCAAATATAGGCATTTCTTCTGGGAAAAATAGGCTTCAATAGGTTCGAATATCTCAAAAAACTCTTTTTTAAATGACAGTGAGGTTGTTTTTCTTCGAAGAATACCTATTTATGCGTGTATTTGGTCTTGAAACAGTTTTCGAGGTGTTGGAGAGGCTTTATGATGGTTGTTGAAGTCTTTTGGAAGTAAATTGGAAGCTTTAAGCGGTCTCTACAACAATTTCAATAGATTTTCTCGGGTTCGTTGGGTGAAAAATGGTGTACAGAGAGTGTTACTTCAATCGAGAGGATGTAAATGCATAGAGAATGCGTAAAAAATGCTTAACTACATGCATATGATGTTTTATAGTGTTTTTTAGGTTAAACAAAGTTAAGCATTGAAAGGCGGTCAACCGTAGTGGAGAGTAGTTTTAGTGCTAGGAGGAGAAATACCACTAGTGGTTATCGCATAGGTCGAGGGTGGTAAACGATTTATTTGGATCGAATGTGATCCGAGAATAAAGTTTCATGTGGAGGAGAGATAAGGGAACGAAACTTCTCATTTCGCAAATTTGAAAATTATTAATGATCGTGTTTTAAGAAATGTGATATCATATCTCGGGTCATCAACTGGGGGATAGGTGTGCGAATGACAGAGATTGACTTATGAAGTTTCTCAACGGATGGGGCATGGGGCGAGGATAATTCATATGTAGCGGGTTAAGTTTTAATGTTTAAAACATAGTTTTTAAACGTAAAACCAATGTATTAATATGATATGTGGGGGTGCGTATTTACATAGAAAATAAGGGTTTAGGATATGTTTTATAACCATATGGCGAGATTATATGTAATATGTTTTTAACATATGGGGATAGGTGGGGTAATATATCACATGGCTATTTAGACCATAGGTTAATCTTTAAAATAATTGGTTTTGGGATATTTATAATAAAGGAATTAATATATATACTGAAGGGGTAGTTTTAAAAGGATTTAATACATTATGTTAAAATTTAATATGAGATGAATGTAATGAATGGAAATATGTATAATTAAACTAAGCAAAGTGTAATATAAATTTTTTTGAGCACAATGATTATATCTTTTAAATATTTACACTTAAACTTAGGATAAATATCATTTGGTGGGTTTTTTGAGTGTTTTTGGATGAAATGAAATTAATTAAGAGGGGATTTTACTTTTTCTAAGAAAAAAGGTTTTTTTACTTAGGAAAAGGGATTGTAATTTTTGGAAAAGGGTGAATATGTTGAGGAAATGGGATTTCATGAATGGAATCCGAGACTTTAATCAATCAGCCACTAAGCCTTGGGTTTGGTCCCAACGTAAAATCAGAGAAATGCATTGAGCCTCTTTAATCAAGGTTTTTGAATACTAGAACATTGTGAGGGAGGGGAAATTAGTAATTTTCCAAATGATGTTTTATTACATGCCTTGCAAAATTTCTTTCTACCTACCCATCATTATTCTAACATTTTTTTACTTCATTTGCATGGGTGCATTTAAGCTTACAACCCTAAATCCATTTTTCTTTTAAAGCATAAACTATTTAATTCTAACCTTATTTCATCCGAGGGCTCAGATTAAACTATTGAGCTCCTCATTTATTCTCTAACTATCTATTGATTTGTCAAGTTTAAACAGCTCAACATATCTTTATTCTCTATCTAAAACATGAAATTTAAAGCATGAAAAGTTAAGATTAAACTATTTAACTCATTATGGATTATGCCATTTTGAAGAAGCCGTACATATTCATTATTTTTTGCAATTAAAGTAAATAGTAGTGGCATTTTGACTTGCTCACTTTCATGTCTTATTCTTATCTCTTTTTTTCTTTTTGGGTCCATTTTTTTATTCTTTTTTGATCTTTTTCTTTTCAATTCCTTTGATCTTTCTTTTTAGGACTTTTACCCCTCTTTTCATTTTTTTATTATTTTCAAGTATGGGAAAACAACTGCGTAAAAGCAAGGTATGTACATATTTACAAGAATTATCAAAGTCAATTCAAAAATTATGAATCCTATTATTATAGGACCCTAACATGGTGTACATCAAACCCATCAATATTATCTTCATCCTTCCTTACCCATGTCTCCTGTGATAGACTTCTACCCATCCGTGTGGTTTCCTCTAGTATTCATACCACCGCACTTGATTATGTTAGCACTTGGATCTCCTTGGTGCATTTTAGCCCTCATCATCTAGTATGTCTCGTGTTGGTTGTTGGCTGCGCTTTTCCTACATTTTAGCTAAAAAATTGGGACGGTCTTCCCTATTTCATGACCAAATTCTCTGATAATACTTACACAACAGAGAGGTAGCAGTCTCGGGAAATCTTGAGAAAAGTGTCTAGGTTGTCCGTAGTTATAACAAACGATCCGTCCTCGCCCTCAACCCACACTTCCTCCTCGGCCACACCCTCGACCTTGAAAACTCCTCACGCAGCTAGTGAACCCATAGCTTCGTGACCCTCTACTTGCATTCAATATGTGCCCGACTATTCCGCAACATTAGATCATAGCTCCTACACTCGTTTCTCATCATTCCCATCCGAACTATAGAAGTTACAAAACAATTTCTTTGACTGATCCGATAAATATCCGCAATAGATGACAAAATTTCATGGAATGTTGGCCTACAACTTCGCAAAGGCTACACCATGCACTAGGCTCTATACTTGGCCTTGCGCTTGATCCAAACTTCAATGGGATTAGAATCCCAACATTCAAATAGTCTTTGTAAATAGTTTATTGTTCTTTATAGTGACCCCTCAGCCTTTGCACTTGATACACTGCACCTTCGTTCTCATTTATGGGAAATCCTCCTTTCCCTTCTTTAGATCCTAGAGCTCCATGTGCAAACTTTCCAATTGATTCTAAATTTGTTGCACCCTATGCTTCAGTGGAAAATTTTAAGGATGGAAAATCATCTTGAAGTTTAATAACATTGGCGAATCTCACTAGTCCCTAATATGCAAACTATAAAATTTTTATTGATGTATTTGTAAAATTATTCAAATTTATAATGATTTAATTTATTTTCTCTATATAATGTTAGTGATATTTAAGGTAAAAAAAATTATATTGTAAAATTTGGGCGAATCATTTCTATAAAAAATGGAAATTGGCGAATTTGTTTTTTGGAAAAAATCATGGAAAATTAGCCCACCTATGAATATTAGCCCCCTAAAATTTTTCCATGTTGTGCTTGTATTAGCTACTAACGAAGCCTCCAGCCTTCATCGCAATCTCCAGTGACTCAACCTCGAGTTGTGACCTTCTATTGTGACAAAAGAGATATAAGATGTGGTAACAATGCAACGATAAACCACTCGTTTATGTTGTTCCTCTAGGATCTTAAAGCTAATCCGATTGAAAAATGTATTAAATCGTTGATCTACCTCCCACACAGCTTCGCGTAGTTAGTCGCTTAATCTCGTTGATCTCGGTGATACACCGGTATTGCATCTTCGGTAACGTAGTCTTCATTTCATCCAATGAAGCATTTGCATTCATTGTTACATATTCCATGTACCAAGACAATGCTCGATCTTGCAACAAAATAACCAACTCGCACTTTATTCGTATGTTCACTCGTCACATTCTAGGAACTCCATATCGCTTCTACTACAAACTAGAATTTTTAAGGGTCATATTTTCCCTTGAACACACACATCTTTAGTGGTTGGGCCATGGTGAATGGGGGAGGTGGAGGCAAAGGTGGAGGGACAAAATAAAACGAAGTGATGATGCCAATGGAAGGTTGGTGAATTTACTTAGCAATCTATCGACTTTCATATCTTAATGACAGACTTCGCAGAGTAGCGAGGTTGCTTTCGCTTCCTTTAGTCTAAAACAACGCTATATATTCCCTTTCAACGTATGTTCCCCAATGGGTCCTAAACTTTTTTTCCACTTCGTATAGCACCGTGTTCTTTGTCTTCAAACATAAATCCGAGTGCAATCACAAAGATACCCTTTTCACAAAATAGCATTTTACTCCCGTAACTTCAATGAATTCGTGTACTTACCTTGCATGCCTTTAAAAAATTTGTGCTCGCCTTTCGCTATAGGACACGATATGTCTCGACTAGAAATCAATAATGAATCCCCCCAAGGACACTATCAATCTAGTAATAAACAGCTCTCTGGGATCTCTTTATCAGTCTTTTTCGCTTATCAATCGGATCTAGGGTCCACACGAGAGGTCTATTATTAAAATACCATGTTTGTGTAGCTAGCCTTGAGATCCACTTTTGAAGCTCGCTATAAAATGATGCAAAGAAGAGATAATATTTATTTGTATAGATATACTTCGTAACCATTGTTCAATAGATATATGCGAACTTCTATTTTCGTGCACAGTAAACTCACGTTGTTTCATATACATCCAATATTCAATATCTTTCTTAGATGGATGCCACATCCGGTTATCCTCGTCGTATCCCGGTCCCGAAAAAGGAACCATGTTGGCTTTATGGGGCCCTAACTCTGGGTTTAGATAGTTCGTGCATTCCAACAAAACCCACTAATACCGGCCCTTTTCAACATCAATTTTCTTGCGCAGTACCGAAGTCTCACCCGAGGCAATATAGGGGGGATGCTAGAACCATGTTTTTGCATCCATAGGGATAGAGGATAGTGGCTTTAGGGATTTTCCTTCTTATCAAAGCTCGCATGTCATATCTATCAATATTACCAAATTTGTTCAATACAATTTTTGAACTTACTCACAGACCGTGCGATGTTACTTATTCATGCATTAAACATAGTAAATATCCACAAAACATATTAGTGCTATTCAAGACAAAAAAAAACCCCTTATTTAGCATATACATCCATAAACAGCATAAGTAAAATAAAACACATCAATATAACTCGTATATTTCTCAATATTTCTTTCATTAACATCTAGATTTATCTCATACATCCTCTTTCCACCCCCGCACACATAGCAAAGATGATTTCCAAAGGTCTCTACGCACACGCTTGTAGGAGCCTTTTCCTCTAACCCAAAACAAAGACTCTAACTCGGTCTTACATCCAAATTCATTGCATATCATCAATCATAACCTACCAATGACTTCTATCTATACTTCGTATATAGATTTGGCTTTTACAATACCATGGTTCCAAACTATAATATTCCCAAATAGGAAAAGTAGGAATATAGTGCATAAACATGGAAATAGAAGTGAATAAATCAATACACCATTATATGAGACAAATATACAGACCATATTATTAAACATATCAGCAAATAATAGGCACAATATCTTGAGGATAAAGTCACTCAAGCAATAAAAAACAAGCTTCTACTAAGCAAATATGTCAATACATGAGAAATAGCTACCATACAAATACCATGAGCCAAGACAATGCAGTTTTAGGGAATAAAATCTACATAAATGATATAAAAATGCAGATCTATTTTTATATAGCTCAAAAAGGTGTCAGGGGCTAGAGATCTATGTCTCCCAAACACATTTCCAGGACAACCCAAGAAGGATTTTCGAAATACCCAAAATGTCGTAAAATGCAACCCCGGGGTTGAATAGCAGACTTGCAACTAAATACTAGAAGGAGGTGGCTGAAATGATAAAGAATTGAATATAACTCCTCCAATATAACCTCCAAGTGAAAGTCCCAATCCCCTCACTAAAGACCTCACCCCTCTAAATGAATCATTGAATCCTCCTCTAAAAAACACAATAGAATAATGCAAATTCTCGAGGGGAATTGAGTCGTAGGAGGTGGGAATAGTTGGGCTTGAAGCCAAATAATGAAATTAATCTCCAGGACCTTCCTTATTAGCCTCCCAATGGAAATTCTACCTTCCACCGAAAAAAAACATTGAAAGTGGCCCTCAAAATCCTTCATCGTTTCTACCCTACAACACAACACAACTCCACCGTAAACTACATTGTAGCCGAAGACTCGAATCTTGGCTAGAATGTAGGAATGTGGAAATGTAGTGAAATACTCTTCCTAGAGGATCCTCTAGGAAGAGGTGGGATTCCCGCTCGGGAACACCCTATGCTAAACAACACAGCAATCTCACTAAACAAATGTCGGAGAGTGCAAGAAGTCATACGTACCACAAAATCAATAATCAATACATAACCATATATGGCTACCTTGCCCTCCTTATAAATAATGTGAGCCTTTCTCACCTTGGTTCCCACTCATTAAATTCACTACTATCATGGAGACTTCCTCCCATTCACACTGCGATTGTCTCTCATTGATGATCCACTCCCTCCATACCAAATGCTATGTTGATTTGGTCAAACTTGACCTTGTGCCCATGCATTAGGCCCTATTCACACATGAGGGTGATTTATCCAGCTATTAAGATGATCCCTTTTTCACATTAAGAGGGGTTTCACTCATACTAAAGATATTTATGGGTCTCCCCTACCCACTCCATCCAAATGACAAAAGCAAAAATTAATATTCCAATTAGCCGCATGCTAATATAGGAATATTACGCCTCCTCCCTCCCAAATGTTGCTTTTCCTCAAGCAACCGCAAGGATAGAACTGAATAGCCTCCTCTCCTCCTCTTGTATCATCCTCATATGATAAGCTCCTCCAATGAACAAGATTTTTTCTCATCAATAAGTCTCCAATTTTATCCTTCCAAGTGTGCAAGTTAGCTTTTGGTGACAAATCCAAATAACTATCATCATGAAGAAGTGGAATATCCATGGAGGAAAAAATATGCTATATAGAGGCCTTCTTGATGCATGGAATCTAAAATATATTGGTAATCATCATTCCCATGTGAAGCTCCCATCCCCAAGCTATCATCCACACAAAATGAGTCACCCTCCAAAATGGTAACTCATGGGAAAACTCCTCCACCTTTGGCTCCCCTGCAATGTAGGTGGGATGCATATATAAACATGATAGACCAAATGGCCTACCCCACACTTTCTTTCTCTCCACTTATGGAAATTTTAGAGTTGCTCGTCGAATTTGGGCTGCAATAGTGTTTCCCTCAAGAGACAAAGGGACAATTGGATCTTCAAAGACCCCTTCTCTAGTATCATGAACCATGCTAGCCCAAGCCATCTCACACAAAGTGAATAGCACATCATCACCATATGGCATACAATTCAAAAATATGTTGAGTGTTATGTGTAATGCTCGGATGGTACCAATGGTTTCTCCAAAGGGATACAAAGTCATAGCTTTTGATAATTGTTGTTTCAGAACATAATGTGGCAAGTTGTCATCCATCAATTTTCTAGTTGTGCATGTTTTCTCATCTACTAAGAAGTAGTAAATGGCATTATATATCAGCTGAGAATAACAAGAATAACACAACACATGCCCAAATCCATCCAAGGAAGGGCTTTCCTCCATCACCGATATTGGTCTTAGTAAAGACCATGTAGCAAAAATAGAAACTTTCCCTCTTGTAGAGAAATGCACTATACATATATGGCAGGGAGAATGAAAATATTTTGTTAGATGAAGAATAAGTACAAACATACCATTCTTAACATGAATTGTGAGTATGAAAAAGATGAGGTCCATGGATGAGCCCTCCCATGATAATCTCCTCATAATGGTCCGAAATGTAAAGTGATACATACTCCCATTGGAACACTCCATCAATAGATGCATACTCCCAAGTGACAGCATTGTTGGCCTTAGAGATAAGGCTCTTGTCACTCCATGAATCCATTCTTTGACATGCCACATGCCAAATTCTTCCACCTTAATGTCGCTATAAGTGGGAGATTCCTCCTTATCATGTGGGAGCACCTCCTAATTTTTTCAAAACTAAGGAGTAGCCCCTTTGCACCATGATTGTGCCCCCATCTACTCCTCGTAATATCATGCAAATTATGGGAGAAAATCAGCCCATACTCTCCCAAGAGAAATCAAAGCAACAATATCTCTTGTCGCCTCCCCCACATCTCCATTATATAGACCATGAAGTTAAAAAATGATGATTTATAATAAAAAAATTCACATCACCCCAATGCAACCAAACTCCTTGCCGCCATATAATGTAAATGTCATGCCAAGTCCCAACTACTAACACACCCTCAAAGATAGGATATGTTACATGATGGCCAAACTCTTTCAAGAGTAGCCAAGACAGCCCATGCCTCCCATCGCCTCTATGTCATAGATATGCAAGTGGCTTACCAACCTCTTGTTCACCATCCACACCCCTCATCCAAATGTGGGTGCCTCCTTCCATGGTCAAAATTGGTATCCCCTCCAATGGAGAATACCTTCCTCCCAAATCAGATCAATATCTCTACACTTCATGAGATGTTGAAGTGCGACCTTCTTGGACATCTCCATATGAAGACCACTCATCAATGATCATGTTGAATCCATAAGGATCCAAGCATAGTGAAGGAAAAATATTCTCATTGAGCTTTGAAGTGCTCATCAAGAAGGATCCATCATAGTAAGGGAAGATAGAATGTCTCTCATCAACCATCTCGCCTATCCTCTCCTACACGTAGAATGATCATTTGAATGCCCCAATAATGGTTGGGCCCCCAACTCATCACCGTCGCTCAATGACATGACCGTTGATCTTCATGATGGTGCATTTTTTTGTCTCATGATCATTCTTAATGCTAAACATATAGTTTTGCATTGGAATGTTTAGGAAAATACTCATCCTATCCTTCAAGAATATACACTCCAACCCAAAGTGTTGTGTGCATCTCATTAATGAACAACCAACATGACTATATACTTCCTCCTTGAACAAGTCAAGGGTCCTCATCAGTGATAGTCTCCTACTCCAAATTAGAAGTGTATCTTGACCCTAGGTCATGCAATGGTATATTCCCACAACCTTCCATAAGATGTGCTGAAATATGCAATGTGTTGGGGCTGAATGGAGAGTTGGGCTTTTGATTCCCATGGTGTTTCTCTCTCCATTTGTGGTACACATGGGGCCGCCTTTGTCCTTGGGCTGAAATGGTATGGCCTCCAAGAATGGCCCAAGCTTCCCCATCAAGAAAATCAGCCATGAAGTGCCCCCTCAAGTTCTCCAAGTGGTTTTTTTTCATAAGAAGAGAAAAGTAGCAATGTGGCAACTCATGGTTTTCCCATGGTGTCTCATGAAATATAAAACATATACAATGGGGAGAATCATGCTCCCAATGGGTTGTCCCAAAATATACAACACTCTCACAATAGTGCACTCTTGTGAATGTATAAACATCAACAAGACAAGGAGGCAACATGTCAATGGAAACAAGTTGTCACAAGACAACTAGAGAGTGGGTCACTAGCCTCATTCATGGGACCAACGCAGTTGCACCTCTTTTCATGCATCAAAAACTAGTTCTTTTCCAGACCACTTGTTTGTTGCCACAAACATCTCATAAGATGAAAATATGAAAATACAAATTGGTGCCAATGGTGCACACCAAGAAACATGTGGCTTCCCCCACAAACCATCATGAAAACAACCACTCCCATCACGCAATGGGCCACAAGTACATCATAATAAGGAGCATAAGGAGATATGATCATCCGTAGCTCATCAAGCTACTCATATAAATTAAATAAAGGTAAACCAAAAATGAAAACATATCCCTTCTTTACCATGTACTCCCGGTCCTTGAGCCGAAATGGCTCATCCGAATGCTCTCCCTCACCTCAAATGAGTAGGGAAATGGTTGTTCCAAACTCTCCAAAAATAATTCGGGCTATGCATCTATCCATATGCTAATATAAATCATGCTGAATGCCCTCCCCTGAATGAACTCTTATAGCAAAGCAAAGTATGCATCAAAGTTCATAGCTAGAAAAGTCCACATGTGCACGCATGCAATAATTTCTCTTTGAGACTAGAAACTCTAGCCAAGAAGACCATGCCATCTTTAGTATAGATGACCATCACATAAATCATGTACCGATCATCTTTGTCCTGGGTCATCAAGAGTCATACATGCATCTAGATCCCGGGAGTACTCTACCAAGAGCCGAGTCCCCCCATCCCTGGATCTATCCTCCTCATAGACAACACCGTGATCCGCAATGTGATGCTCCCCTCATGTATTTTCCCTGCTAATTTTATATCCCCCCATGCCAAATTCATCCTCCAAAATGTCGCCATGCCCATCATGCACCGCTCATGCTCAAATATCAATGGTGATCCCGTGAAGTTAGCATCCCATGAGAATCGCCATCCAAAAGGAATCTCCCAATCTCGGTCAATGTAAGCATGAGTAACCTCCATCTACTCCCATGTGTGAAATAGTCCTCCCTCAAAGGAAGTATCCTATTCCTCTCCAAATTTGTGGAGTAATCAACCCGCATCATGAAGATGCAATCCTCCATCCCCGCTAGCAAATTTTGTCGACCAGTAAGATAACTAGTGAGAGTGGGTGATACTAAAAATGAGAGAGTGTCTCCCTCCTCCTTGGGTTTATCCCAAACTCTCTACGTTGTGCTGAATCCTCCAATGTCTTCACCTCTCTAATCCAAGAGTGGTGGGAACTCAAGGACAAGATGTCTCTCATCAACTCTAGATCGTGTGGCCTCCCTGTGTGGAATGCCTCCATACATTGAGACATCAAGCTCTAAAGTGGACTATATGTATGAGTGGATTGATTTTTCTCCTCTCTTCATTGCGTCAGATGCCTTTCTCCCTTGTGCAAAGACTTTCCCGAATGGATAAGGTGTGTATCAATCCTTGCCGCTGATCCTTCTCTTCTTCCTCCATCTCACAATCCCCAAATGTTGCCGTAAATGACTCCGGAATTGTTCTTTGGTTCCCACTTGTTGAATCTCTTGGAATCCCTTGCATAGAAACAAGGAATCCCTCCCATGGAAGCAATGGCTTCCTTGTCCCCTCCATGTGGTGATGGATCTACCTTCGAGTGATACATCGTTGTTAGATCTCATAAGCTCATCCTCCCCATCAATAAGTGAGATTACCTCATCATCATGAGAGACCCTAGATTTTGGTCATCTCTTGAAGGAAGTACCTCCATGACTTCACAAATGGAAGAGGGCCCTTCACACAATAGGGATCTTGCCTTTAGCAAGTCATCATACACATTTTCATCCCTTTCGAAATATGGAATGGAGTTAGTTTCATGGTTCTCTCCAATGCATGAAAAGTGTTTGATGTTTTGTTACAAAGAGATTCACGAGTGATTTTTCATCAAATTCTCTCACCAACCCTTTAGTGAATCCATCATGTGATTCTACATTTTCATGATAGCATGAAATAGAATTTTTAAACCATAAACCATGAGCCATACCTTTGAGTTGCGATCGTGCTCCTCTAATGGCTTTCTCCATCCTCCCGGCAATGCAAGTGGGCAATGGACTCACGTTGATGGATCTGCATGTGTTGCCGAGTGCTCACACCCATCATAACATTAGCTAGGGCTTGCTTCATCCACAAACCCTCTCGTAAAATCTCTCCAACTTTCCCCTCTTTCTCCCTCAAGGTCTTCAATGATACCCTCCGTGGTCTCGGAAAAGAAGAAGGGAAACCTCCCTCTTTCGTCATTCCTACTTTTTTTTTCTATACATCTCCTCTTCCAAATGAGGAGCTTCTTCTTATAATGGCATGTTATCTTGGGGTCGCACACCGTAAAGTTCCCTTCTCAAGAATATCAAAACTCTATTCCGTAGATTGATCGGAGGGGCATTTACCGGATATGTCACCTTTGAAAAAAAGGATGAGATCCAAAGGCTACCTGGCCATCCGCATAATCCGTCTATAGATCTTGAAATATTCCCCTTCGTGGGATTTAGCACTTTGGCTTGAAGCCACAAGTTGAGCCAAAGATCATGCTCCGATACCACTCGTAATATTCCTTTTTCGGGAATTTATGCTAAATGGTCCTCAAGGACACCGTATAAGAGAGGCAACTGTAAGAAAATAAGCTGAAAGAGGGCTTGGATACCCTTTTTTAACTTCACTAAAAAACTTCTTTTCCGTAAGTTGAGCCCAAAGAAATGACTCTAGTTGGGTTATTCGTATCTCCCCAAACTAGATCCCGTAAAGAATGCTCAAAGAGAGATCTTACAAACGAATACATGAACACAATCATGAAACTGCAAAATATGTACACATAAATATATGGAATATAATACATCCATTATGTTATTTAATGAATCACCTACAATATATAAAAAATATCTTGAGGGACAAGCCACTCAAGCTATGAGAACCAAACTCCAATGATCAAGCAATAGAAATACGTGAGTTGTTGCAACCGAACAAAATGCCGTAGAGCGAAAGTGACAAATCGACTGCCTATATTAGATTAGTTGCTGAAATAGATGCACATACATGAAATATGGCTGAAATATACAAATAAATTCCCCAAAATAGAAGAATGGGCTCCAATACAAGATTTCTAGCCAATCTAGGAGAGATTGCTAGAAATGCCGTAAAATGTACAATGTGACAAACAAGTTGTCACCTGCAAATCGAATCAAAATAATAATGAGGCTATGGCAGATCTAAAATACTCATTCCCTCCTTTGATAATTTTCTCAAACAAAGGGTCGATCCCTTTCACTCAAAAAACACTCCTCCCGTTAAGCACAAATGGCTCTCCAAGCAATCGCTTCTGTAAAAATAACGCAGCTTCGCCCTAGACCGCGCCTGTGAGAGATGGTGAGTGTTTGTCTTGGTGCCAAAGATCTGAAATGAAGTTTGGGAGTCTCCCTCTCGCTTCTCCTCTCGAAGAATATGCAAGACCTCTACTCGGATAACGATGCCAAAGAATGACTCTTTGAGTTCCTCTGTTTACTGCACCCAGCAACACAACGTTTTCTACTACATAAATAATGTTGTAGCTAAAGGGATAAACTTGGCCAAATGTCTGAATGAGGAAATGAAGCTCAAACCCTCTCCTTCCTTGAGGATGACGTAGGGATTCTCGACTAGGAACACCCTTGGGTGAAGAACACTACAAACCCGCTAAATGTCCTGAGATGCAAGTCTTCGCGGACCCAATGAAAATAATAATCCAATGCATAATCAAAATGGGTCGCTCATCTCCTCCTTATAAAGCAAATGAACTCTTCTCACGATGGGTCCCGTTCACACTTGCTTCTAGCTCAAGCAAGTGAAGCCTCCACTAAAAACTGCGTTGTCCAAGTAGGTTCAATGTATCTAGACTAGCTTTAGTTGACTTGGTCAAAATGACTAGATCAAGCATGATCCAACTCGTTCACACCATGTGGTGCTCAATTCAATCGCTTTTATTATTCCTCCTTTCACGTAAAAGAAGTGTTATTTCTCCATATAAAAGGGGTTAAGGTGTCTCCTTACCCACTTTATTCAATAAAATGTAAATATGCAAACAATAATGTTCCTTTTAGCTTGAGGCTAAAAATTGGGGACATTACACGAAACCCTTTCTTCTGGGGTCCCAATGTGTTTGTAAAAGAGGTCAAATCCTCTCATTTCTGATTTTATAATGAATTAAAGCTCTAGATATATGTTATTCCATCTATTTTTTGTAGTTTCCATAATAAAAACAACGTTGTTGTTGCCCTCATGCATTTCTATTTTATGATGTACTGGGGTTGTGATGCTTTTTTAGCATATTTGAGTTGGGGAGATTTGTTTAATGTAGCTAGAGTTATTTTTTTCTAATTCCATTTTATATTTAAGCTACATACAAATCATATTTTAGAGGATCCCAACCCTGGATCGCATTATTCTTGCAAATCGGTTTTCATATACAGTCATTCTCATTGGAGATATTGTCGAAATTCCTAAAAAGGAATATTACAGCAGTATCGGAGCTTCGCTCTTGGCTCAGCTTATGTGGGGGAATATTTATCTTCAGCATGGAGAAGGAATACATCTCAAATCTCATGCTTCAAACCCCCTAGCAACATTGCAAGGGATCTCGTGGAGATGAGGCAAAGAAGAAGACTCTTTAGGGTTTTTCCATAAGGCAAGCACCAGCTCTACAAATGGCATGGGAAATTCAAATACATCACAACACTCCACCATGACTTCATTTTTAACTGAAGGAGATAAGGAGGGTTCTCTAAGGGAATATTTTGAAGAATATGAGCTCCAATCTCAAAGGTTCAAGGAGCACCTGAGCTTTCAGGAGTTTTGTCGATCAAGGATGGAAGAAGAAATAATCCCTATCAAAGGGAGGATAGCTTGATGTAGGGATCGAAACCCTAAAGTGAAGTATGGTAGGGTTCTTCTTGCCCACATATGATGGGACACCTAAGTGCACAAAGCAAAAAGCATGGGTAGAGACGCTAGACACATACTTCCAGCTCCACAACGTTTCTAAGATAGAATCTATCAAGATAGCTTGCGTTGCACCCGAAGGGGAAGCTCAAGATTGGTGGTTTCATGGACCCGACCACACTCTGGGCACCATCATATCACTTCATACTCAGCTTTCACCAAGAAGCTAGTGAAGAGGTTTGATCCAAGGGATCCGGAAGCCCACTTTGCCAAGATGACCAAGCTCAAGCAAGAGGGAGATCTTGAGGATTATATTGCTGAGTATATGCAGTATTTTAGTGATGGTATCCAACCCTCACTATGAGCAGGAAGGTATGCGTATATTTTTTGAATGGTATGGGTGAACCATTACAAGGGTTATTCAAGTCTATTAGCACCCTGTAATTAGCAAGGTTGGAAAAATTCCAACTACAGGGGTAACATCAAACTCGGCTTTGGGATTCAAGGATCTAGCCCTCCTAAATCCGCAGAGGGATATCTCTATGAATGAGTTTAAATATGTGATATTTAGAAGCGAAATGTGGTATTAGAGCTAGTTATGAAGAGCATGGGTTTTGTTTTTGTTTGTTTTGGTTAGGGCAAAGACATGATGAAGGTGAAGGCGAGCTCAAAATGAAGGGTGAAGATGTCCGCAAGTGAAGGAATGATTTGACTGATAGAAAAGGAAAAGATAGTTTTAACCCATTGGCTATGGATTCATAGGAGGATTTTAATTAGACAAACAGAAGGTTCAAGAAGGATCCATGGGGCAAGTCACTTATGTCAAAGGATCTCTTAAGGTGATTTATGGAGTGAAACAGATAGAAGTGGAGAACAAAACAAAAATGAAGAATAAAGGCTACGCTCTAAGATCAAGTAAGTGCTTTTAAACTATCTTGATTTCAACATGTGCTTAGAGAGACAAATCATAAAAAAGAATTATGTGATAAGGTAAGATACTTTTTAAACTAGCCTCGCATTGAAGTACTTTGAATTTAGAGAAACAAAATATAAAAAGCATTCCGAGATCAGTGTAAGTACTTTTTAAACTAGCCCTCGCATTGAAGTACTTTGAGTTTAGAGAAACAAAATATAAAAGCATTCCGAGATCAAGTAAGTGCTTTTAAACTAGCTTGATTTGAAGTACTTTTTAGTCAAAAAACATTCAAAAACAAAGTTAGAACAAATTAAGATCAAAGTGAGTACTTTGAAACCAACTCTGCTTTTAAAGATATTCTAAAGGAAAACACCGATGATCATCATAATGAGCAATCTAGATCAAAGCAGAGCTTTGAAACCAACCTCGATTTAATATACTCAGATATTAACAAGAGAAAAAACATAGAAAATAAAGCTTTTCAAGAAGAGTAGCGTACTACCGAGAGTAAGTCCTAGCTCTATGTTTGTTGTTCCTTATCGCAGAAAATGAACATAGTGAAACCTTAAAGAAAATAACAATTGATGAGTGAGGAAACACATCACCATTGACACAAATCAGATCCCATAAATCAGCGACTTTGTATTTGATGTTAAAACCAAGCCATAATCAAACGAAGCCTGCGAGGGTCTCTACAACTTCAAACTTCTCATATCGTCTTATTTATCTTCAAATTTCACACAATGCATTAGTAGCTTCGTAAACCATTACATGCATTCGGATGTTCAGAGACCAACATTTGCTCTTTATGTTCTGCACAGGTATTTATAGAGAAACGAGGAAGTGGGAGGATTTCCCAAGGATCAAATATCATTAATTATGTAATCATTTCTAGCTCCTCGCTCCATAACATTTGTTCCCTCGCCTTTCAAGGCATAATGATCGAAAGATGTGCTTCGAACTATTATTAATCTTTCAAACGTTTCACGCGATAAATGAGACAGTATTTTTTGATTTTATTATTAATTTTTCACCGTATTCTGTAAATAATTTCTGTTTCGTGGCACGATTTTGTGTTTTTATTTATGTGAGCGTGTGTCTGTAATAGAAAGCGTGAGAGGGCCCACCTATCTCCCCGCCCGCGTGTGTGCTTTCTCGTGCTCGCGTATGTTCGTGCTTCCTTAAAAACCGCCACCCCACGCAGGTCCCGCTTTATATTTTAAATATCCTTTCTCTCGGGGTCCCCGTTCCTTCGTTCCATACCCCCGCCCGTTTTGTATTAATTATTTTTTCCGTGGAAGGAAGGGTCACGTGCACTGTCCACCGTTTTAACCACCACAACTAATTTAAACCCCGCGGACCCCGTAACCGTGTGAGATCGTTCCGTAAGGGACTCGCAGAATTTTTCGCATGCAGGAACATTTAAACTCAAAAATACGAAAACTATTAAAAATTTCGTACATAAGTCACCCGTTTCTTCAAGGCATGTGAGGGAGTGGCAGCCGCGCGCTGATGGCACCACCTACCTACGATTGACTCGCGGAGGAGAGTGTGACGGCAAGGCGGGCAGGGCTCAGAATGACCTTGGTCAATCACAGTGATCACTATTGTGAGATATGTGGAAACAAAACAGACCGCGCGTACAGAAATCATAAATGTATCCTGCATTATGGAACGGTTGACAGCAAAGGATGGCCGAGAGAAGCCACATATATATCAGAGCAAAGGGAGCAGACTACCAAGGAGTGGCAGAGAGGATGTACAGACGAGAAACCCACCCCCATGTGTGTTACATTATATAAAAGGAAAGAGTGCTAGAACCCAAAAAGAAGGCACGCAGAGAGAAACGCCCTACTGTGTCAATGGCAACCATTCATCGAAAACAATTGCCATGCCCCTGCAGGACATAGCAACCTGTGCCAGTGCTAGACACAGCAAGATCCTCCTGCCCAACTTAGATGCCACCACCCAGTCAACTCCCAGCCATGGGCCCACCATATCTTAGATTCTACATATATATCCGATGGGTCAAGGATCAATGCTGTCAAAAGGAGGGAGTGCTTAAAACCAATAGCCAAACAAGACACATGCAGCAGCAACAAACATGTTGTCAGGAATACTAATCATGCGCACATATTAGATAGCATGTGTGGAAGAACTTGAAGAACCTAATAGTTATTTACACTCAAAGCATACATGAACTATATGTATATAGGCACTCATGCTGGAACGCCCATCACCAACATGGGCACACCATAAAGGGAGCTAGGTCACATAAAGAGCTAGGAACAAGGTGGCAGTGACACGTGAACTGTGAGCTAGGGGAGGAGAAAGATGGAACTGGACCAAGTGGCCATGAACGTGTTTGGAGCCAGACAGAGCCATCGTGGCCACCCTCCAAGCTTGTAGCGGTCACTCTCAGCAGCCATTCCAAGACGCACGGTTCCCCCCCCCCCCCCCCCCCCCCCCACCGTACGCGCGTTTTTATATATTAATAATCGACCGCGCACACACACGCGATAATAAGTCACATCCGATGGAAGCGACCCCGACGGGCCGGGGTTCGAAAGTATGTATGATAAACGTGTGCACGCGCGCGCCCGCGCACACACCTTCGGGCGGGCAGCCCGTGCGATATCCGGACCCCGCGGGCGCGGGCGCGACGTGTGTGTTTTTATATATATTATTATATTGGGGCCGCGGACAGGCAGGCGGTTTAATCGGATGGCTCGTTAAAACAAGGCTCCAATTAAAGTGGAAGTTCTCGAACATATTTCACATCACCAAGGTCTCAATGTTATGTTGACATCGATCAATACGACTAGTACTGGATATGTAACATCTGAGTAAAGTAGGGAGGTAAGTGAGAGAAAAAGATAGAGATTATGACTGCGATATATATTACAATATCTCATATATTAAAGTGGAAAGTGCGCATAAGAATGGCCTATAAGCGTATTATAAGTCTAATGCATATGGATGCATTTTGAAATGCCCAAGGTTTAACAACAAAGTCTAGGGTTAATTCGAATATATATATAGTCCTGTATGAAATATTTTAAAGATTGAAACATGAATATGTATGGAAAAGGAAAAAGAAGACGAGAGCATGCGGAAATGAAAGTGCGATTAACGAGAATATGTTTCTTAACAATAGTAGGAAAAGACAAACCAGGTAAAGCCAAAATCTAGAAAAGGAGAGTCTGAGTGAAATGATGAAATGTGTAATTAAAAATTTGAATGTAAATGTTGTAATTATTTTTGTTGTTTGTGATGCAAAGGCAAGTATCCTAAGGAAAAGACAAAACATTGCTAGTCAGCATGGAAATTTGTACATATTGTAGTAATTTTAAAAATGAGTTGGATAAAGGAATAAGAAAGATGAGTCAAAGAGTCATGACTGTATTGCTCCAAATTCTTTATGAAATACAAACAGATCATGTGAGGAACTCTATATATAATATCACATTGATATGCACAAGAGAGGCAAGAGAGAGAAAATATAGAAGGCGAAAGTATAGAAGTGTAAGATGTAGAGAATATTAAGAAAAGAAGAGTAGAAAGAGAAGCTATGGAACAGAGCCGATATCTAAGGTAAATCGATGAAACATTAGGTCTGAAAAATTCGGGTGAAGTTGGAGCTTCCCTATCAGGTTGTAACTTGATAGCTATCGATTGTAGTGACCGAGGTTGAGCCTCCTATAGGTTGGTGCCTCATGTAGGTAGGTTGATAGTTGTCAGTTCCACAAAGACCATGATAAAATGTTGTGTATGCACCAAGTTGGACATCTACCTTCCAAATGTCCTCTAAGAAGATGGAGTCATCACTCTCACAAAAGATACAGGACGAAAAGGGTGCCTCCAAAGTGGATAAAGAAGGTGAATAAGTGTATTTTTGTCTCTAACTCAGCTCAAGATCTAAAAATTCAACTGGTATTTGGACGATGGCTGCTCTAAACACATGACGGAGACAAAAGTAAGTTTATAACTCTTGATGAAAAGAAATCCGGCAATGTTACTTTTGGCAATGATAAGTCGGGGAAAGATCAAAGGAAAGGGCTCGACCAAGCATAGAAAATGGCATAGGAAAGGCCCAAGATGTACTATTTGTAAACAAGGTTGAAAGAAAATTTACCGAGCGTCAGTCGATGTGTGACAAAGGATGCGAAGTTCTATTTAGAGCACAAGACGTGAAGTCGAGATCAAGCACCACGGGTAAGACTCTACTCAAAGGTGTTCGAACGAGAGAGCGATGTTTACATTGTGAAAGAGAAGATGAAGCATGCCATCTTAGCAAACTTGAGGAGTCATGATTATGGCATAAAAGATTGGGACATCTCAACTTCAATCATATCATCGGGATCGAGCAAGAAGAAAGTTGTCGGAGATATGCCGGAAATAAAAAGGCCTTCAAATACCATATGCAATTCGTGTCAATTGGGCAAACAGACACCGAACATCCTTTAAATCTAAAGATGAGTTATCAACAAGAAGACGACTCCGACTTGTGCACATGGACCTGTGTGGACACTGCTATAACTAAGACACCAAGTGGAGAATCCTACTTCATGCGCTGATAATAGATGATTTCTCCATAATGACATGGGTTGCTTTTTTCTCAAGAACAAATCGGAAAGCACCTGGAAAAATTTAAAATATTCAAAGCATTGAGCAGAAAATCGACTTTGGATGCAAGCTAAAATGTATCAAATCAGATAGAGGAGGTGAATTTACGTATTATGACTTTTTCGACCTATGCAATGAACATGGGATAAAAGCAACAATTTACTATTGCAGAACACCTCAGCAAAATGGAGTAGCGAGAGAGATTGAACAGAGTCTATTCAACAAATTTCCAGCAGCCATGATGCAAGAAAATAATATTTCTCAAACCTTCTAGCGAAGTAGTGCACATAGTAGTACATATTCTTAATAAAGCTCACTTAAGGCCAAAGCAGTGAAAAAGACTCCCTATGAACTGCGGTATGGAAATCCGACTTCAATCAAACATTTCAGAATCTTTGGTAGCAAGTGTTACATAAAGAATAATGATGAAAATCTTGGAAAATTTGATGCAAGAGCGAGATGAAGCAATATTTCTAGGATATGCATCCAAAAGCAAAGGGTACGAAAAGTGCTACAAAAAAGACTCTTAGAAAAAATAGTAGAAAAGCATTGATGTGAGATTTGATGAAGAACTTCCAAACAACACAAGGGATATAGAACTACGCTGTACCATCGGACAACCATGAATAAGAAAACCAAGATGATGAGGAAACAAGAAAGACAACAAAAGATATGAGAGTCGAGTTCTAAAAGCTCCCTCAAGATATACTCGAAAAAACCATCCCGAAGATCAGATCATTGGAGACAAGAGAGTAGGGGTCCAAACAAGAAGGCAATGCTAATAGAACAAATCGAAGAGGTATACATAGCCATGTTGTCACAAATAGAGCCAAAGAAATTCGAAGAAGCCGAGAAGGACAAGTCTTGGGTAAAGGAAATGAATGAAGAATTGAACAAAATTGAAAAGAACAACACCGGGAACTAGTTCCTAGACCAATTGAGAAAATATCATTGGTTCAAAATGGGTATTCAAAAATAAAATGAATGAGCAAGGACAAGTAATCGTGAATAAAGCCAGAACAGTATGCAAAGGATACTAACAAATTGAAGGACTTGATTATGATGAAACATTTTCCCACTGTAGCCGAATGGAAGCTATCAAAATCTTCACGGCATTTGCATGCTACCAAGACTTCAAGGTATATCAAATGGATGTAAAATCTGCTTTTCTTAATGGAGATCTAGAAGAAGAAGTCTACATGGAATAACTAGAAGTCTTCTCATTGACGATCAAAGAAGACTATGTGTGCAGACGAAGAAGGCTCCATATGGATCGAAACGAGGCTCCTCGTGCTTGGTACTCAAGACTGGATAATTATTTGCAAAAAACAAGGCTTTAAGAGAGGGGGGAGTAGACAACAATCTATACATAAAAGCCCATGAAAATGAAATTCGATTGTTGTAGTATATGTTCATGACATTATGTTTGGAAGCAACGAGAAGAACTAACAAAAGGTTTCTATTGATGAGATGAAAAACGAAGTTTGAGATTTCTATGATTGGAGAGCTCGGTTTCTACTTAGGACTTCAAATTCGGCAAAAGAACACGAGTACATTCATCTCATAGGAAAAATACTTGAAAGAAATGTTGAAAAAAATTCAAAATGGATGAGCGCAAACTCGTGTCAACTCCCATGATCACGGGATGCAAACTGTGTGTTGATGATGGATCTCGACGTATAGATCAAAAAATCTACGGATCCATGATAGGAAGTCTGTTGCATACGACCGCATCAAGACTAGACATCATGCTAGCAGGTAGGACTAGTGGCTAGATATCAAGCTGACACCTAAACAAAACCATCTTCTAGCGATGAAAAGGAATATTTAGATATCTACAAGGAACATCACAATATGGACTTTGGTATCCTAAAGGAAAAAACTTCACTTTGACAAGATACACGATGCGGATTGGGACAGATTGTGTGGATGAGAGGAAGAGTACAAGTGGAGGTGCATTCTATCTCAGGAGAAAGTCCGGTGGCATGGTTAAGCAAGAAACAAACATCTCTCTCTGTCTACACACTAAAGCGTGAATATATAGCGATGGCAAGCATGTTGTACACAAGTCATGTGGATGAAGGAGACTCTTCAAGACATGAAGGTAAGCATTAATGAACATATCTCAATCAAATGTGATAATACAAGTGCTATAATTATATCAAAAAATCTTGTGCTTCACTCGAGAAACTAAGCATATCCCAATCAAGTATCATTTTTCTCTCGAGAACAAGTGGCTCAAAAGATAGTAAAGTGAGTATGTGCCAAAAAAAGAACAGATAGCTGATATATTTACCAAACCTCTTGCTAGAGAACCATTTGAATATTTGAGAGATAAACTGGCAGTAGTATCCGTAGATGCTACTCTCGATATGAAGAGAAATCACGGTTTCGGGGGAGAACGAGAAACAAAAATATTATTCTAGGGGGAGATCGACCAACAATGAAAGCATGAAACGAGTCCTCGGGGGTCAAAGGATTATGGAAAGAATACACCACAGCATACGAGAGTCAATGAAAGAGGGCTAAAGGATCAGAATTTTACATTTAATCCAAAATTAGAGCAACAGGTACAAAGTCGAATATCTCGGAGACAGGAAATGCAGAAAATAATAAAGGAAATGAGCATATAGAAGAAAGGGTCTTGTCTTAAAAGGAAAGCGAGAGGAAGTGCATTTCCATCAATGCCAAATGGGAGACCGTTGGAAATGTTGTCATTGATGGAAAAGGAGATGGCTTAGGAGAAGTCAAAGGAGCAACGAGAGCTTCGAGGAGCAAGGAGCGACATCGATCGAGGACGAGAGATATTTGATTTGAGAAACCGGTTTTCGAGTGTGGGAACATATTATAGAAAGTATGAAAAGAGTGTTGAAAACGTGGCGTGAAGGGTCGTTGAAATGCCCCGCATAAAATAAGGTTTAATGCAAATGGTTTGATTTATAAAAAATTATGTTGCACCGGGGATATATATGTAAAATAAGGGTTAGTATAGATATATGAAGATCCTGTGCTCCGAACTTAGATGTGTTGTATTGATCGAATAACTGCGAAATAAGGGCTCATTCGAGATTCTGCACATATATATCTGAAGGACCGGAAGGATCAATGTCACAAAAAGGAGAGCGAACCATAGTCAAATGCGCAAATGATTAGAATAGTTATATATAAATTGAAAGGAGCGAAGTATTAGAAGACGGAACCGAAGTATTACTATTAGAGTGAAAGGCGGAAGAACCCGAGCGCTAATCTGAATAGGGCATTGATGGACAAAACCTTGGAAGCACGAGTAATGGAACTATGCATTATATATATAGTAGTACCGTGTTGAAACGCCAGGGACCAAGGCCACTTATAAAGGAGCGGAACACATAAAAGAGCGGACCAAGGCGAGGACGGAACCTAGAGCGTGAGAGAAAGATGGAACAAAGATCGAAGTAAAAAAGTGAACGTGGTTTGGAGTTGAAGGGTGGTTTTCATCGCACCATCTTCCATCGGGCAAGCGGTTTTCTCCATTTGCGAGCGATTCCATAGGTTGATCGACACGTGTCCTCGACCGACATTGCAAAACTGCTCCCCACTGCGTTCCATCGCGTGTTAACCATCGACCAAAGACGCGGAGCGATATTGACATAAGTCGTCGATCCCTGGAGGGAAGCGATCCGACGGTGGATGTGTTCGGAAAGTGCACGAAGGATAACCCTGTGTACGGCGGGCCATCGCGCGTTATTCTTCGCGCAAGTAGCCCATGCGATATCCGTTGGATCGTCGAAGGCCGAGGGTGATGCAATAACGGCCGTTGGATGGAGAGACCATTAGCGTTGGGGCCCACGCATATGTGTGTGTTGTTCAATTAAGGTTTTAAGTTAAATAAAGTTCGACGGAAAAGTGGAAGTTCGTAAACATATTTCATATCACCAAGGGTCTCAATATTTTCTATCGAATACAATACGGCTGTAGTATGTAATGACCGTGTGCGTGGAGTAAGTGAGAGCAAAAAATGGGATTATGACTCGATTGATATATATTACAATATCTAAAATATTAAAGTGGAATGTGTGCATAAGAATGGCATCGAACCGATTATAATTCTAATGCATATGGATGCATTTTGAAATTCTAAGATTTAACAACAAAGTCGAGGGTTAATTACGATATATATATAGTCCCGTATGAAATATTGTAAAGATTGAAACATGAATATGTATGGAAAAAGGAAAAAGAAGAGCGAGAGCGTGCGTAAATGAAAGTGCAGATTAACAAGAATATATACGGGAATGAAGTGAACGATGTATAATATGCGAGATGACGATGAACAAAGAGTATGCGAATAGTTTCTTAACAACGAGCAGAAAAAGACAAAATCCGAGTAAATCCAAAATCTAGAAAAGGAGCTTAGTGAAATTGAAATGTGTAATTAAAAATGTGAATGTAAATGTTGTAATTATTTTTATTGTTTGTGATACAAAGGCAAGTATCTAAGGAAAAGACAAAATCCCATCGTAGCATGGAAATTTGTACATATTGTAGTAATTTTAAAAATGAGTTGGATAAAGGAATAAGAAGACAAAAAGCCAAAGAGTCATGGTACTGTTCACTCCAAATTCTTTATGAAATACAAATAGTCATGTGAGGAACTCTATATATAATATCACATTGATATGCACAAGAGAGGCAAGAGAGAGCAAATATAGAGAAGGCAAAGTATAGAAGTGTAAAGGCAGAGAATATTAAGAAAGAAAAGAGCAAAAAGAGAAGCTACGAGAATAGAGCCGATATCCGAGGTAAATCGGCAAACATTCAGTTTGAAAAATTGAGACAGGTTGGAGCTTCCCTATCAAGTTGTAACTTGACAGTCGTCATTTGTAGTTGACCGAGGTTGGAGCCTCCTGTAGGTTGGTGCCTGCAGAAAATTGAAGGGATTTGGTGCTTCCTTGCAAGTTGTAGCTTGCGGATCTGAGGTAGGAGCCCTCCTGTAGGTTGGTGCCTCGTGAAAAACAATGGTGAGAGAGGGAGTTGGAGCTTGCCTTTGCATCACAACAAAAATAAGATGTGGTTTTTCTCCCTTTATGGGTTTCCTCTTATATCCGGTGTCTCATGCATGATTTTTATGTGTTGATCTGATTTATATCATCTTCTTAATACTCGTTGTTCTCATATTAAGTCTATTGTTATATTATATTAATACTTTGCTATTCACATTCTAAGATTACTCACATATTAAGTTGGACATGAAATGAAGGTCTAAATAAGGTTTAATAAAAGGTTTAAAAGAATATGAATGTGTTAAATCTGATTCACCCCCCCTCTCTGCGGTTTAACCAAGAGTTAATAAATTTGTATCGAAAGTGAGGTTCCTTAGTACCAGGTCTAACAACCTGAAAGGAGATCCTAGATTCCCAAGATGGCTAGTAAAGAAGGATGCTGCAACCAATAAAGCTCCTTTTTTCACCGGTGAAAATTATGCCTTTTGGAAAATCGGAATGAGGACATACATATAATGTCTCTAGGAATAGAAGTCCGGGGTACACGGTGAATTAGGAATATGCCCCAAAGGCAAGTCGACACAGAGAAAGAAACAAAAACAAGATTTTGCAGCTAATGCAAAAGCCATGAATGCCATCTCGAATGGATTGTGTGAAGCAGATTTTATCGAAAGTAATGCTTAAAGACAACGCAAAGAAATATGGGATACTCTTGAAAACATAAATGAGGGAGACAAGAAAGTAAAGACTTCCAAACTTCAAGTCTATAGAGCCCGTTTGAAAACTTTAAAAAAATGAATGATGATGAATACATTGCAGTTTCTTCCTAAAAGTTATCAGCAAATTATTAACAATATGAAAGCTCTTGGAGAAAAAAATGCCAAAATTATAATTGTGCAAAATATTCTAAGATCTCTTCCATCCAGGTTTAATCCAAAGGTGTCTACGCAATAGAAGAAACAACTAATTGGGAGACCTTGACCATGAACCAACTACTTGGAAATCTAACAACTATGAAATGAGGTTCTCACAGAAAGAAGCCAAGTACGAGAGACGACCTTTAAAACAGAGAAAAAGAAGAAAGAAGAAGAGGGAGACACATGCTCCTACCTGATGAAGAAGAGGCAAAGTTTGTCAAGAAATTGGATAGAGGCTCGAGTAAATACAAAGGTAAACTCCCTTCAAATGATTTAGTATCAGAAGAGTGGGACATATCATGCTAAGTGTCCTCACAAGAATGTGAGAAATCGAAAGCTCAAAGAGCTGGGAGAAATAAAACAAAGAACGCGATGAAAGGAAAGTAGTTCAGACGAGAAAATCCTCTCCGTGCTCAAAAAGACGACGAGTACATCCGAAGATTCGGATGAATCCTCAAGCATGAAGAAGGAACCTATGAATTCTTACTGATGGCCATGGGAAGAAATTGAAGGTTTCTGCCTAGAAGATGAAGAAGAAGAACGTGAAGCTCGACTCGAGGGGAGCTGAGAAGTGCTCTAGAGAAGAGATTGATAGACTCAAACCTGAAATGCAGAAAACAAAAGGACATTCTCCTCAAGTATGTACGAGAAGAACAGAATGAAAGTCCTTAAGCGAACTAAAATTAGAGCTTGAAGAAGCCAAGAAGATAGAGGACATGTTACTTACGCAAATCGAAGAAAACTCAAGAACAAGAAAAGTTGGAAGAAGAAGTAGGGTGTCTCAGAAGAAATTAGAAAATTCTCAAAGGAAAGTGGGTACAAACCCTTCTTTCAAACAACAAGTCTCCAGTAAGTTGAATGAAATTTCGGTTGCTCAGAGATCCCCTATGATAAATACTGAATAGGCTATGAAGGAGAATCGAAGCAGGAAAAAGAAAAGGTTGATGAAGAGAAATTATTTTTGGTAAAAGCAAAGAAGAATGATGAAGCGACTCAAACAATTCCTACAAAAGAAGAAATATAGCAATAAGGAAGACACAGATCTGGGAAGAAACCACTAGTAGCAAAGAATGGAATAAATACTAAGACCCCTAAATATGTAAAATTTGGAAACCATCAAAGGAGATTCTTTCCCTCCAAATGAAGAAAGCCACTGTATATGTACTCACAAGCTAGGACACATTGCATATTGTCATGCAAGGAGGAGTAATTCAAACCAGCAAAAGATGCAAACATTGAAGAGACCTGCCTCAAGCAAACAAATGGAAGAGACAACCTTACATCAGTGTATGCAAATAGCTTCTATGGTTACCGCTTTTATTTTAAGGAATTCAGTCATAAAAATCATTGAGTGTAGAAAGTATGGACAAAAGATTGATGTTTAACACCTCAAGAAGGTTTATGAATCAAAGAAATTCTATTCATACTCATAATTCTACAAAAATTATGATCAAATGTTGTGTATGCAATCAAGTTGGACATATACCTTCCAAATGTCCTCAAGAAGATGGAGGTCATCACCTCACAAAAGATACGAAAACAAAAGGGTGCCTCAGTGGATAAAGAAGGTGAATAAGTGTGACACGGATCTAACTACTCGAGATGCGAAAATTCAATGGTATTTGGACAGTGGTCATCTATAAACACATGACGGAGAGACAAAAAGTAAGTTTATAACTCTTGATGAAATGCAAATCTGGCAATGTTACTTTTGGCAATGATAAGTCGGAAAGATCAAAGGAAAGGGCTACGATCGGCATAGACAATGGAAGAGGAAAGGCCCAAGATGTACTATTTGTAGATGGGCTAAAAGAAAATTTCGCGAGTGTCGGTCGGATGTGTAGATAAAGGTTGCGAAGTTCTATTTAGAGCACAAAGACTCAGAAGTCGGATCAAGCACCACGAGGTAAGACTCTACTCAAAGGCGTTAGAGCAGAGAGAGCAATGTTTACATTGTGAAAGAGGAAGATGAAGCATGCCATCTTAGAAAACTTGAGGAGTCATGGTTATGGCATAAAATATTGGGACATCTCGGCTTCGATCATATCATCAGAATCGAGACAAGAATAAAGCTGTCAGAGATATGCCAGAAATAAAAAGGCCTTCAAATACCATATGCAAATCGTGTCAATTGGGCAAACAGAGACACAGACATCCTTTAAATCTAAAGATGAGTTATCAACAAGAAGACCACTCCGGCTTGTGCACATGGACTCGTGTGGACCCTGCTAGAACTAAGACACCAAGTGGAGAATCCTACTTCATGCCGATAATATATGATTTCTCTAGAATGACATGGGTTGCTTTTTCTCAAGAACAAATCGGAAAGCTCTGGAAAAATTTAAAATATTCAAAGCATTAGCGAGGGGAAAATAAAGCTGGATGCAAGCTAAAATGTATCGGATCGAGATAGAGGAGGTGAATTTACGAGGTTATGACTTTGTTTCGACCTATGCAATGAACATGGGATAAAGAAAAATTTACTATTGCGGGAATACCTCGGCAAAATGGAGTAGCGAGAGAGACGTAACGAGTGTCATTCAACAAATGCTGAGCCATGATGCAAGAAAATAATATTGCTCAAACCATCTAGGAAGAAGCGTTGCACACAACAGTACATATTCTTAATAAAGCTCACTTAAGGCGGCAAGTGACAAGAGTCCCTATGAATCGTGGCATGGAAAGCCACTTCAATCAAACATTTCGAAATCTTTGGTAGCAAGTGTTACATAAAGAATAATGATCAAAATATTGGAAAATTTGATGCAGAGAAGATGAAGGAATATTTCTAGAATATGCATCCAAAAGCAAAGGGTACGGGTGCACAACAAGACTCTTAGAAAAATAGTAGAAAGCATTGATGTGAGATTTGATGAAGAACTTCCAAACAACACAAGGGATACATACCTGCTGCATGTCCATCGTACAACCGCATGAAGGAGAAAACAAAGATGATGAGGAAACAAGCAAGACAATAGAAGATACAGGAAGTGAGTTCTAAATCTCCCTCAAGATATACTCGAGAAAAACCATCACGAAGATCTGATCATTGGAGACAAGAGAGTAGGGGTCCAAACAAGAAGGAAGCTAATAGAACAAGCCGAAGAGGTATACATAGCCATGTTGCACACACAATAGAGCCAAAGAAATTCGAAGAAGCCGAGCAAGGACAAGTCTTGGGTAAAGGAAATGAATGAAGAATTGAACCAAATTGAAAAGAACAATACACGGGAACTAGTTCCTCAGACCAATTGAGAAAAAATATCATTGGTTCGAAAAATGGGTATTCAAAAAATAAAATGAATGAGCAAGGACAAGCAATCGGGAATAAAGCGGGAAAATGGTCTACAAAGGATACTCACAACTTGAAGGACTTGATTATGATGAAACATTTGCCTCTAGCTAGCGAAAATGGAAGCTATCGGAATGTTCCTAGCATTTGCATGCTGCCAAGACTTCAAGGTATATCAAATGGATGTAAAAATCTACTTTTATTAATGGAGATCTAGAAGAAGAAGTCTACATGGAACAACCAGAAGGCTTCTCATTGACGATACAAAGAAGACTGTATGCGCATCAAGAAGGCTCTATATGGATTTGAAACGGGCTCCTCGTGCTTGGTACTCAAGACCTGGATAAGTATTTGCAAAAACAAGGCTTTAAGAGAGGGGGAGTAGACAACAATCTATACATAAAAGCCCATGAAAATGAACTTCTGATTGTTGTATTATATGTTGATGACATTATGTTCGGAAGCAGCAGAGAAAGAGCTAACAAAAGGGTTTGTCGATGAGATGAAAACGAGAGTTTGAGATGTCTATGATTGGAGAGCTCGGTTTCTACTTAGGACTTCAAATTCAGAAAAGAACACGGGTACATTCATCTCACGGGAAAAAATACTTGAAAGAAATGTTGAAAAAATTCAAAATGGAGGACCCTAAAGCTCGTGTCAACTCCCATGATCACGGGATGCAAGTTGTGTGTTGATGATGGATCTGCTGATATAGATCGAAAAAATCTACGGATCCATGATAGGAAAGTCCGTTGTACTCGATCGCATCAAGACCAGACATCATGCTACCGATGGGACTAGTGGCTAGATATCAAATGCACCTAAACAAAACCATCTTACACGATGGAAAAAGAATATTCGGATATCTACATGGAACAACACAATATGGACTTTGGTATCCTAAAGGAAAAAAATTCACTTTGACAAAGATACACGGATGCGAGATTGGGCCAAATTTGTGGATGAGGAAGGAAGAGCACAAGTGGAGGTGCATTCTATCTCGGAGAAAGTCCTGGTGGCATGGTCAAGCAAGAAACAAACATCTCTCTCCCCTGTCTGCACTGCAGCAGAATATATAGCAGAGCGATGGCATGCTGTACAAAAAGTCATGTGGATGAAGCAAAATCTTCAAGACATGAAGGTAAGCATTAATGAACCTATCTCAATCAAATGTGATAATACAAGTGCTATAAGTATATCAAAAAATCACATGCCTGACTAAAAAACTAAGCATATCCCAATCAAGTATCATTTTCTCCGAGAACAAGTGGCTCGTGAAGATAGTAAAGATCTGGAGTATGTGCCAACAAAAAAGAATAGACAGTGATATATTTACCAAACCTCTTGCTAGAGAACCATTTGAAATATTGAGAGATAAACTAGGGGTAGTATCGCAGCAGATGCTACTCTACGATATGAAGAGAAAGCACGGTTCGAGTGGGGAGAATAGAAACGAAAATATTATTCTGTGGAGATCGACCGACAAGGAAAAGCAAGTATAAACTCGGGTTCAAAAGGATTATGGAAAGAATACACCCAACATACAAGAGTCAATGAAAGGGCTAAAGGATCTGACTTTTAGATTTAATCCAAAATTAGGAGCGACGGAAGTCTTGTTAGGTTCTCGTGATTTGGGCGATTGTGCAAGCCAAATGGCGATGCAAAACATCAAACCCAAGCTTTGGAGCCCAAGGACCCTGCTTCTCGGACTCAGTATAGGGCTCTCTCTATATGCGCAAGGGATATCCGTGTGTTTGTTTATTGTGCCCTAATTTTAGGCTAGTTATGAAGTAAGTTTTTTTATTTTTTGTTTTTTAAGTTGTGAGGGATGAAACTGATCAAAGATATAAAATAGATAACAAAATGTTAGATTAACTCAGGCTATGGGGGTCGAGAGGTCAAGAAAGCTATTAGATGACGATACATAGGGTTGTTGAAGGGCCGATTTGATTCCAAGGTAGAAAGGATCTTTGGGCAAAATGGAGTAAATGGACGTCAATTTTGTGAACAACAAAGAGTTTAAGCATCATTTGGTTCAATAGAGAACATAAACACGGTAGGGCAAACCATTAATCATGCAAAATGTAACTATAAACTAATCAATACATAGAAACAAACATTCAAAGCCATGCATAGAAGTATAAGACCCTCTAACTTTGGGAAATGGCTATCGGACTTTTGAAAAACACATAAGGAAGACAAACAACTCAAAACACTATGTCTGGGAACGCCTAAACACGAGTACTCAGTTATTGGGCACTTTGAACAACAAGATTCGCATAGTTTTATGCAAAGGGCTAGATCGTGAACTAGGCCTCCTTGGTTCAAAAAAAATGATAATCTAATCGATCAAAGAGATAGTTTCATGTATGGGACTATGGACGAGTCATAGGTAGCGGGAGTCACCATACATCCTACTCAACATGCATAGAACTATAAATGAAACTAGCAACAATATCCTCAAGTTGTTAAAGAGCAGTTTAAGAATTCTTTAATGCAACTAAGGAAGAAGAAAACATGAAGGCTATGAAGATTCAAAATTTTTGAGGTGCCTCCATGGGCATATCTCAAATTTGTTCTCTACTCGATCTATAGCAAGCAAGAAACATGTATTCATGAATGAAAACTAGAAGACAACAACAAAGCAAGAGAGACACTATACCATTCTACCAAGTCATGGAATCCATCAACAATCCTTCTTCATTCATCCAAGATCATCCAAGAGTCAATCCAAAAGCATAACACAAGTATTTCCTTCAAAGCTCATATGACCAATATATTGCTTCTCTTCTCAAGTTGCACTTGGCTTACAATGAGAGCCTTTTGGAATATATAGGCTCAAGTGAGAAAACCTCATGGTTCAACTTGCATCCTCATTGGCCTAATCAAAATATCTAAACTTGTCCTTGAGGCTTTGCGAAAGCCCAAGGCACAAAAAATATCTCATAAAATATCTAAAAAAATGCTAAAAAGGGAATTTAATTGACTTTGCATAATTTTTTCATGTGTAAAAATAGCATAAACGCAATATTTGGAAAAGGTGTCTAGAGGTTCAAAAATTACAAATATATTTCAATTTTTACATCGAAAAAGGTCCCTGACTTGCCGGAAACATTTGGCAGCCTTCCTAATGTCAAAACAAGGCTCATGATAGCTCGTTGGAAAGCTCTTGGTGTCTACTTTCCGGAAAAACTAAAATTTTCCCAATCCGATACATGGAAGTCCTCCAAAACTGCACCGTGTGTAAAAAACCAAAAATTACGATCTTAGCGATAGGCCAGCCGAGTGGTGTGTCAAAGCAAACTTTTCGCCATTTCGGGAAGAAAATGATCTCCAAATGGCTCGAAAATCAGCTGAGGGTGTGCTCATGAAAATATGGCATCCAATGATACCATCCTCTCCTTTGACGAATCTCCAAAATGAAATGGCGAATTTCATGAGTTTTTGACAAAAAAACCCAAAAAATGTGGAAAAAACAAGATTAAAGTGTCAAAATTTGCCCAAAATCGTCGTGTATGACCCTCATGTCCTTGGCAACATGTTTGGGAGCAAAAACCAAAATATGAAGTTACGCAAGTGTCTTTTTTTACTTTCCATGTCGGGGCGCTTTCCCTTTAGCCTTCTTGAGCTTTAGTCTTGTGCCTTGTCTCATATTTGGCATTCGCTTTGGTGAAGAAGTCATGGCCCCTTGCCTAGGAGAGCGGATAGCACATACTTTGGAGAATGCCCTTCGCGATCCATGTCTTGTATTCGCTTGCCCTCATCGGGATATGCTTGTGTATCATCTCTTGGTTGCCCATGCTTCGTCATCTGTCATGGCCTTGTCCATCATGCTCTAGGTCACTGCGTGCTTGGAATTCTTGTTCATTTTTGTGGCTTCGAGATGCTTTGCTCAAATTTCTGCCTCAAACTATGTTCATGACCTTCACATATCAAGCTTACCTGCTCTTCCTCTTGTCCGTCTTTTGTTCATCATCAACGAGATGTCTGCTGTTCGTGCACTCTTTTCTTCTTGCTCCAAGCTAGCGACCATCACCACCGTCTTCGCTACTGCTTTGCTCACCATTATCAAGCTTGCTCTTCATCCCTTTCTTCTTGCTCATGCCCGAGATATGCCAATCACTCAACAAAACTCATATCATATGCAGTCAACCTTTAGTGTAGTCACACGATCAATCTCATAGTTATGGAACAAAGTGTGACAGAGATAAATGTTCCAAAAGTTTCAACAAAGGCATGTAGGAGTCTATCCTTTCACACAATCAAAGCTCTCGTTTTAATATGGAAACCACTGTCCCTCTAGAAAATGTCTTTGTATCCTCCGAAAATCAACTTGGCGATTGAGCTCGAAGAACAAAAAGTCATTTAAAGTGTACACAGTGCAATTGTCTTTCTCTCATGGGTGATAGGGGTAAATTTGCCCTTTGGTATTTTGAAGAATAAAAACACACCCTTGTTCGTGACAGGAGAAATGTGAAAGAATACGGTTTTTAGCTCAACACAATTTATTTCTCTGTAGAGGACCTCATCGACATATCCACCACTCCAAGACATGAGTTTTAAATAACGGATATTCACACGAGCAAAAGCACGTGTTTTTCATGTATGTTGATGTAGTAGTTTAAAAGTGGATAAGATCCCCTTTGATCGAACTTTAAACCTCATATGCGGCTCGATCAGATATATGATGGTATATAAACTTGAGTCGGACTCAACAACTGCCTTTATTTAACTCTCTGCATCTTTTGCACTTATTCAAATCATATACCCTCAACGCATACATATCAACCCTTTTATAGTTTTCACAACAAGGTTCATGGTAGACGAGTTTGACCTATTTCATCACGGTCTTTGTATGCATCAACTAGCCTATATACCACTTCAAAGTTTGACAATAAAACTCAAAGGGGTTTACAACACTCTGCAAATCGATGGACAATCCTTTGAATAGCTTGGGCCACCTTCGGGAGTGATTTGGAGGTGTGTCGAGTGTTTAACGAGTGCGCGACACTTTGTAGAAAAAGAACGCACGTGCAATAACACAACGTGGCTCGTCGGGTCGTGTGTCGAGTGCCCATGACCCGCCGCTACGGGGTGTCGCGCGCGGCTGCGCCGGGAGCGCGCCGCCCTCTGTGGCGTAGTTCAAAAATCTGCCTAAGAGCGCCGCGCACTCCTACGCAGGGTGCCGCGCGATCTAAAAACCCGAAACTCGCAAAAACTTCGCCAATCGATTTGGAGCTGTCTTTTCCAGCCTTGTTGAACCTTAAAGGAGCGTTTTTCTTGCTCGGGAGATTTTCAAATGATTGTGCCACGATTTTATTCTTTTGACAACATAGAACTTCAATTCGGTCACTTTGCGTTTTTAAATGCCGAAATGAAATAGTCCTTTGATTAGTTTTTGCAAAGGCTGTGCTTGCCCTTTTTCCATAATACCTTTGGTGCTGTAAACTTGGGTTTTTTGAAATGATATTGGTAGTGGAGTTTTTTGTGCCTTCAAACGATCTCAACATGAACCATCCTTTTTACAGCATCAATGACTCGGAAAAGGTGTTTTCACTAACATTGTTCCTTTGGTGTTAATTTGATACGGGAGGCTCCATTTTAGAGAATGACTTAATGAACTTGTGCACCATCCTCGGCACTTGTTTAGCACTATTAAAGTGATCATTTTAAAACATAAAATCCACTCGAATACGGTAAAAACAAATGCGAAAACTACTCTATTATAGAAAGGATAGGGCTTGTCTTTTAACTTGCTTTGACAGCTAAATGCTCAGATGTCTCTCGACCTTTTTTCCCACTTGTAGGTGTGTCAAAAATTGCTGCATTTATTCGGACTTTGCCACACCTTCTATTGATTAAGATTAAAGATGTTTTCCAATACACCGTCTCGCGAGCATATTACTATGATATCTTTTGTCCCTTGAATAACGAAGACCTGCATTTGTTTCAAGCTTCCCAAAACTAACAGTATGTCAAATGACCCCCTTTTGCCTATTATGAACAATAGTTTCAATTGTGATGTCTCTTGATGACATAAACCTAGATTGTACGTAGTCAAATTTCGTCGTAGCATATTTGAAAAGGCACATGTTTATGAATGGAGGTTTTGCTTTTCAAGAAAGACATGCACGATTAGCTTGGCATCACGTCCCGAGGCTTTTAAAACTCGGATCATGACCGTTTATGTCTCTGTGTTGAGGAAGCGAAGTATATGAGATGTGGAATGACTTTCTTTGGAATACTGCATAGATACCAAGGCTTTTATTAGCCATTTTCTTTCCAATGGAGCTGCGAAATCACCAACCCTACCGCATACGAAAGGATACATTTGTCTTTGTGGTGGAGTGTGGATTGCAACATACGAACTTGCACTGAGCGCTTTGAATGATATCAAGATGTCTCATGCTACGGGATCTGTGTACAACTTGCTGCCTTTTCTCTATGTTTATCCGGAAACCATAGACTTTATCTCACGTACCCAACGAAACATGAGAGTACCCGCGAGGTCCTTTTTACTGAGTATCTTTCATGCTCAGACGCGATTTGGGCCATTCACACTAGCACTCCCTGCAGAGATGTTTTGTTACAATAGCTTTGATCAATGGAGTCTCTTTCTTGTTGCGCCATGATGATGATGCTTGTAACTTCAATTTATCTTCTTTTCTTAGGACACAAGACCAAAAACTGCTGCTTTCTTTTTGTCTTGCACATTTGATATCTTAGTCCCTGTTTGGTCATCACTTTCCCTCGAAACCTTGAGTCACTATTTCATCATAGTAAAAACAAACCTGTGCTTATAGTCGCTTTGTAATTTCTTCAAATCAATATTAGCCATCGCCCTTTGCTTGTAGATGAAGGAGGCACCTTAACCCTCTGCTTATAGATGAAGGAGGTTCTTGGCCATGACAAATTACAAGTCTATTTGACGGCGATGTTGTCTTTCTTCTCCGTGATTTCATGTCGAATGGAGACTCGTAGGTCTTTATGAGAAACTCTTTGTCCTGCGAGATATATCTCCGAGTCTTATGTTCACATTTGGGAAGCGATTTGTTCTTCTAAATGTGGATTCAAGAATTTTCTCTCGAGATGATGACATGTTTCTGCCTTTGTAAAATCCATAAAACAACAGCAAAACACCTAAAATCAGCTTGAGGCTCAGTCATGTGCGTCTTGAGACTATAGGGGTGTATAAGTGGCGCGTACTTAGAGTTATGACTAATTTCATTAGCGAGTGGGAGGTCCGTCGTGATTGGTCGTGTAGCAGAAGAAGGCTTTTTAGCCTTTTGATGCGTTGCGGGTAAAAATTCCTTAAAGCGCCACTTCCTAACTTAGGGGAGGTTTTTAGACGACTTGGATTGTCTTTTTAGAGTCACGGCGGACTAGTAGGGCTAAAGCTAGATAGGATAGTGATAATGAGGTTTCATCTTGACATGGGCGGCACGCTAAAAAGTAGGAGGGCGAAAAAAGTCTTTATGAGAGTTTTCTAGATGAAAAATTGACATATGGAGATCGACTTCTAGAAAAATCGGCCATAGAATTTTAGTCATCAACAACGGGTGAAAAATATTGATGGCTAATGTACAAAGTCGGAAGATTCTCGAGAGAGGAAATGCGATGAAAGAAGAAAGGAAATGAGCAACCCCTTTGCCATTGATGTCAAAGGGGGAGGATAACAAAGCAGAAGAAAGGGTCTTGTCTTAAAAGGAAAGCGAGAGGAAGTGCATTGCCATCAATGCCAAAGGGGGAGACTGCTGGAAATGTTGTCATTGATGGCAAAGGAGATGGCTTAGGAGAAGTCAAAGGAGAAGCGCGAGGAGCTTCGAGGAGCGAGGAGTAGCATAATTCAAGGACCGAGAGATATTTGATTTGAGAAACTAGTTCGAGTGTGGGAACATATTATAGAAAGTATGAAAAGAGTGTTGAAAATCGTGCGTGAAGGGTCATGGAAATGCCTACATAAAATAAGTGTTTAATGCAAATGGTTTGATTTATAAACAATTGCTATAGCAGTGAGGGATATATATATAAAATAAGGGTTAGTATAGATATATGAAGATCCTCCTTTCCAAACTTAGATGTGTTGTATTGACTCGAATAACTGCTGAAATAAGGGCTCATTCGAGATTACTGACATATATATCTGAAGGGCGTGAAGGATTTATGTCACAAAAGGAGAGGCGGAACCATAGTCAAATGCGCGGTATTAGAATAGTTATATATACATTTCGAAAGGAGCGAAGTATTAGAAGACGGAACCGAAGTATTAGTATTAGAGTGAAAGGTGGAAGAACCCAGCGCAGAAATCGAATAGGGAGTTGATGGACGGAACCTTGGAAGCACGGAAGTAATGGAACTATGCGTTATATATATAGTAGTAGAACCGTGTTGAAATTCCTGGACCAAGGCCACTTATAAAGGAGCAGAACGCATCAAACAGAGCGAATGGCAAGGACGGAACCTACGAGCGTGAGAGAAAGATGGGCACGTGACCGAAGTAAACGGTGAATGTGGTTTGGAGTTGAAGGGTGGTTTTCATCGCATCACCTTCCGTCGGGAAGCGGTCTTCTCCATTTGCGAGCGATTCCATAGGTTGATCGACGCGTGTCCTCGGCTGACATTGCAAACCGCCTCGCCTTGCGTGCCATCACGCGTTAACCATCGACCAAAGACGTCTAAAGCTGGAGATTGACATAAGGCATCGCATCCGGAGGAAGCGATCCGACGGTGGTCGTGTTCGAGAGACAGAGAAGGATAACCCGAGGTACGTGCGCCATCGCGCGTTATTGTTGGCGCAAGTAGCCCATGCGACATCCGTTGGATCGTCAAGGCCGGCAGTGACGCAATAACAGTTGTTGGATGGAGAGACCATTAGCGTTGCGCCCACGGCATGTGTGTGTGTTGTTCAATTAAGGTTTTAATTTAAATAAGGTTCGTACGGCAAAGTGGAAGTTCATAAAAATATTTCATATCACCAAGGGTCTCAATATTTGTTGACCCACATAATACGGCTCGTATATGTGACGCAGTGTGCGTGGAGTAAGTGAGATGCAAAAAAACGGGATTATGACACGACTGATATGTATATTACAATATATGATATATTAAAGTGGAATGTGCACATAAGAATGGCCCGGACTGATTATAAGTCTAATGCATATGGATGCATTTTGAAATGCCCTAAGGTTTAAATCAACAAAGTCGAGGGTTAATTCGGATATATATATAGTCCCGTATGAAATATTGTAAAGATTGAAACGATGAATACGTATAGAAAAGGAAAAAAGAAGAGGAGAGCGTGCGAGAAATGAAAGTGCGGTTAACATGAATATGTACGGGGAATGAAGTGAATGGCGGAGTATATGTCGATGACGGTGAACAAAGAGTATGCGTACGATTTCTTAACAACGAGAAAAAGAAAAAATCCGGGTAAAGCCAAAATCCAGAAAAGGAGCTAAGTGAAATTGAAGTGTGTAACTGACAATGTGAATGTAAATATTGTAATTATTTTTTATTGTTTGTGATGCATTGGCAAGTCTCTAGTAGGGAAACAAAACTCCCACTGTAATATTGAAATTTGTATAGATTGTTATAATTTTAAATGAGTTGGACAAAGGAATGAGAAGACAGAAGTCAAAGAGTCATGGCTGTTCACTCCAAATTCCTTGTGGAAAACAAACAGTCATGTGAGGAACTCTATATATATAATTTTATATGCATAAGTGAAAAAGAAAGGAGAGTAAATATAGAGAATGCAGAGTATAGAAGAGTGAGGCAGAGAAGATTAAGAAAAGAAGAGCAGAAAGAGATGCTACTGAACAGAGCTGATATCTGAGGTAAATCAGAAAACATTTCTTGTGATAAGTTGAGGAAGTTGGAGCTTCCCTAGCAAGTTGAAGCTTGATAGCTGTCAGTTGTAGATGATTGAGGTTGGAGCCTCCTGTAGGTTGGTGCCTGCAGAAAATTGAAGGGAGTTGGAGCTTCCTTGCAAGTTGTAGCTTGCAGAATTGAAGTTGGAGCCTCCTGTAGGTTGGTGACTGCAGAAAAACAGTGGTGAGAGGGAGTTGGAACTTGCCTTTGCATCACAACAATAATAAGATGTGGTTTTCTCCCTTTTATGGGTTTCCACT